>CM038795.1:2892397-2967392 GCA_021764765.1 Vicia sativa
TATAAATCAATTTCTAAATATTAATGGAAAACTTTAATGAAACATCTAGGATGATAGAACGCCAGAAACACAAAGGAGACTCTAACTCACTTTCAAGAATCAGAAGAATCACAGGATCTCAACTTCGAAACATCAATGGAGGATTCCGATGAGATGCTAACTAACTCTAGGTTAGAGTCTATGATTGAACACTTTGTAGAGACACAAACTATCCAAAATGAAGAAGTAAGAAAACAAAGTCTTCAAAATAATGAAATCCTTAGCCAACTAACCATTGTGGTTGAGTCCCTCACGACTTACAACATGGCCTTAGAGACTCAAATCTCCCAACTTGAACAAAACCTTCTAGGCCCATTTCCCAAAGAGGATGTGGGTGTTGAAACAACCATTATAGAAAAACTATTTGAAAATCTAGAGAGTGATGATGAGTTTGAGGAGAGTGATATTGTGGCCGAGGAAAGTTCTGACGAGAAAATAGTGGAGATTGAGAAAAATTCACCAACACCATTCGAAGAGGAGGTTGTAAAAGAGGTAGAGAAGGAAGCGCACATTGTAATCCCAAATCACTACACCCCACTGATTTCTTTCCCAATTTTTTTTATGGAAGCTCAGGTAGACTCCCAATCTAAAACGTATGTTGAGGTATTAAAAAATATCCACACTAATGCACCACTGTTTGAAGTCTTGCCTAAAAAGCGAAAATTAGAGGACCATAAAATTAAGAATATAATTACTGTTAAGAGGGTGAGGTTAACTTATGAGGCGATGGATGAAATCACTAAGCCCAAACTTGAAAAGTTGATACTTAGGATAGATCCAGAACCACCACCACGAGTTCAAAAGAATGAACCACCCCACAGAAGAAAGAAAAGAAAAGGTGAGGATATATGAGATGGCTTGATAAGTGGCCATGGAAAACTAATATCGCTAAAAGTTCAACTGAGGAGTGAATATTTAGTTTCCACTTCCCTTTTTCATCTTTTATCAATACATTGAGGACAATGTACGATTTAAGTATGGGGGAGGAAGTATTTCTGTTTTTTCTAGTAATTTTATTATCTTTGTAATTTCCTTCTAGTTATTTCCTTCAATAAAAATTTTGTCTTCATCAAGTTATTTATGCAACATTAGTGTTGTTTTTCGATTCCCCTATTTTATTAAGACCCAACAAATTTTTTATTTTTATGCATAACTTGACTCACTCGACAAGTAATGAGGTTGCCAATTTTTAAACTAGTTTGAAATTTTAGCAAGATTAGACGAAATCACTACTGCCTTGACACTCTACAACCCCGAGTATAATAGACTAGTTAAAATACCTATTATTCCAAATCCCGAGTTTTAGTATTGAAGTAACCCCGAGTAGTTTATTTAGCGTCAACACCGCCTTAAACACAAACTACGCAGTAAAGTCGATGGAATATAAGTGGATGATCTCGCTAATTATTTATAAAATGTTACATGCTTTAAGGAAATAGGTGTCATACCCCAAAATTTGCCCTCCATCTACTCAAGAGATTTCATACATCTATACTAAGGATTTCAAGAGTCGATCGTACAAACTCTTCCTGCATAATCAACCCAAATTAGGGTTTGGCACCTCGTACCCAGATGGACTTCCAACATCTCCAATGGTTATCATGCCTCCTCATATGCTCAAGTAATCTCCATGTCAAGTTTCAAGCCTCATGTCAAATTTCTCGCATAATTGCTTAGATGGTTGAAAAATCACTGTATTGACAAAAGTCAATCAGTGGTCAACATACGCCAAACTTCCCGATTTTTGGTCAACATCCTCATTTTGAAGTTACATTCATCATTTTATCAAGGGTTGATCATGATTCATCAAGAAAACTCAAGATTTGCTCAAAAGTCAAACTTTCTAAATTAGGTTTCTAGTGAAAAGTCAATCGAACTTTGATCGATCATAACTTTCTCATACTTTCTCGTAAATTTTCCCACCAAAGCTCATTTTGAAGGAAATTCAATTCTCTACAACTTCATGTCTCACAAGAATGTCAAAAAAAAAAAAGCTTCATTTGAGAGGTATAGCTCAAAACATTACAGGTCATTTTCAAAGTCAACAAAAAGTCAACTTTTTGTTTTGAAGATATATTGAGCATGGTAACTCCAATTGAGATGAGACCAAGAAGGTTGGTTAGAGGACTCTTAGATCTTTCCAAAAAGTCCAAGAACACTCAAAAATGTGGAAAATTGAGCAAGTTACACCATTCACAAGTTGGGCAATTTTGAAAGAATGCACAAAGAGAGATACTTCTAAAAATCAAATTTTTTGCAAATGGGCTTGCTTTTTCTTCATCCAAAATTATTCCTCATACAATTAGGAATATCCAAGCCCAATGCCATGAATTTTTGATTTATTTTTCTATTTAATTTTGAATTTATTCATTTAAATACAAATTAAATTTTAAAATAAATTATAAAATCAAAATTAATTGAAAGATTGATTTTATTCCTTCCTTGAGACTCAAGTAACTCACCAAAGTCCAGAATTTCGAAATTTGACAAAATGGCAAGATTGATTGAATTGATTGTTTTGAAAATTTGATTTTATACAAAATCAAATTTTGATTATCATTGAATGGTGATTGATTCTTGCCAAAACTGCCTCAAATCCATCCAGTATAAATACTTGATGCATACCAATCAAAAGGAAACGAAAAAATTGCTCCAGAAACCCTAACCTAAAAGCCAAAAAACCGTGTTCTTCAAGCTACTAGCAACCCTTGTTCCAGCTCGTTTAATTGATTTTGAGGATCCAAACACGTCCTTGATACCCTGTGAGTGACTCTGCATTTTACATTGTCCAAAAGATCAAGAACCATCAAATCCGAATTTGGTTTGTTCTTGAAATTTCAAAATTCAATTCCTTCATTCATGCATTATTAACTCGATTTGTTGTTGTTTTTGTGTTTAGTGATGTGTTTGCAAGTCCGGCAAGCCAATTGAATTTCCATGGCTCGAATCGTGTTACACCATGATTAGGGTTTCGTGAACTAATTAGGGTTTCAATGAAAAATTGGACAATAAGACTGTGCCATTGAGTTCTGGATGATCCGAGGAATCGAACCATGGTCGAGATATTATTTATATTACGATGCTTGTTTTTGAATTTGTTAGACTTAGCGCCGAGCCATACGACCGGATTTTCAAATATTTAAACGAAGAAGACGTAAGTCTCCGCTGATGAGGCAAGTCGTAGCGACGCTGGTGAAAGTCCACTCACTCTGCTTTCAAACACAAACTCACACATGCTAGTGGTAAAGGCGCATCACAGTAGATGCTCTCACATGTCTCCGCTCGATTCTCATGTGACCAATTTTTTTCCTTTTCACAAACTCACTATTTTCTATATTTTCCTATTTTTCTAATTATTTTAATATTTTGCATCTATTTTAATTTCTTTTCATATTTTATTTATGTATTAAAACTCATCAAAATTAATTTTCTTTTTGCATTTGTCTTCTGAAAATCTTTATTTAATTTAATAAATTAAAAATATCTTTTTTGCATGCATATTTATTTTTATTTGTAATTTGCATTTAAATCATTTAAATTCATTTTAATTATTAAATTGCATCTAAAAATCCCAAAATTTATTTTAGCATATTTACATTATTTCCAAGATGTCATATTTTTCCAATTAAAAATTTGCATTTTTTTTCTAACATTTTTCTCTTATTTCGATTTCATATTTTCCGATTTCTCGCTCGTTTACTGTGTTAACCGATCGACGATTCTTCCTTTCATTTTATTTTTCAATAATGTAATTGTATATGGATGTAATAGTTTAAAATTAGGTCTTTATTTTTGCATTTTAAATTATGTATCCTCTAAAGCCTTGTAATAGCGTAGGATTTACTTTCCGTGATTTTACATTCCGCATTTTACTTTCCGCCCTATCAATCGCTAGTAACTAGGCGTGTATGGCAAGATAATAATTGAACATAGCCCACTAACCTACAAGATAAAATACCTAAATCAACACACTTCTTTCACACACGCACCCCTTAGGTAATTCTCTCTCTGCTTTCGCGAATCACAAATGGTCATGTCCTCTAACGTAGAGGTATTCTAGCACCGCTGCCTTCCAAACAAATCATCATAGTCCCTTCGATACAAAGATCATAAGACCCACGATGTCGCCTCCGAATACATGATCTTGACCTCATTGTCGCCACGAAAAATGATGATAGTCCTTCGAATGTGCTAGGATACTTCCTACAAGTTGCCTTCAATGACCATCCGATGTCCCTTCGAATGTCCCGTCTACATCCAACAAATGGAGCTACCTACTAACTAATGGTACGGCTAGCGCTATTCTAAAGGAACGTAGAAGTACAAAAACATCAATTCGAGGGTAAATAAGTCTTTTAGTTGCTCGCCTACCAAATGCTTTTCACACCACACACTCTTTTTCAAAGTTCAAACTCTTTTCAAAACGAAACATTTCCGAACACTTTGTATACATTCCTACATGAATCATTACAAAGTCAAAGCAAATGCCTTTTCAAAACATTTTTGTCAAACACACAAAGCAATTTTAAAAAGTGATCTAGAGTAATTAAGAGTCTGTGAGATAATCACGGATGGAAAGGGGTGCTAATACCTTCCTTTTCATAACCATTCTCCCGAACTCATAATCTAACGAAGGTCTTTTCGTACTTTTACCTTCCCTTAATTGATAAAAATAAAAGTCGGTGGCGACTCTTGCTATCCGCACATTTGATACAAAATCCTACAAAGTCGCTTCACCGATCACGTAATCAATGACTCATGGGAATACCCTAAAGAGAGAATTGCCTTAGGATTTCTAAATCACCTTTATTGCTTTCTGCTTGACTTGCTTGCTTTATCTTTAAGGGTTGCTTGGGTATTATATTATTGGGGATCCTACACCGATCCGGTTTCTTTTAGGTAAGTAGCATTAGATCATCGCGACCGCTAGACGATAACTAAACGGTCAACATGATACACGTTAGCGTGACACTTTGGTTGTCCCGATCTTCATTCCCAAGTTGAAGATAGTATTTGGCTTCGCGTGGTGTCATCCGCTAACTAAACTTTTAGAACCTTAATTGACCCATCTTAGCCATTAGAAGGTAGTGAGATGACCGCTTTGGTGCACTAAGGTTGGTTGATACTCGATGCTACGCCATCGAGACGACTTTGGGATATTTTCGATCGACCACTCCGTGATTGAAATAAACTTACGAAAGATCTATGATATGAGATTCCTAGAACCCTTACTATTATAGGACAAGATGGAACCAACTCAAACTTTTGGTAAACCTATACCTCATGCAAGCCTTAACCCTAGGCTCTTGTGTGAATTGTCTGTGTGCTAAACATGACATCATGACATCATTTGCATTGCATATCATTTCTAACTATTTCAAGGACCTAGGATTTATCTTTGCTCGCTTTTGTGGAATTATGGCTTCTAGAAAGACTATCCGAATCAACTTCATGGGTATCCCTTCTCACTCAAAGAATTGGTTTCAAATTCCCACCATGCTCGCCCATCAAAAGACATGGTTATCTACTTGATTTGGTTATCTCCGCTTTGAAGAAGATATGATGCATGTCCTATTCCGCTTCTTTGATCCAAACACCATTGCTTTTACATTCCTGATTATCATTGGTTCCTACCTGAAGAGTTCTCTAAGCTACTGGGATACTTATTCTTGATCAAATGCCATTCACCGGTCTAGAGAAGGTTCCTAGGTACGAAGACATCGATCGCCTTTACATCTAAAGCCTGATATCAAGCCAATTGGGAAACTAGAAGTGGAGTTAAAGGTTTACTTTCCAAGTTCCTAATTAAGAAAGCCCGAGAATTCCTCAAAGTTATGAGTTCCATGCATTTGAAGACATTGTGGCCTTGCTAATTTATGGTTTGGTTCTATTTCCTAACTCGGATCAATTCATAGATGTCAACGCCATCAAGTTGCTTTCACCCGCAATCCAAGGCCTACTTTACTTGGAGATTCTACATTTCCACACTGCATTCTACTAAGCGACAAGGAACCTCATGTGTTGTGTACCGTTACTTTCTGTGGTTTATTTCGACCTTCCTCCATCGCTTGAAGAACGAACAAAGGTCGAGATGGTCTCAAAGGTCGATGTCACTCTCTCATTCGATATCCGTTGGAATCTTTTCTCTCAAAAGGACTTCACCTTCATCGGCGTTGTGGAGAATTCCTTAACGTACCGCTACTTGTATAAGGGAGGTATTACTTACAACCCTTCTTAGCTCTACGCCGCTTGGTTTTGCCTCAAAAGATGGGCCACATGATATGCTTCTTCAAGATGTTGTGTTCGACTACAACCACGATCTCCGCATTACCGACGGGTTTATACACGCTGGGGCATGGTAAAGAAGACGATACCAAGACTTTGGGGCACCGAACTCCATTCCTTGGGAACTTTACCTCAAATGGGTGCGAGCTCGAGCTCAAAACCTCATGATGCCATTCACTGCTCTACCAAGAATTATGGAACTTGCTATAGGTGACATACCCTATACTGCTCTCCATCCCGACATGCCTAACGATTTTGAAGACTTGAAGAGATCCCGGATTCAAATTTTAAGGAAGAAAGGATACCTTTGAAGCTCAGCATTAAGCGAGAAGAAAGTGCTAGAGTTGACAAAGCTACTTCATGAGGAGCGAAGCATCAATGCCTACATCGACACCAAGAGGAAGCGACCATGGGAGACTTAGAGCTTTAGGATTTATATGTTTTTCTTTTCTTTGAACTATCTCTTGTACTTAAAAAGAAAAAGAATAATGAAAAAAGTACTAATAAATGTTTGTTCATTGCTTGTTTAACAAATTTAAATCTCTAAGGTCCTTGAAAACATTGCATTGCATTCGTGATAAACATTGCATAGCATAGCATAACATTGCATCACGTACATTGAGATTGGTTTTCTCATTTGCTCGCTATTTATTTTAGGTAAATGGCTCTTGAACAGATCCAAAGATCTCCAAGCTCTAATGCCTGGCCAGAGATGTTCACCAGCTTTGGTCCAAGGCCAGAAGATTTGAAGAAGCTCATCAACAAGAAGAAGAAGGTTGTTGGTCTCCTCAACATGGGCGACGCTACAAAGGTGGTCTTAAGGTGGTCACCAGATTGAGCTCTAAAGGAAGTGTCCATACCGAGGAAAGTAACAAGGGTGATGGTGAAGGCAACACCGAGCTTGAGAAGAACATGATGATGGCCAATACTCTAATGAAGATGACAAGCACAAGCAACTGAAGATCGTCTGAATGCCGTGGAAAGCTTCAAGATGTCTCAACAACTTTGATGATCCGAGTCTTGTTCCCGTGTGTGATTCCTCCCAAGTTCAAAGTTCCAACTTTGCCAAGTATGATGGCATGTCTTGTCCTAAGTTGCATTTGAAGTCCTATGTCCAAGATCAATCCCCACACCGATGACAAAAGTTGTGGATGCACTATTTTCAAGAGAGTTTGTCCTAACTCAATTGGAGTGGTACTATCTAGAGAATGACCGTATCCATACTTGGAGTGATTTACCGATGCTTTCTATGCATGATGAGTACAATGTCAATTGACACCCACTCGCATGCAACTACAAAGCATGTCTATGGGTCGTGATGAGAAGTTCAAGGAGTATGCTCAATGGAGAGATCTAGCAGTAGTTCAACCACCCTTGTCCAATAGGGAGTTGGTTGATATGTTCATGGGGACACCGACAGCCCATTCTTCAATCATCCGATTGAAACTCTTCACCGGATTCACCGAGTGATACTACAAAAGCGATGGAAGTCGATATCAAGAGTGGAAAGATTCAGTAGTCATCTTCTGCGTCTAAGAGATCTTTGGTGCTAAGAAAGAAGCACGTGTATGGTCAAAGCCGAGCCAAGTCCGCGCTCAACTGCAAAGGGCCAGGATCTCCAATCCTACATCAGACAACCTCGAGACAACGCAGAGTGTAACGCCGCCACGAAGATGGGCTTATTAAGATCAACATGCCTTTGTCGCAAGCCTTGCAACACATGTTGAACGCAGATGATTACCTTGAGGGATCCTCCTCGAATGTCAACACTCCTCTCCGGCACGATCCAAATGCTAAGTGTGCTACTACCACCCAATAGCCCGTGACATAGTAACGATGATTGTTGGGCTCAAGAATAAGATTCAAGATATGATCAAGCCTGCATTGAATTTGATCCTCCCGCTGAGACCGAATGTGATCAACGCGCCTATGCCTAACCATGACAAGAGTTCCAATGTCACAGACGATACTTATGTTTTCAACATAGATGACTTGACCATCCCTCCGATGACTGTTAAGAAGAATTTGTTGCAAGGGTGTCAATCCAAGATGCCCGTGAGAATTGTCTGGTGCCCATCCGCACTCGATGGTTGTGCTTGGTCGAGAAGACGTGTTCAAGGCATGATGGACAACCGTGAGATACTATTCTGAAACCACCTGCGGTAAGCTGTGAAGAAATGTCTAAGTTGAAGATCGACAATGCAAACGAAACTGCATATCATCTAGGGATACCTGGGGCAGCCAAGTGGAAAGTATGATTACATGGTGAAGTACACTCGCCTCGATAGTTATAAGATTCCTATTGAAGATGTTAAAGCAACCGAATGGGGTGACGATTTCCTGTAAGACTATGCCGACGTTAACACGATAAGGATTTCCTCCACGATCCTGTGCCTGTAGTGGCACCTCTCATCATTACTTCCTGCACTGCCCAGATTCCTCGACAAGGCTATCCTTGAATTATGGATCCGACGTCTATTATCATGGCCAAACAAGACCCTCTCGACTATTGAAGATCTTACCATTGAGCTACCATTCTCGACATTGACAACATCACCGGATTAAGCAAGGTGACAGAACGGAAGAGTGTTCTCCATATTTCTCCTCCGAAGACACCATGACTCCAACAGATTCCAAATTTATTCAATCCATTCCCAAGCTAGAGGGAAAGAACCCTGACTCATCCCGCCAACCGTATACCAAAGGAAGTTATCAAGATACCTCCAAACAAGAAATGGAGGAAATTCAAGATTATCAAGAAGAGTGACTACAATGTTGTGGAACATTGGGACACTCATCCAAAATCTCCATGCTTGCTCCGCTTGTTCGAGGCTCATGCTAACGCCTTGGTGAAGTTTCAAGAATGCTCATGTGCCGCAAGACACTACCACCGACCTATTCAAGTTTGTATTGCTAGCCCGGCCGCCAACAACGGCCTAGGCTTCGATGCTAATTTGACTCTTCCGAAAGAAACACAACAAAGCCTTGCACATCTCTGTTGAATGCAAGGCGCACTGCCTCATGTTTTGTTGATACCGTTCGCCTCGAATATCTTATCAAGATCGCTTTTGATCGACTTGATGTCAAGGGTTGGTTCTCGAGACCCAGTGACATAATCGTGAGAGCTTTTGATGGTTCCAAGCTAACAAGATTGAGAGCTCACTCGCTTGTTAAAGTCGGTTCGTGACTTTTGACTCCACATTCTTTGTCATGGACATCCGTCCAGCTTACTCTTGCCTACTTGGACGCCCTTCGATACATGGGGCAGGCTGTTACTCTACCTTGCATCAAACTAAGTACCCGGTGAAAGGGAAGGTTGTCACAGATGCGTGAAGAAGAGTATATGGTCATCATCTATACCATTCCGATACCTTGAGATGGAAGATGAATTCTTTGAGACTTCGCAAGCTTTTGAAACAATCCCCAGTCATGCCCTGACTCTCCCACCACCCCGGTTACGCAAGCTCCTCCTAGGATGGCCTCACCGAAAGATGCTCAAGTCTGGAAGAAGGTAGCTTTATTTGGGGACAACTCCCCGATCTTCCTTTCAAATTTGACAAGACGGTTTAGGCTTCACCATCAAGGGTCGAAGATGATACGCCTAACGCGGCCAACTTCCTTTCCGTGATTAGCCAGTGGAATCCATGCTATAGAAGACAACGACAACGACTTCAACATCGCAAGTGGATCTTCCCAACCCGCATAATGGGCTCAACAATTGGAAGATCAAGACGCTATACCAATCTCCTTTAGTCGAGTAATTACTATTGTTTGGTTTTGCTTTTCGTATTTCTTTATGTTTTGAACAATAAACTTTGAAAGCTAGTGCCTTGCCGGGCATCATGGCTCGCTTCATGAGGTTATTATCGTCGCTTGCGTATTTTCATTCAATAAATTGGACTTTTGCATTCAATTGTTTGTTCTCTTTCTTTACTTTATCACCCCTTCAAAAGCTATGTGTTTCTTACACACCCCACGTGATACACCGCAGATCACTCCGAATCTCGTTAATAACAACTATGCTATTGCTAAATATGACTTCGATCATCCGATCTACCAAGTCAAGACGAAAGTGAGGAAGATTGTGAAGTACCGGAGAACTTGTCGATTGCTACAAGAAGAAGAGCGAGTTATACAGCCACTAAGAGCAAGTTGAGGTTGTGAACTGGCACCGACGAAGATAGAAAAGAGATCAAGATAGGAGCGGTCTTGAGAAAGTGTTAAAGAAAGGTTAGTTAGACATGCACGAGACTATATTGAAGTTTTTGCTTGGTCATACTAAGATATGCCGTTTAGACATTGATATTGTGGTACATCGATTGCCGATAAAAGAGGGTTTTCCCAAAGAAATGTAAGGTCTGGTCAGATGCGCCCCGAGATGTCGAAAAGATCAAAGCCGGGTTATGAAGCGCTCAATGAAGGTTTCTTAGCTGCTTCTTATCCACAAGGTTGCTAATGTGGTGCCTGTGCCAAGAAGGATGGTAAAGTACGAATGTGTGGATTACAGATCCGAACAAAGCAAGTCCGAAGATGATTTCCACTTCCTCATATTGATGGTTTGTTGACAACACCGCCAAAGATAAGGTTTTCTCCTTCATGGATGGTTTCTCCTGCTACAATCGATCAAAATGGCCTCAAGACATGGAAAAGACTACTTTCGTTACAATGGGGCACTTTTCGCTATAAGGTTATGCGCGCTCGGATCGAAGAACGCGCGCCACTTATCGCGTTATGGTGACATTGTTTCATGACATGATTCATCACGAGAGAGGTCTATGTTGACGACATGATAGCTCGTCACAAATCAAGAAGAACATCTTGATCACTTGCGTAAACTGCTTGAAGTGTGAAGAAGTACAGACTAAGACTTAATCCTAACAAGTGCACTTTTGGAGTCGATCCGAAACTTGGGGTTTGTTGTCATGGTAAAGGTATTGAGGTTGACCCCGCCAAGGTTAAAGTTATTCAAGAGATGCCGCCCCCGCACCGAGAAGGAAGTCGAGGTTTCGGCCGATTGAACTACATTGCATTCATTGCACACTTAATCGCTACTTGTGAGCCAATCTTCAAGTTACTTAAGAAAGATCAAGTAGTGGAATGGAACGACGATTGCCGATCGCTTTTGACAAAATCAAGGACTACCCACGTAATCCTCCTATCCCGATGTCATCAAGGAAGACCTCTTATCATGTACTTATGATGTTAGAGAACTCAATGGGGTGTGTTGGGGCAACATGACGAGTCTCGTCGAAAAGAGCATGCAATATACTACCTTAGCAAAAAGTTTACCGACTGTGAAACAAGATACTCGCACTCGAAAACTTGCAACGCTTTGTCATGCGCCGACTAAGACAAGATATGCCGACCACACTACCTTGTTGATTTCTAAGATGGATCCAATAAAATACATATTTGAGAAACCAGCCTCTCCTAAGAATAGCAAGATGGCAAATGATCCTGACCGAATATGACATCCAAGACACTTCTCGTAAAGCGATCAAAGGAAGTGTAGTAGCCATCATTTGGCTCATCAAGTCAGATGACTACGCCCATGCGCATTTAAGATGTTTTGCTAGTTACAGATTTGAAGAACCTGGCTGCATTTAAGGACCCGAACAAGGATCCCGATGGACTATGGTCTTTGACGGAGCCTCAAACGCACTTGGCAATGGCATTGGCGCCATCATTACATCCCCTATAGGCGGACATACGCCTTTCACCGCCAGACTTTGTTTTAGTTGCACTAATAATATGGCCGAATACGAAGCGTGCATTATAGGTATTAAAGCTGCTATTGACTTAAGAATCAAGTTCTTGCAAGTGTATGGAGACTCAGCTTTAGTGATCAGTCAGATAAAGGGCGAGTGGGATACGAAGCATCAGAATCTCATTCCGTATCGAGAGCATGTTCTGAGCTTGATCCCCTACTTCGAAGAGATCACTTTTGATCATATTCCACGAGAAGAGAATCAGTTGGCAGACGCATTGGCTACTATGTCATCTATGTTCAAGGTTAGATGGGACAACGAGGCTCCCAAATCATCATTGAAAAGTTCGACGAACCAAGATATTGCTATGAGCTTGACGCGTAAGAGAAACCCCGTACTATGACGGAAGAGGTATCTTGAGACTCGTGAATATCCTCAGGGCATCCGTTAATGATAAGAAGTTCATGAGAAGATTTGCATCCAAATTTTCCTCAAAGAACGACATCTTATACAAGCGCAACCACGACTTGTGCCATCTACCGTGTAGACCGAAACAAAGAATGCGATCATGGAAGAGTTACACAAGCATTTGGTACCCACTCCAGTGGACACACCATGGCTAAGAAGATTTTGAGAACGGTTACTATTGGTCCACCATGGAAGTCGATTGTCACCGCCACGCCGATCTTGTCACAAATGTCGATTATGCCGATAAAGTACACGCATTCTCCAAGACTCAACGCTTTAACTTCTCCATGGCCTTTTGCAATGTGGGCATTGACATGATCGGAGAAATTAAGCCCACAGCCTTCCAATGGACATCGCTTCATCCTTGTGGCAATAGATTATTTCACCAAGTGGTAGAAGCACCTCGTATGCATCTCATACCAAGAATGTCAGGCTCGATTCATCAAGCATAATCTTATCCGCGGTATGGCACCCCGAAAGGATTATCATATAATGGCTCCAATCTCAACAACAAGATGATCACCGAACTCGCACGCAGCTTCAAGATCAAGCATCACAACTCTTCTCCTTATCGGCCTAAAATGAATGGCGCAGGAAGCCGCCAACAAGAATATTAAGAAGATTATACGTAAATGACAAGGACTTACAAAGATTGGCATAAGATGTTACCATTTGCTCTTCATGGTTATCGACTAAGACGAACATCCAGTGGGCAACCCCTCTCTCGTATACGGTATGGAAGCCGCCTTACCCATCGAGGTTCGGATACCTCAACCGAGTCCTCCAGAGGCAGTTAGGCGAAGACGATGGGTCCGCATCGCCTTGACCATTAATTTGATTGATGAGAACGACTCAAGGCCCATCCGCCATGGACAAATTTATATAAGCGAATGATTAGAGCATTTAACAAGAAGGTCAAGCATCGAGTCTACCAAGTCGGTGATTTAGTAGTCAAGCGATCATTCTTCCACAAGGTGATCTGTGGGCAAATGGACTCCCACCTACGAGGGACCATTTGTAGTCAAAAGTGTTTTCCGCGGAGCTATGATACTTAGCACCATGGATGGTGAAGATTTCCCACACTGTGAACGCAGACATAGTCAAAAATACTACGATAAAGAGACCCGCTAGGTCGACAAACCTAGGCAAAAATAAGTATCCTCACAACCAAAAGGTTCGCAAAAGTTAAGGATATATACAAAACATGTACACCCGCAAGTCGAAAACCCGAAAAGGCGCTTGGGCAAGAAAGGGTATCCCAGAGACCTAAAACCCAAAGGGCGGTCTAGGCAAAAGTTAGATTTAAGCGCATCGACTATGTCTCTTCCAGATCACCGCCTGCACTACTATCAAGATTCAAGGTTCAAATGGCTAAGATCACCACTCACTTTCTAACGACAAAGAAGGGATGAGATAGTGAAATATATGAGTACTAGCATAGTTGGAACTTAACGAGATTGTTTCCATAGCTTTTACTTTCTTATGTATAAACAACTGGCCATACGCCACCTTTCAAATAAACGCAGTTTTTCTCTTTACAATTTCGTTGTTGTGGTTTGCATAAAGTCCAACGCTTGTTTTGAATGACTATACGCATTTGACAATAAGAATCTAATCACAAACATACGAAAAGTGAACATACAAAAGTACTTACTACAGCTCCAGAATTGGGACGACGACGAAAGTCACCAAAGCGCTCACGCAGTGATCTCCGCAGCAGTCGCTACCACAAGACTTCCCAGCAGAAGGGAATCCACGAAAGAATTCCACTCGACCAAGCAATGTTACATCGCCCAAGCGTAACACCTCACCCTCAGTAAGATGTTTATCCTCACGGTATTTCACCCTTCCTTTCCCCAAGATCCACCAAAACTTGGTCGATAAGGCATCGGAGGAAACTACATCTTCATTCCCACCGATTACAACAGATTCCTCGACTCTTCAACCAGTTTCCTAAGAATCATCAAATGCTCTCCAATGAGATCTACACTCGTGTCCCCAGAGAGCCTCCTAAATTTCCTCACAGGATCTCATACAAGGTCCCCAACGGATCGCCTCCCGCATTCTCCTCAATAGGTCTATATATGAGATCTCCAACAACGAGCCTCTCAATCTACCTTCCTCAACAATATCTAGGCCCAAGACTTGGATGATAGTGCATCGGAGGAATCCAGATATCTTTCTTCTTCCAAAGCGGGTTCTCACTTACTCCATTCCCAAGCGTAAGTCGAAATCCTCAAACAGTAACATCCGATCTTCTTAAAGATGGATGTGTTTTGAAATACCACAACATCTATCATTCATACATTATTCATAAAGTCACAATATATGCATATGTCATTCATATACACTGTCATGCATCATACTTCGCATAAAAACTAACCAATATTCTATCAAAGTTCCTCTTGTTTTCTCCAAAACAGGTAACAGTCACTTCTGATGCAAATAGGTCCAGGATTAAGCCCCGAATCGACGGGAAAACTATCTGAAAGACCGCCCTTGGTTGTCCTCCGACGACTGGTCCAGGATTAAGCCCCGAACCGACGGGAAAACTATCCGAAAGACCACCTCCGGTTATCCTCCGATAATGTGCAATGGATCAACACCGATGCACAACAGGAAGCTATCCACATTTTGCCAACTACAATCTCCTCGTAGTAATCAACACAAAGATTTATTCTCGATTCCTATTATCAACAAAGAATTACAAGAGTCTAGCGTGACGACTCGCTTGTTTTGGATGGCATCTTAAGCCCATCTCCGACTACTTATCAACAATTTCACTTTAATGCCGCATATATGGTTAAAAATCAATGCAAACCAATAACTTCATTCAAAAACATGAACACGAAGTCTAACGTATGACTCCTCCGATGGCATCTTAAGCCCATCTCCATGCTCCTTCTAGAACCACTACGAGCCCAGCGTTTACCCACTCCCCAAAGATCGATCTTTCCATGGCATCTTAAGCCCATCCCCACAATTCTCCTATCAACATTCTCGAGTCTAGCGACGACTCATCTCCCAAATAAGTATCCAAATGGCATCCGAAGCCCATTCCCGCATCATCCAACAACAAATTTTCAGTAGATTAAGTGTTCATCTTCTACCTCCTGTGTCACGAAGACAAGCGTGTCAATCTAACCTCAAGTACAAGAAGATTGAACAGGGCAGCTGTCATACCCCAAAATTTGCCCTCCATCTACTCAAGAGATTTCATACATCTATACTCAAGGATTCCTCAAGAGTTGATCGACAAACTCTCCTGATAATCAACCCAAATTAGGGTTTGGTATTCTCACAAGATGGACTTCCAACATCTCCAATGGTTTCATGCCTCCTCATATGCTTCAAAGATTCTCCATGTCAAGTTTCAAGCCTTACAAGTCAAGTTTCGCATAATTGCTCGATGGTCAAAATCAACAGATTGACAAAAAGTCAACTGTGGTCAACATACACCAAACTTCATAATTTTGGTCAACATCCTCATTTTGAAGTTACATTCATCATTTGATCAAGGGTTGATCATGATTCATCAAGAAAACTCAAGATTTGCTCAAAAGTCAAACTTTCTAAATTAGGTTTCTAGGTGAAAAGTCAATCAACTTTGATCGATCATAACTTTCTCATACTTTCTCGTAAATTTTCCACCAAAGCTCATTTTGAAGGAAATTCAATTTCTACAACTTCATGTCTCACAAGAATGTCAAAAAATGCTTCATTTGAGAGGTATAGCTCAAAACATTACGTGTCATTTTCAAAGTCAACAAAAGTC
Source organism: Vicia sativa (assembly GCA_021764765.1). NCBI lineage: Eukaryota > Viridiplantae > Streptophyta > Magnoliopsida > Fabales > Fabaceae > Vicia > Vicia sativa. The sequence continues at coordinate 2,908,673 of CM038795.1, forward strand.
AACTTTTGTTTTGAAGATATATTGAGCATGGTAACTCCAATTGAGATGATACCAAGAAGGTTGGTTAGAGGACTCTTAGAGCTTTCCAAAAAGTCCAAGAACACTCAAAAATGTGGAAAATTGAGCAAGTTACACCATTCACAAGTTGGGCAATTTTGAAAGAATGCACAAAGAGAGATACTTCTAAAATCAAATTTTTGCAAATGGGCTTGCTTTTTCTTCATCCAAACTTATTCCTCATACAATTAGGAATATCCAAGCCCAATGCCATGAATTTTTGATTTATTTTTCTATTTAATTTTGAATTTATTCATTTAAATACAAATTAAATTTTAAAATAAATTATAAAATCAAAATTAATTGAAAGATTGATTTTATTCCTTCCTTGAGACTCAAGTAACTCACAAAGTCCAAGAAATTTCAAATTTGACAAAATGGCAAGATTGATTGAATTGATTGTTTTGAAAATTTGATTTTATACAAAATCAAATTTGATTATCATTGAATTGTGATTGATTCTTGCCAAAATCGTTCCAAATCCATCCAAGATAAATACTTGATGCATACCAATCAAAAGGAAACGAAAAATTGCTCCAAACCCTAACCTAAAAGCCAAAACCGTGTTCTTCAAGCTACTAGCAACCCTTGTCCACTGTTTCAATTGATTTTGAGGATCCAAACACGTTCCTTGATACTGTGAGTGATTCCGCACCTTTACATTGTCCAAAAGCATCAAGAACCACGAAACCGAATTTGGTTTGTTCTTGAAATTTCAAAATTAATTCTTCATTCATGCATTATTAACTCGATTTGTTGTTGTTTTGTGTTTAGTGATGTGTTTGCAAGCTTTCGGGCAAGCCAATTGAATTTCCATGGCCTCGAATCGTGTTACACCATGATTAGGGTTTCTGAACGAATTAGGGTTTCTTAAATGAAAAATTGGACAATAAGACTCGCTATGAGTTCGGATGATCCGAGGAATCGAACCATGGTCGAGATATTATTTATATTACGATGTCGTGTTTTTGAATTTGTTGTGGACTTAGCCGAGCCATGACCGACGCCGATTTTCAAATATTTAAAACGAAGAAGAAGTCCCATGTGATGAGGCAAGTGTAGTATGCAGGAAAGTCCACTCACTTGCAAACACAAACACGCACATGGCGAGTGGTAAAGGCGTGTATTGTTGGTAAATGTCTCACATGTCTCCATTCGATTCTCATCGGACCAGTTGGTTTTCTTTTTCACAAACTCACTATTTTCTATATTTTCCTATTTTTCTAATTATTTTAATATTTTGCATCTATTTTAATTTCTTTTCATATTTTATTTATGTATTAAAACTCATCAAAAATTAATTTTCTTTTTGCATTTGTCTTCTAAAATCTTTATTTAATTTAATAAATTAAAAATATCTTTTGCATGCATATTTATTTTATTTGTAATTTTGCATTTAAATCATTGTAAATTCATTTTTAATTATTAAATTGCATCTAAAAATCCCAAAATTTATTTTAGCATATTTACATTATTTCCAGATGTCATATTTTTTCCAATTAAAATTTGCATTTTTTCTAACATTTTCTTATTTCGATTTCATCATATTTTCCGATTTCTCGCTTCACGTGTTAATCCGATTCGCATTTATTCTTCTTTTCATTTTATTTTTCAATAATGTAATTGTATATGAGATGTAATAGTTTAAAATTAGGTCTTTATTTTCCGCATTTTAAATTATGTATCGCCCCAAAGCCTTGTAATAGTAGGATTTACTTTCCGATTTTACATTCCGTGATTTTACTTTCCGCACCCTATCAATTGCTAGTAACTAGGCGTATGGCAAGATAATAATTGAACATAGCCCACTAATTGCAAGATAAAATACCAAATCACACTTCTTTCACACATGCACTTTAGGGTAATTCTCTCGCTGCCTTCGCGAATCACAAATGGTCATGTCCTCAACGAGGTATTCTTCTAGCGCTGCTTCCAAACAAATCATCATAGTCCCTTCGATACAAAGATCATAAGACCCACGATGTCGCCTCCGAATACATGATCTTGACCCGATTGTCGCCACGAAAATGATGATAGTCCCTTCGAATGTGCTAGGATACTTCCTACAAGTTGCCTTCAATGACCATCCGATGTCCCGCTCTACATCCAACAAATGGAGCTACCTACTAACTAATGGTACGGCTAGCGCTATTCTAAAGGAACGAGAAGTACAAAACGACCAATTCGAGTGGGTAAATAAGTCTTTAGTTGCTCGCCTACCAAATGCTTTTCACACCACACACTCTTTTTCAAAGTTCAAACTTTTCAAAACGAACATTTCCGAACACTTTGTATACATTCCTACATGAATCATTACAAAGTCAAAGCGAAATGCCTTTTCAAAACATTTTTGTCAAACACACAGAAAGAAATTTTAAAAAGTGATCTAGAGCAACTAAGAGCCCGTAGATAACTACGGATGGAAATGGGTGCTAATACCTTCCCTTTTCATAACCATTCTCCCAAACTCAGAATCTAACGAAGGTCTTTTTTTGTACTTTTACCTTCCCTTAATTGGATAAAAATAAAAGTCGGTGGCGACTCTTGCTATCCGCACATTTGGATACAAAAATCCTACAAAGTCAGTTCACCGTATCACAATAGGTAATGCACCAATTAAATTAGGTGATCCTCACCCGATCGTTTAATCCAACGGATGCAAACCTTACTAAGTAACATAAGAGTCCATTGTTAGGTGGTTTAGAAGCATCCGCATCGAACTGGTAGGGTACTACGGTCCGATCCCCGCATCTTGCAATTGGATAGGTTGCCACATTATTGTGCCGTAAACCATTGGGCTAAAAAGATCAAAACCACTAACCTACCGCTCTATGTGTAAGGATAAAGGGCTTAATGATTGCGCTTGAATGAAATGGGTAAAACAAGACGATTACTTGGGACGAGTTATGATAGCATCTGAATCGGTTTATGTAGGATAGATTATATAGTGTCATCACCGTAGGTCGAGTATAAATCGAGCTTTTGATTCTTTGACAAAAACACGAGGCGACCGTGTACAAGTTGATTTAAGTCATGTAAGTGCATCTAACCAATGTTTAGAAAACATCGTACTGAGCACTTGCTTGAGGACAAGAAAAGTTCAAGTATGGGGGAGTTTGATAACACAAATTTATATAACATATTTGACTTAATTTTCATTGATAATGTTACTATTTTTATTTAATTATTCTGCTTATTTTCAGACACGTTGGTATTTCTTTTGTTTCAGGTATTTGCATTAAATAAAGAATCAATTGAGCAAAGAAATAAAATTGAGGAAAAATCAGATTAAAAAGCCAAAGAAATGAAGCAAAGGGGTGATATAGCAAAAAGGAAGAGTTAAGAAGAAAGAAATAATTATACAAAGCCAAAAGACTAAGCCCATAAGAGCAAAAGCCCAGCAGAAGTTCAGTCCACAAGGTGTGACGACCGTCACGCGCTGTTTGAGAAACTAAGTCCGTCACACAACTGCCACGACCGTAACGCGCTATATTTCAACCTTCCTCACATCATGGAGACGCCCGACTCCCATTCAGGCCCACCATCTTCAGTTTATGAGACCCACGTCTCATGCTTTTATGAAGTGAGACCCACGTCTCACATTTCCTCTCTTCAATGAGACGTCCGTCTCCCATGATTCTGGCAGTTTTATACACGATCTCCATTGGCTTTTCGTACAAGATTGAGAAACGGGAGGTTACAGCAAGAGGCTATAAATACAACATCCAAGGCACAGAGCAAGGGTCGGCAAAATTCTTACCGAACAACTGTTATTGAGTTTTTTTTCTATTTTTCGTATTTTCTTTTCAGTTCTGCATTTCTATTTTATTTTTCATTTCAGTTTATTTTCTTAGATTTTATTTTAGTCTTAAGCTTTTATAATTTTCTCACAATAATTTATACATCAGAAATTGTTGTGTATCTTTCACTGATCTAACCTTACGTTAGATCTAGTGCTTTTTATTCCTTGTCGTATGTTTCTTTCAATTCAAGAAGTCTCCGAGCGATCTAGTCACTTGTGGTGGAATGCTCGCTTATTTCAAGAACAAGATTATTCCAAGATTCTTATTTTCGTGTTTTTAATATAATTATTTTATTTAATTTAAAGTATTGTTGCTTGGTATTTATTTATATGATTATGGAAATGTTTAAATATATTGAACCTTATTATTTATGCATGTCCGAATTAATAAATATGTCCGCTAAACCGTAGGTATCGGTAAGTAATAGTAGTAAGAGTAGGAATTAAATTGTTCTTAAGCTAAAACCTTAATTAACTTAAATTCGTTATGACTTTTGTAATTAAAATCAATCTTTTCTACTAAAGTAAGAAAAGTAGAATAGGTTAGGATCGAGACCACGAAAGTGTGAGGTTTTAACCGGATAGTTGAAGTTAGGCATTCGACGAATACAATGAGCGCTTTAAAACGAATTAGATTTTATTAAGTTTTCAAAGAATATTTTCTAAACACTTATGGGCTAGCGAGAGCAGTATAGGGCTTTAGGAGTATAATCCGAGATAAGACCACGAAAGTGTGAGTCGAGGGTTTTAAACCGATAATTTCTACTGAACAATCAAGTTAACCATCTTTATACGCTTAGGTTCGATTTAATCCGCTTAGGTTCACTACATTACGCATCGATATCCGCTTTACTTATATTTTCCTTAACCATTATCTAAAAAAGAATTATTCGCTTTAGTCAGATACCAGAACTTAGGATAACAATAGATCGATTTATAGTCTCATGGGTTCGATATCTTTAAAACTACGCGATAGACTGTTCACTTGTAGTCTCCCGATTAATAGACGATAAAGTCGCGATCAGACATGATGAATGCTTTTGAAGAACAACAATCACAAGTTATTAATCCAACACCTGAGCAAACTCAACAACCTAAACAAACTGCACCAGCTATGCAAACTACTCCTCTTGCATCAATTGATAAAGCTGAGCAAATTGCGTCAGTTGTGCAAACTGCACCACTAAACAAACTGCACCAGCTGTGCAAACTACTCCTCTTGCATCAATTGATAAAGCTGAGCAATTGCCCAGTAACCGCACCACTTGCATCACCGTAAAACTACTACTAAGAAAAAAGGTCCTGCTAATAAGCCTAATCAAAATATGATAAGAAGGTGCAGTGAGAGGTTGAAAATGGTTAGGAATGCAAAAAGAATTGGTGGGCCTGGTTCAACTTCAGATGCACCTTTGGTGTTTGATGATGCATCAGAAAAATGGGTGAACATTGCAAGGATAATGAATTAGTAGTTTGTTTGTCCCTTAGCTGTCATTTTGTAAGCACATAATGTGCCATCTTTTGTTAAGGAGATTGACTCTGTTATGATACTAGCTGATATGATATTATCTACCATTTTGTAAGCACATAATGTGCCATTTTGTAACTTTTTTTGTAAGGCCAACTTTACTGACTTCTAAGTTTGGTTGTAATGTTGTTCAAAACTATTATGATATGTTATGATCAAGGTTTATTTATAATGTTTATGAAATACATGCCTAATCAGAATTCCTAATGTTCAAAACTGTTGTAAGCACATAATGTTTATTTATCATGTTCTAAACTATCTACACAACATGCCTAATTGTACAATAACCTTACACAGAATATTCTAAACTATTTACACAGAATGTTCTAAACTGTTTACACAGAATGTCTAATCAATAACCTTATTATATATCACAATACAATTGTACAAACACAATAACTTCATTCATTCAACAAAACACAATATGTACAAACACAATAACTTCATTCACTCAAAAAAACATTACAATTGTACAATAAACAAAATTACAAGATCCAAGAAGAAAGACAAGAGCAGTAGCAACAAATATGATGACCCATTAAACACTATGAACCTATCTGTTACATGACCCAAGAAGAAAGAAAAGAGCAGTAGCAACAACTACAACAATCACAAAATTCATCTCCTTCCTTAAGCCGCCAACCTTTTTCTTCATATCTTCCATCTTATTCAAAAAATATTTCTCCATTTTACTCATCAACTCTATGACTTCTCCGTCCAAGTATGTTGTTTCTCTTTCCACAAAAGCTCATCGTCCCAATGGAATAAGTTACAATCATCTTCCTTACCCCAAAACTTACACTTCCAGTACTTTCTGCCAGGATTTGCAACCGATTTTGAAACAAACATCTTCATGGACATATATGTGAAATTCCTGGCAGCAGATACGTGATGTCCCAGAGAATGTTATGCATCGTATCAGACAAACTGTTTAACAATTCACACAGTAATTTAAAATAGTAAAGAACACAATCAATTGTTTACCCAGTTCAGTGTGTAACTACACCTACATCTGGGGCTACCAAGCCAGGGAGGAAATTCACTATAAGCAGTATTAATTCAGGAATAAACCAACCAGTTTATTTCCTTCACTTAAGACCTACCCAATGCAACTTCAATCTAAGTCCTACTTAGACCTGAGTTCCTACTCACTCCCCCTCAATCACAGCAGTGATATCAACCTATTGATTAATTGAATTGTGAAGACACTCTTCAATAAACATACTTGATTTTGCTTTAAAGCTTTAATCAAGAGACACAACACTCGTGCTGCAAAGCTTTGAGTGATAAACAACCCTTACAATCAAATCCTAGTCCAAGACACTTATCAATTGATAATTGCTTGGCTCACAAGAATAACTAGAATACACATCAATGACATCAGCCTTCTGAGAATTAGCTTTGACATTTGATGTCTCAGCAGATGTCATGACAATGTCAGGGACATGTTTCCCCTGAAACAACTTGTAGTGGAATCCAAGAGCAGGAGCTCTTTTACAAACAGAATCTTTATCTACCAGGGATATCAGGGTATTGGTTAGTGATAATACCACATAGGAGGGAGGGAAAGGCTATGGGACCTTTGATTGCATAGCTGTCTGCATGCTTCAAAGTCTGCTAAAAAATATAGGTGCCATAATCAAACTTTGTCTTGGTGCCAACAACATAGATAAATCTTCCTAGACCAATGGAGATGGTGGATTTGTGATTTGTGGGAACCCAGTTAGCTGCACCTATCTTGTGCAGAATGGAAAACTTGACACTTAGTTTGCTAGCAGTGAGCTTTCCTTTCAAGGGCCATTGTTTTACTTGCTTGGCAGTGATGGTTTGGCACACTTGGTTATCTGTTACTTCAAGCTCAGGCTGAGCATCATCAGACCTCCCTAGAAATTTATTGATCACAGTAGGGGAGAACTTCACCTTCCTTCCTCTCACATACACACTTTTAAAATCAGCTGACTTTCCATCAAGACATCCACCGGACATTCACTATAAATTCCTTGACCAGAATATCATAGCAGTTAGAGAACTTAACCACTGTCTTCATCAAGCCAACAGCCTTGATGAGATCCATAACTTCCTTGCACTCAAGGGCACTTCTGTTAAGCTCCCTCTCTAATGCAATCCTTTTCAGAAATACATACTTCCACTTGCTTGCATTTTCTGGATGGTGAAAGGAGATGTTGTCTATTGCAACCTCGTGAACCTTAGGCGCTTCCGTAAGAGGGTTTCTTCCTGAGAGGAATGTCTGTGACATTCCCTTTAACATCAAAATCAAAATCTGATTCCTCATCAGATTCAGAGGTTCAGGAGCCTTTCTTTTCTTGGAAATTAGAGTTCTCTTTGGTCTGGAGATACTCCCAACAGATTTTGCTCTACCCTTCCCTTTGGAAGTTCCAGCCTTCTGATCCTTTCCAACTTCTTCTCTAGCCTTGTTCTCAGGCCTAGGAGTCTCATGAACAACTTCAACATCCTTCTCATTGAGGGCTTTGAGCAACATTCTTTTCTTTTCACCCATTATCCTTTAGCTATGCTAGGGTTAACACTAGCAATTAGGTCATTGTCGAAAATTCTTCATCAAGATCAATAACAGGGGTTTAACATCCTTATCTGGGGTTTGATGATCGCAGCTTTCCTGTGGGATTTTTCAAGATTATCTGTGGTTCTCGTGAGATTTTTCATGGTGTCATCAATGTGTTTCTTAGAGATTTCCTAACATTGTCATCGATGTCTTGACATTCCGAGTGACATCCGATCGTTGCTAAATTAGGGCTAGCAGTTTCTTGTTCAATGGAATGACACCTGTGCACGAGTGATTCTCATTCGTAATCCTAGTTACTAATCTAGCTATGGCTTGATGAACATATGCGTAACCCTCCCTATTGGCTATCTCAGAGGAACAGAGGAAGATGGTTCAACAGCCTTACAGATGGAGAGGCTTGTGACCTTCTTGCATGTCCGGTACGAAGCCTCTTGACCTGCAGACCAGATCATTGCGCCAAGAGGAGTAACCTCCAACACGGGCCCATTGTGTTTGCGTTTGCCCTAAGGCCGAGTCATGGGAGAGGGAGACAGCCCTTGATGAGGATGATGATGACATTGTTGAGACATCTTGAGAGATTGAGAATGCAGGTGACAATAAGTTTGAGATTTTCTTTGAGGGAATGGAGAGAGGTACACCCAAATGAAAAGAGGGATATAAATATGACTATTCCTCTTCTTAAACTTTTGAAAAGAGAGAGGAAACAATTAATTAGCCCAATCGTAATTAAATAAAATAAAAATAAGCAAAATTAAAATTTTCTACATTTCCATTGAGTTTTGACTAACATCAAGTGCTTTGGTAAAAATGTCACCATTGTAGTTGGCAACATGTTCCAACTTAATCACTTTCTCCTCCACAAGATCTCTGATGAAGTGATGTCTAATGTCAATATGCTTAGTCCTGTTGTGCTGTATAGGATTCTTGGAAATATTAATAGCACTCTTGTTGTCATAGTACAATGTCATGACATCCTATGTGACATTGTACTCAGTCAGCATTTGCTTCATCCAGATCATTTGAGAACAACTGCTACCAGTTACTATGTATTCAGCTTCAGCAGTAGATAAAGACATACAAAGATTGTTTCCAAAAAGAAGCATCCTCCAGAGGTGCTTTTTCTATCATCAGCACTACCAGCCCAATCAGCATCACAATAACCAGACAGAATTGGTTTACATCCATGAGAGTATAACATGCCATAATTGTAAGTTCCACTCACATACTGTAATTCTTTTCACCCGATTGATGTGACTTACTTTGGGTTCACCGTATCTTGCACATACACCAACAAAGAAAGGCAATGTCGTGTCCGCTGGTTGTTAAGGCATCGCCTATCATGCTTCTGTACAAGCTTTGATCAACATTTGTCCCACTTGTGTCTTTGGACAACTTTAGATGAGTAGGTGCAGGAGTCCTTTTATGACTGACATTCTCCATCCCAAACTTCTTGACAATATTCTTTGCATACTTACTTTGGGAAAGGAAAGTTGAGTCTTCCATTTGTGTGACTTGTAATCCAAGAAAGTAGATCAATTCTCCCATGAGGCTCATTTCAAATTCAGCTTGCATTTGGTTGGCAAAATGTTTAACCATTTTATCTGACATTCCTCCAAACACTATGTCATCAACATAAATTTGAGCTACCATTATCTTTCCTCCTTCATTCTTGACAAAGAGAGTTTTATCCAACCCTCCTTTCTTGTATCCTTTGTCAGTGAGGAATTTTGTCAACCTTTCATACCAAGCTCTAGGAGCTTGTTTCAGACCATATAGAGTTTTCCTCTTGTAAACATGATCGTGAGTTTGATCCACAAACTTTAGGTTGTTCCACATACACTTCCTCATTTAAGTATCCATTTAGAAAGGCACTTTTCACATCCATCTCAAACAGCTTTGAATTTCGTAATGCAAGCAACCCTAGTAGTAACTGATTGATTCCAGCCGCCACAAGAGCAAAAGTCTCATCAAAGTCAACCCTTCAACTTGAGTGTATCCCCGAGCAACAAGTCTTGCCTTATTCCCGTGACAACTCCTTGATCTCCCCTGAGACGAATGTGATCAACGCGCCATGCCTAACCATGACAAGAGTTCCAATTGCTGGGATGATACTTATGTTTGACATAGATGACTTGACCATTCCTCCGATGATCGTTAAGAAGAATTTACAGTTTGTCAACCTGTGATGCCCAGGATTTCGCTATGCACATCCGCACTGATGGTTGTCCTTGGTCGAGAAGACGTGTTCAAGGCATGATGGACAACCGTGAGATACTATTTCGAAACCACCGTGCAATGCGTGAAGAAATGTCTAAGTTGAAGATTGATAATGCAAATGAAACTGCATCATCCTGTGGGATACCTGGGGGCCAAGTGGAAAGTATGATTACATGATGAAGTACATCGCTCCCGAAAGCTACAAGATTCCTATTGAAGATGTTAAGGCGACCTGGGGTGACGATTTCTAAGACTATGCCGATGTTAACACCATAAGGATTTCCTTCACGATTCTCGGGCTCAGAGGCACCCTCATCATCACTTCTCCTGCATCAGCCATATTCCTCTAACAAGGCTATCCCTTGGAATTATGGAGCGATGTTTACTATCATGGCCAAGCAAGACCCTCTCGACCATTGAAGATCTTATAGTGGAAGCTACCATTCCCGACATTGACAACATCACCGATCAAGTAAGGTGACCCGAACCGAAGAGTATTCTCCCAAATCTCCTCCAAAAGACATCACACTCCAAATAATTCTAGCTATTCAATCCATTCCCAAGCTAGAGGGAAAGAACCAAGGACTCATCCCGCCACCTGTAGTACCAAAGGAAGTTATCAAGACACCTCCAAACAAGAAATGGAGGAAATTCAAGATTATCAAGAAGAGTGACTACAATGTTGTGGAATGCTTAGGACAAACTCCGTCTAAGATATCCATGCTTGCTCGCCTTGTGTTCCGAGGCTCATGCTAACGCCTGGTGAAGTTTCAAGAATGCTCACGCATCGCAAGACACTACCACCCACCGCCAGTTTGTATTGCTAGCCGGCTGCCAACAACGGCCTAGGCTTCTCGACATCGATCCGACTCCGTCGGAAAGAACACAACAAAGCCTTGCACATCTCTCGCGGAATGGCACTACATTATCTCATGTCTTGGTGGATACCGTTCGCTCAATATCCTTCCAAGATCGCTTTTGATCGACTCGATGTCGAAGGGTTGGTTCGAGACCCGCTGACATAATTGTGAGAGCTTTTGATGGTTCTAGCTTAAAATGCTTGGAGAGCTCATCATAAAGTCGGTTCCTGCACTTTGATTCCACTTTTGTCATGGACATCCGTCCGCCTTACTCTTGCCTACTTGGACGCCTCTTGATACATGGGGCGGCCATTTCTACCCTACATCGGTCAAGTACCCAGAAGGGAAAGTTGTTATAAGATGTGTGAAGAGGAGTATATGGTCACCATTTACCATTCGATACCTCGAGATGGAAGGAGAATTCTTCGAGACCGTCAAGCTTTTGAAACAATACCCGAGTCATGCCCGTTGACTCTCCGTCACCCGGTTGCTAAAGTTCCGCCTAGGATGGCCTCACCGAAAGATGCTCAAGCCGCAGCAAGAAGGTAGTTCTATTTGGGGTCGCCCGATCTTCCTTTCAAACCGATAAGGTGGTTTAGGCTTCACCGTCAAGAGTCAAGATGATACGCCGCGAACGTGCCGCCAACTTCCTTTCCGCATCGCCGATGGAATCCATACTATAGAAGACGACGACAACGACTTCGACATCGCAAGTGGATCTTCCTAACCCGTATCATGGGCTCAGAATTGGAAGATCAAGACGCTATACCTATCTCCTTTATCCGGAGTAATTGTTTTGTTTTGTTTTGCTTTTCGTATTTTTATGTTTGAACAATAAACTTTGAAAGCCTAGTGTTCTTGCCCGGCATCATGGCTCGCTCATGAGGGTTATTATCCGTTGTTTGCTGCTTTCATTCAATAAATTCGTTGGACTTTTGCATTCAATTGTTTTTTTCTTTCTTTTACTTTATCACCCCTTCAAAATCTATGTGTTTCTTACACACACCCACGTGATACATCAGAATCACTCAATCTTGTTAATAACGCCTATGCTATTCCTAAATATGACTTCAATAATCCGATCTACCAAGTCAAGACGAAAGTGAGAAAGATTGAAGCTGTGGAGAACTTGCCGATCACACAAAGAAGAAGAGTTATACCCACACGAAGAGCAAGTCGAGGTTGTGAATTGGGCACCGATGAAGATGTAAAGAGATCAAGATAGAGCAGTCTTGAGAACAAGATAAAGAAAGATTGGTTCAGATGCTACGAGACTATATTGAGGTTTTTCTTGGTCATACAAGACATGCCCGGTTTAGACATTGATATTGTGGTACATCGATTGCCAACAAAAGAAGGTTTTCCCAAAGGAAATGTAGGTCTGGCCGTGACGCGTTCCGAGATGTCGAGAAAATCAAAGTCAAGTTATGAAGCAGCTTCAACGCCAGCTTCCTAGCATACTTCCTATCCACAATGGGTTGCAAAGTGCCCGCAAGAAGGATGGTAAGGTACGAATGTGTGTAGATTACGAGATCCGAAAAGCGAGTCCGAAAGACGATTTCCCACTTCCTCATATTGATGTTCGTTGACAACACCGCCAGATAAGGTTTCTCCTTCATGGATGGTTTCTCCGGTTACAACCGATTAAATGGCTCCTCAAGACATGGAAAGACTACTTTTGTTACACAAAGGGCACTTTCTCGCTACAGGTTACGCCGCTCGGATCGAAGAACGCTGGCGCCACTTATCAGCTATGGTAACACTATTTCATGACATGATTCATCACGATAGAGGTCTACGCCGACGACATGATAGCTCGATCACGCATCAAGAAGAACATCTTGATCATTTGCGTAAACTGCTTGATGATTGAAGAAGCATGTGTTGAGACTCAATCCTAACAAGTGCACCTTTGGAGTCGATCCGTAAACTCTTAGGGTTTGTTGTCGTGGTAAAGGTATTGAAGTTGACCGCCAAGGTTAAAGCTATTCAAGAGATGCCAGCCCCGCACCGAGAAGGAAGTCGAGGTTTCGGGCCGATTGAACTACATTGCCGATTCATTGCACACTTAATCGCCACCGTGAGCCAATCTTCAAGTTACTTAAGAAAGATCAAGTAGTGGAATGGAACGAAGATTGCCGATTGCTTTGGACAAAATCAAGGAGTACCTGTAATCCTCCTATCCCGATGCCGCCTACCAAGGAAGACCTCTTATCATGTACTGATGTTGTTAGAGAATTCAATGGGTGTGTTGGGGCAACATGACGAGTCTGGTCGAAAATAGCATGCAATATACTACCTTAGCAAAAGTTTACCCATCGAAACAAGATACTCACAAATGAGAAAACTTGCAACGCTTTGGCTTGGGCTGCCTCGACTAAGACAATATATGTTGACTCACACTACCTTGTTGATTTCCAAGATGGATCCGATAAAATACATATTTGAGAAACCAGCTCTCTCAGGAAGAATAGCAAGATGGCAAATGATCCTGACCGAATACGACATCCAATACACTTCTCAAAAGGCGATCAAAGGAAGTGTGGTAGCCGATCATTTGGCTCATCAAGCCGTAGATGACTATCGCCTATGCAGCTCAATTTTGCATCAAGATGTTTTACTAGTTACAGATTGTGAAGAACCAGGCCTCGACGAAGGACCTGAACAAGGATCCCGATGGACCATGGTCTACGCCTTTCACCGCCAGATTATGTTTCAGTTGCACCAATAACATGGCCGAGTATGAAGCGTGCATCATGGGTATCAAAGCTGCTATTGACTTAAGAATCAAGTTCTTACAAGTGTATGGAGACTCAGCATTAGTGATCAGTCAGATTAAGGGCGAGTGGGATACGAAGCATCCAAACCTCATTCCGTATCGAGAGCATGTTATGAGTTTGATCCCCTACTTCGAAGAGATCACTTTCAATCACATTCCACGAGAAGAGAATCAGTTGGCAGACGCGTTGGCTACTATGTCGTCTATGTTCAAGGTCAGATGGGATAACGAGGCTCCCCAGATCATCATTGAGAAATTTGACTAACCAAAGATATTGTTATGAGCTTGATACGCATTTAGAAACCTTGGTACTATGACGTGAAGAGGTATATTGAGGCTCAGGAATATCCCGCAGGGGCATCTGTCAACGATAAGAAGTTCTTGAGAAGGTTCGCTTCTAAATTCTTCCTCAGCAACGACATCTTATACAAGCGCAACCACGACTTGTGCTTACTCAGCTGTGTAGACCAGAAAATAGCAATACGCATCATGGAAGAGTTACACGGCGCATTTGGTACCCACTCCAGTGGACACACCATGGCTAAGAAGATTCTGAGAACGGGTTACTATTGGTCCACCATGGAAGCTGTTTGTCACCGTTACGCTCGATCTTGTCACAAATGCCAGATTTATGCTGACAAAGTACATGTACCTCCGGTACCTCCGAATGTCTTAACCGCCTCCGTGGCCTTTTGCAATGGGCATTGACATGATCGGAGAAATCAAGCCCACAGCTTCCAACGGACATCGCTTCATCCTTGTGGCAATTGATTACTTTACCAAATGGGTAAGCCCCATTCAGATCTCATACTAAGAATGTGTGGCTCGATTCATCAAACATAATCTTATCCGCCGATATGGCATTCCCGAAAGGATTATCACAGATAACGGTTCCAATCTCAACAACAAGATGATCACTGAACTCTGCGCGCAGTTCAAGATCAAGCATCACAACTCTTCTCCTTATCGGCCTAAGATGAATGGCGCAGTGGAAGCCGCCAACAAGAACATTAAGATTATACAAAGATGACAAGGACTTACAAAGATTGGCATGAGATGTTACCATTTGCTCTTCATGGTTACCGACTACAACACGAACATCAGGGCAACCCTTCTCTCTCGTGATACGGTATGGAAGAAGTCCCACCCATCGAGGTACATACCTCAACCGTAGTCCTCTAGGACGCAGAGTTAGGCGAAGACGATGGATCCGCACCGCCTGACCGCATTAATTTGATCGATGAGAAACGACTCGCATCCATCCGCCATGGATGATCTATCGAAACGAATGATCGAGCATTTAACAAGAAGGTCAAGCACCGGTCTACCAAGTCGGTGATCTAGTAGTCAAGCGCATCATTCTCGCCACAAGGTGATCCAGGGCAACAGACTCCCACCCACGAGGGACCGTTTGTAGTCAAGACAAGATTTTCCTGAGGAGCTATGATACTTAGCACCGTGGATGGTGAAGACTTCCCACACCCTCGTGAACGCAGACATAGTCAAAAAATACTACGATAATGAGACCCGCTAGGTCGATCGACCTAGGCAAAAGTAAGCATCCTCGCGAACCAAAAGGGTTCGGGCAAAATTAAGGATATATACAAAAGATGTACACCCGCAAGTCGAAAACCCGAAAAGGCGTTTGGGCAAAAAGGGTATCCCGAGATCAAAACCCGAAGGGCGGTCTAGGCAAAAGTTAGATTTAAGCGGACGACTATGTCTCTTCCGAGCACCTCCTTTCGAACTACTATCAAGATTCAAGATTCAAGATCAGCCTACTCACTTTCTATCGACAAAGAAAGAGATGAGATAATCGAAATATATGAGTACTAGCATAGTTGGAACTTAACGAGATTGCTTCCGCATAGCTTTTTACCTTTCTTGTGTACAAACTACTTGGCCATACGCCACATTTCAAATGAATACAAATTCTTTCTCTTTACATTTTTCACTATTGTCGTTTGCAATAAGTCCAACGCTTGCTTTGAATGATTATATGCATTTGACAATAAGAATCTCTTCACAAACATGCGAAAAGTGGACATACAAAAGTAATTACTACATGCTCTAGGAATCGAGATGACGACGAAAGTTACCAGTGCATTTCCCCACAGAGCAGGATCCCCACAGCAGTGTCGCTTACCACAAGCCTTCCCCAGCGGAGTATACGCTAGTCCCGAACGTGATTCCACTCACCGAGCAATGTTACATCGCCTCCAAGCAACACTTCATCCCCACCGAGGTATGTCATCGCAGTAATATCTCCCAACAATTCCCCCTTTTCTCCAACAGTGGTATCCGGACTTGAGACTTGGTCAGATAGTGCACCGGAGGAAACTTACACCTCTTATTCCCAATGAGACTTCAACAAAGCTCCAACCCGGCCCCCAATGACCATCAAATGCTCTCCAACAGATCTCGCCAACATCCCCAGTAGAGTGCCTCCTAATTCTTCCCAACAGGATCCACATACAAGATACCCAACAGATTACATCTCAGACTCTCCCCAGCAGGGTCTATGTATGAGATCTCCAACAACGAGTTTCTCTATCTCTACCTTCCTCAACAATATCTAGGCCCAAGACTTGGTCAGATAGTGCATCGGAGGGATCAAAGTTCTTTTCTTCTCAGGATCTCCATCCCCAAACGGAAGTCAGGAATCCTCAAGCAGAACATCCGCATCTTCTTCAAGATGGATATGTGTTCGCGTTAAAAGGTGACGCGCCTGAGGATGCGAACGTGAGTTCGGATTCTCTGGCTCGAAACGATTTAAATCTTTTGATTTGTTTATAAAGATGCTGCGAGCATCAAGCTTTATTATTTTCAACACAAGAAAGATGATTTAATGATTATGAAAAAGGGAAAGTCTGAAATACCCTCAATTGATATTGATATGCGAATCACTCAGCGCAAACTAGACGCAACGCATTGGGAGATTCTAGTAAGGGGATTGGTATATAAAGGAATAGATGGAGCACCCTAAATATATGTAGTTATCATGCCTTTATATATGAATATGTTTGATATGTTGTGTTTTTAATTGCTATTTCTATGATTGGGAAATTTTCCTTTGGGATTTTAAGAAATGAGATGTGGGATTCTAGGTTTTGTTATTATTGTGCTCGCAAAGATCCGTGGATCTTCTCATACATATCCCCTAATGGGAATCGAGCATTTGTAGCTCGGATCTGCTGTGGTTCTATGGTTTGTTTGGTCTGAGGAGATAGAAATTTGCTCGGCAAGGATGAGACCTCGCTCACGTATTCTCAAAAGGATGTTGAGAAAGTCGAGCAATCGTAGTTCCCACTTATGCTAGTGGAAAGCAACGGATGTTAGTAAGAGACATAAATGTCATCTTAATGAAAAATGTATCTAACCTATTTCATCACATACATTTTTGAAAAGTTGTTTGATTGATTAAAATCTTTCGTCGTAAGTATTAGGTGTTTTGCTTGAGTGTACAAGCGTTGCCACTTACATGTTTAAGAAAGATGTTTGAAAAAGATGATTGAATCTTTTAACTATAAGTATTGGGTGTTTTGCTTGAGTGTACAAGCGTTACCACTTACATGTTTAAGAAAGATGTTTGAAAAGATGATTGAATCTTTTAACCCAGTATTGGGTGTTTTGCTTGAGTGTACAAGCGTTACCACTTACAATTAAGAGATGTTTTTGTTTGAAAATAGTTTGAAAAGTTTTTGAAAAAAGTTTTGACTGTATGTGATGTGATAGATGAGATACTTCTTCCATAGAGATGATAGATGTCTAAATCTCCAGGAGAAATTGATTGGATTAAAGGGATGCTTTTAAGAAGCCCATGGGTCCTTGTATTGTTAGCCCAAGAGGAGGCATTCTGGGTCATCGAGGGTCCTTGTAAGCTCAAGAGGAAGCTATAGGGTATGGCTGGCTTTGGCTTGAAAGGGGTTTCACCGAGAAATCATCCTTTTCTGAATAAGAGCAATTTCACCGGGAAATTTTACTCATTGGGGAATTTGAAAGTGATTTCACCGGGAAACCATCCTTTCAGGGTTCTATCTTAGCTCGGGTGATTTTTTGTATTGGAAGCCCAATAGGAGGTCATAAGAGATTTCCGCCTCTTTCATTGTATGATGCCCAAGAGAAGGCTAAACTCAATGAGGAGTTCTTTTGAACGAAGCCCAAGAGGAGCTGACTCAACAGGGAGTGTTGTCTTATACGAAGCCTAAGCGGAGGCTAACTCGGGAGAGTTTCTTTGTACAAAGCCCAAGAGAAGGCCGACCCATGCCGGGATAAGTTATCTTGTATGAAGCCCAAGCGGAGGCTAAACTCAACGGTGATGAGTTGTCTTGTATGAAGCCCAAGCGGAGGCTAAACTCGGGAAACCTATTGATTAGTCTAATTGTTATGTTATTTATTAGACGCTTGGATAAAATGTGTGTGTGTGATATGTATTCACGTGAGTTTATGAAGGAAATATAAACAATGCATGATGTTTATTTACAGCAGTTTATGAAATATAAACAAGTATCTCGTGAAACGAACGCTTAAAACGAGCGTAACTTGATTATTCACAAGTTTGAACTGGTACAAGGAAATGAATATGTACACGAATGAGTTTTATGTACAAAGATGGATGTACATAGGAGGGTGGACTTACACCATAAGGGAGGCCCATTGATTTGAAAGTAGTTTCACAGGAATAATGCTCCTTTCAATACCAATGGCATTTAGTGTAAATGTACATGATGAAACAGAAATGATCGATCAAAGTTTATCTGTAAAAGGTATCTGTATTATGTACAAATAAAAAGTATTTGAAAAAGAAGTATCTGTATATGTATGATAAAAGTTTGTTTTTGAAATATCTGTGTTATGTACAGATGAAAGTTTGTTTAAAAAATGTTTGACAAAAGTTTGATAGGTACAAAGAAATATTATGTACATAAAAGAATGTTATGGGACTTACACCATGATGGAGTCCCATTGGTTAAAAAGAAAATTTGCTCAGGAGAAACCTTCCTTTAGAACCAATGGATTCAGCGTATAGACAAACGAATGAAAACAAACGAAAGAAATTTGTTTATGTTTGAATATTAACAATGATGATTTGAGTATGTACAAGTAAAACTAAATATGTACATAAAGGATTGGGACTTACACCATAAGGGAGGCCCATTATCGATCGAGAAATTCGAGAGGAAACGAAATCAGTTTTATCGTTTTAAATCGGATTGATCATGGTAAAAAGATGCAAGTTTGATGAAATGTGTTGAAAAATGATTTGAAAATGTTTTGAAAATGTTTTGAAATGTGAGGTTCATTTATGAGAAGTTTTGAAAAAAATCGGAAGTCGAAAACTTGAAAAATTCACCTTTAAGGAGGTTTGAAAAGTGTTCGTAACATCGCTTGCTCGATTAAAATTTAATCGATGAAAGTTTTTTGGATTTTTTGACATAATCATAAAATATATATATTAAATGACAAGTGTGCAAAAATCATCTCAAAATGAGAAGTTTTGATTGGTTAAAAAATTGTTGAAGTTTGATAAAAAACATGAAAATATGGAAGTTTTGTAAAAATTTGGTCTTGGCTGGTTTTCAACCCATGACCTTGAGGTGACGCGTCACAGAGCCTTAAGAGCAAGCAAGCAACCAACTGAGCCAAACGCGCTGAGTGTTAGTGGATTAAAACACGCATTGATAAAGAATTGGTTTATTTAAAAATTTGAAAAATCAAGAACACATGAACACGCCAATTCTCGGGTTTGTGTTTTTGATTTTCAGAAACTTTGATCCAAGCTACCATCCTTGTTTCTCAATGGATTTGGACGATGTAAACATCAAAATGACTCGGTTTTGAACAAGGAATACAACGGTGGTTGTTAATTTTATTTATTTTCAACAATCATGTTTGAATTGGGAACTCAAGAACCCTAGAAACTGATTTTTCAAATTAAATGATGTATTGTTTATGATTCATTGATTTTATTGAGGGCTAATGGTCGTTAGAGGTGCAGAAAAAGATTGGCCAAGAGCTTTTCTCAATTGGTGCAAGGAATATGGAGTTTGAAGTTCGTGTTCTAACCTGAAAAAGCTGAGATCGACTCCTCTAGAGCACTTCCGCTTGTTGTTTCTTGATTGATTAAGCTCCAACGGCATGTAAGGATGCTCGTGGATAGCCCGCTTGCTCTGAACTTGCTCCAATCTTCCCACTCAAGTCAACCTGCACAGTTCAAAAATGGCAGCTCGATTTCTATGTAAATCGTGTTACAGTTAGATGCTATGGATCTGGATCATGTACATGAGGTATGGTGATGATGTTTGAATGGTTAGATCACAAATTTATCAAGCCTATCTCCAAATTCGATTCCTATGGCGCTTGAAGTTTGGAAATTGTGAAAATGAAAACTGATTTTCTTGCTTTTAGTTTGATTTTAAGTTTGGAACAAGTTTGTTAATGATTATGCAACATGTATGACACCAAATTTCATCATGGTTTTGGCTCAAATTCAAAATGCTATGTTTTTCTCAATTTGCACTATCTTACTTGATTTTCAAGAAAGTGAAAGAAAGCATGAATTTGTATTGTTTTTGGTGTTGATTTCTCTTGAAATGGTGAGCTATTTATAGGCAAACAAGCTCGCAGTTAGGCAAGAGTACAAGCCAATTGATATTCAAAGTTAACTTAGGGGCAAGAATGGTTTTTTTACCAAAACGAAACTTCCTTTTTTCACCATGTGCTATATTTTTGCATTTTGATCCAATCTTCAATTATATCCTTTAGGCTGATATTTATCAGTTTGATCATCCACTTGGCAAGGCTAGAAAGCTTCTAGATGAAGAAAGACAAAATGACCTATAATTTGATGTTTTGATCTTTGAAAATCAAGTGTCATGGAGCCTTATGTTTCAATTTCAAAAGTGTATCTAGACTCCATGGATTTGAGACTTCTTGGACATTTTGGAAAGATTTTTCCATGATCTACAACTTTCATGTTTTGAGTTTTTCAAATTCCAATTGGAACTAGGTGAAAAATGGCTTGAAGTTTGGAAAAAAAGAGAAATTTCAACACTTAGAAAAATTTCTAAGTATAAAAACTTTGACTTTTGTTGACTTTTCCAAATTCTTTGATTTTTATGATCATGATGGATCATTTGAAGTATTTTGATGATGGAAAAGTTTTGTTTTGAAAATTTGACCAAAAGTCAAAGTTTGACTTTTCTGCAGTATGAAATTTCATCGACGCTTCAAATCGATCGATGAATTCGTGAACCTCTGTGATGTTTTGAATCCATAAATTAGGTCAAGATGTTGTATCTAAGATATAATGACCAATCTCTATCCAAAAGTCAATCACGCTCAAAAATCGAGAATGCCTATGCTCGACCAAAACCCTAATTGGTCGATCCTCATCGATCGCTGAAGAAAATGGATATCCGAGGATTGAAGTCGATGATTTGATCAAGATAGATCAAATGGAGTGAGAAAATCTCAAACCCTAATTGGTTAGCTCTTGAATCGATGAAAATTGATGAAACCCTAATTTTGACCGTGAATGCTATACCCGATTAATGTTGTTTCAATTAGTAGCAACAATGCAAATGTAAGGTGGTATATTAGGTCAAAATTTGGGTATAATATGTTTTGAAATACCACAACATCTATCATTCATACATTACTCATAAAAGTCATAATTCATGCATATGTCATTCATATACATTGTCATGCATCATACTTTGCATAAGACTAACAAATATTCTATCAAAGTTTCTCTTGTTTTCTCCAAAATAGGTGGAAATCACTTCTGACGCACACAGGTCCAGGATTAAGCCCCGAATCTCGACGGGAAAACTATCTGAAAGACCGCCCCTGGTTGTCCTCCGACGACCGGTCCAGGATTAAGCCCCGAATCTCGACGGGAAAACTATCTGAACGACCGCCCTCGTTGTCCTCCGACAACGGATCCAGGATTAATACCCGAAGCTAGACGGGAAACCCTATCCGAACGATCACAAGTTATCCTCCGATAACAGGCAGTGGATCAATACCCGATGCACAACAGGGACGATATCCACACTTTGCCAAATTACTATCCCCTCAGAGTAATCAGCACGAAGATCTATTCTCGACCTCTTATTATCAAAAGAACTACAGAGTCTAGCACGACTCATTGCTCGATGGCATCTTAAGCCCATCTCCGACTACTTGTCAACATTTCTCCCTTTTGGAATGCTGCATATATGGTTAAAAATCAATACAAACCAATAACTTCATTCAAAGATGAGCACAAAGTCTAACATACGACTCCCTCCAGATGGCATCTTAAGCCCATCTCCATGCTCCTTCAAGAACATCTGCAGAGCCTAGCGTACGGCTCACTCCCCAGCATCGACCTTTCCAGATGGCATCTTAAGCCCATCCCCGCCAATTCTCCTATCAACATTCTCGAGTCTAGACGACTCATCCCCAAATAAGTCTCCACTTTCTAAATGGCATCCGAAGCCCATTCCCGCATCATCCACCAACATGAGTGCAAATTTCAGTGTACTGAGTGTTCAATCATCTTCACCTTCAGTCACGAAAGGCAAGCATGCCAATCTAACCCTTCCAAAGACAAGAAGATTGAACAGGGCAACACATACCCAAAATTTGCCCTCCATCTTCTCAAGATATTTCATACATCCATGCTCAATGATTCCTCTAGAGATGATCGACAAACCTCTCCTAGACAATCAACCCAAACTAGGTTTGGTAATTCTCATCCAGATGGACTTCCAACATCTCCAATGTTCATCATGCCTCCTCATATGCTTCAAAGATTCTCCATGTCAAGTTTCAAGCCTCACAAGTCAAGTTTCTCGAGACAATTGCTCGATGGTTGAAAATCACAGTATTGGACAAAAAGTCAATTGTGGTCAACATACAGTCAAACTTCATAATTTTTGGTCAACATCCTCATTTTGAAGTTACATTCATCATTTGATCAAGGGTTGATCATGATTCATCAAGAAAACTCAAGATTTGCTCAAAAGTCCAACTTTCTAAATTAGGGTTTCTAGGTGAAAAGTCAACTGAACTTTGACTGATCATAACTTCTTCATACTTTATCAAAAAAATTTCCACCACCTCTTGTTTTGAAGGAAATTCAATTCTCTACAACTTCATGTCTCACAAGAATGTCCAAAAAATGCTTCATTTGAGAGGTATGGCCCAAAACATTACAGGTCATTTTCAAAGTCAACAAAAAGTCAACATTTTGTTTTGAGGATATATTGAGCATGGAAACTCCAATTGATATGAGACCAAAAAGGTTGGTTAGAGGATTCTTAGAGATTTCCAAAAAGTCCAAGAACACTCAAAAATGTGGAAAAATGAGCAAGATACACTATTCAGAAGTTGGGCAATTTTGGACAATTGCACAAAAGGACATTTTGGTCAAAATGCAAAATTTTCCAAATGGGCCTAAAATCTTTTGGTCCAAACTTGTTCATGATATCATTTTTGACCCATAAATGCTTGGCCATGGTAATTTTCTATTTTTATGATTTATCTTTGAATTTTAAAACATTTAATTCAAAATTAAATCATACAAAATATGAAAATAAGATATTTTTTCAAATGGATTGGATTTATATCTTACTTGAGGTCCAAGATAGCCCACCAAGCATACCAATTTCGTGATAGCATGCATATGGAAAGAAAAAATCAAATTTTTAAGGAAATTTGATTTTATTTGAATGAGAAATATTGTACATTGATTAACCAATCTTTTTTCACTCTTTTTTCTCTCTCAAATCCCTCTATAAATACTCAGCCTATTGCCAAGCACAAAGGAGGAAACCCTAGCCCTTACAACAACCAAAACTTTGGCAAAATTTTTCAAGAATCCTCAAATTCAATTTTGATTTTCAGCAAGTTTCACCAAAGCCATCCATCCAAACGTGTTCTAGGGTTCCCAAGAATCTAAACCACCTCTACTGAAGCCGATCGCTCGAATCGTACAAGAAGCTCACGGTTTGGTAAACTCACAAATTCAATTTTTCCATGCGTTATTAATTGTTTTGTGTATTTGAATGGATTCAGACATCAAATAGATCGTGAATGATGCATCACATGCAGCATACACGAGAAATCACCAATTGCCATTGTTAGGTTCAAGGACTCTTGAATCGAATCGATCGACATGCACTTTTAGCCAAAACCGATACCACCATTGGACCCGTGAGGGTCGATTTAGGGTAGGTCCTCCTTCCCATTTATTCCTCGTATTTTCTTGTTTCGATTTCGTGCCAGCCGAGAAGATGACCGAGCCCAGCTCGACGTACCGACTCAGCGAAGACCGCGAGGGTTGCGTGGCATTTCTGGGTTCTCTGATTCGTTCATCCATGCTGACTGGAGTCCACGCGTGCTGACTTGTTTTTCAAACCAATCCATGACACGTGAGCGCTTATGTTCAAATGTTTCCAACTTTTCAAACACCAAAGACACGTTGTCCCAGTGGTTAAGGCGTTGGGATTGAAAGATGTTCCAAAAGGTCCTCTGTTCGAACCTCATCAGGACCTGGTTTTGTTTTCTTTTTTCCAAACTCAAGCTATTTTCATTTTTTCCATATTTTCTTATTATTTAATATTTTCATGTTATTTTAATTTCTTTTCATATTTTTATTCATGCATTAAAAAATCATCAAAATATTTTTTCCTTTTGCATTTATTTTCATAAAATACTTATTTTATTTATAAAATTAAAAAAATATCATTTTTGCATGCATATTTATTTTATTCATAATTTAGCATTAAAATCACTTTTAATTAGTTTTAATTATTAAATGCATCCAAAAATCCCAAAAATTATTTTAGCATATTTATGATTATTTCAGATGTCATATTTTTCTCATTCAAAATTTGCATTTTTACTAATATTTTTCTCTTATTCAATTTCATCGTATTTTCCGATTTTCTTATCTTTTCACGTGTTATTCCGCTTCGATTTGTTTCTTTTATCGTTCATTTTTTCAATTATGTAATTGCTCATGGGATGTAATAGTTTAAATTAGGCTTTACTTTCTCGCAAGTTTAAATTATGTATCCGCCTAAAGCCATGTAATAGCGAGGACATTTATCTTTCCACATCTTTACATTCCGCATTTTAATTTCCGCACCCTATAAATTGCTAGTAACTAGGCGTATGGCAAGATAATAATCAACATAGCTCACTAATTTTCAAGATAAACATATCTCGAATTTGACACACTTTTTCACACATGCACCCTTAGGGTAATTCTCTCTCGTTTTTTACGAATTCAAATGGTCAAGTCCTCGAACGAGAGGTATTCTAGCACCGCTGTTTCAAAACAAATCATCATAGTCCCTTCGATACAAAGATCATAAGACCCACGATGTCGCCTCCGAATACATGATCTTGACCTCGATGTCGCCACGAAAATGATGATAGTCCCTTCGAATGTGCTAGGATACTTCCTACAAGTTGCTTTCTATGACCATCCGATGTCCCTTCGAATGTCCTTCTACATCCAACGAATAGGTTACCTACCAACTAATGGTATGGATGACACTATTCTAAAGGAAAGTAAAACAACACAAAAACGACCAATTCGAGTAGGTAATAAGACTTTTAGTTCTTGCTCTATCAAAATACTTTTCACACCTCACACTTTTGTCAAAGTTCAAACTCTTTTCAAAAACGAAACATTTCCGAACACTTTGTATACATTCATACATGAATCATTACAAAGTCAAAGCGAAATGCCTTTTCAAAACATTTTTGTCAAACACACAGAAAGCACAATTTTAAAGTGATCTAGAGCAACTAAGAGCCCGTAGATAACTACAGATGGAAAGGGGTGCTAATACCTTCCCTTTTCATAACCTTCTCCCTTACTCAGAATCTAACGAAAGTCTTTTTCTGTACTTTTACCTTCCCTTAATTGGATAAAAATAAAAGTCGGTGGCGACTCTTGCTATCCGCACATTTGCGATACAAAAAACACTACAAAGTCAGTTCACCGTGTTACACATTGGTTTCCCGCGTAGGTTAAATTTCCGGGGTTCTCTGGTATTCAATCCTCTTCCACCTTGAACGTTCCAAAGCTGCCACTCTTTCTCACTTACCAGGTTTAAGATGATTGAATAGGGGCAACTATCGCACCCCAAAATTTACCCTCCTAAGCTCAGGGTTTTAACTTCAGGAAGCGACTTTTTAGTTTGTGTTTATGAGGAGTAATCATGAGACATCCTTCTTCAAGGAATACACTTTTGAAAGTGCACAAGATCAAGACTTTTTCCCTTGTATTTCTATAAGACCATTACATCACTAACACGTTTGCACAGTGATGATCGTATGTACTCCTAAAGTCAAAATTGGGATTTTATAAAAAATAATCTGCTCAAGAGATAATCAATTGGGTTTGAGTCTCCACTTACCTAAAATGATCTATCTTAATCAATCATCAACATTTGATCTTCAAATTCCCAACTTTTCTCATGATCTACCTTGAATCGACCAATTAGGGTTTTGATCAAGATAGTGAATCATTGACTTTCGCTCAATGGATGACCTATTTGCTTCAAGATTGGTCTTAACATCTTCAATGCAACATCTTGACCTAATTTCTTGATTCAAAACATTGCAAAATCCATGTTTCTTCATCGTAAACCGAACCATCCGATGAAAATTATCCGCTCAAAAGTCAAACTTTGACTTTTGGTCAACTTTTTCAAATCCAAATCATAAAAACATTTCAAATAATCCATCATGATCATAAAAAATCAAGAAATATGAAAAAGTCAACAAAAAGTCAAGATTTGAATTTTTTCTAACACTTAGAAATTTTTTCAAGTGTTAAGAAACATGGTTTTTCCTCACTTTCATGGCCATTTTTCACCTAGATCCATTTTGATTCAAGAAAAACTCAAAACATGAAAGTTGTAGGTCTTGTTACAAGCTTTCTAAAAAGTCCAAGAACTTGCAAAAACACTTTGTCTAGATATGGTTTTGATTTTGAAACATAGAGCTCCAAAACCATGGATTTCCAAAATCATGCATCAAAATTACAAGTTGTTTTGCAACTTTCTCCCTTCTAGAAGCCTTGTCACTACATGAGATAGAATTTAAGAGAAAAAATCTTATGTAAATTGCTAGGAAAGAATATAAAAACACTTGAGTTTTTTTTAGTAATGATTAAAAAGATTCCATTTGCATTTAATGAAGGAATATTCCTTTCTTAAGCCTTAAGTTTCCAAGTTGCAAGCTATAAGCTTATCTTGCCTTGCCATTTCAAGAATCCTTTGCCTATAAATAGAGGTTCTTACTTCATTCAAAAAAGACACCAAAAACAATTCCAAACTTGTTTTCTCATTTCTCTCTTATTTTGCAAGTTTTCTAAGTTTTCAAAGAGGTTAGAATCCCAAATTGCAAATTCTTGCAAGTTCCAACCAATGGTGTCATTCTAACATGTTCTAAATATCATTTAGAATTTTTTTGGAACTTCAAACCCTCAAAAAACAAGCCAAAATCAGTTTGCTCCATAAATCATTTCCAAAACTCATAAAATGCAAATTTAAGCCATAACTTCCAAACTCTTAATTCACTCGTGCTTGTTATAATTTTTCACTTCAAACACCTTCTATACATCATATAGAAGTAATCCAAATCATCATTCCGTCACTATAAAATCGATTCTCACTTCAAGTAACTGAATTGGACTTGGTCTAATAATCTAGACCATTTCAAACCAAGGTAAGCATACTAATACCTATTTTATGATTATGTCAAAAAACCAAAAATATTTTCTTTTGATTATATTTTTATTAAGTAAAAAATGAGACATATTAAGTATTCTTAATACTTTTCAAAAGATGTTTTCTTTCCAATTTTCAAACTTAAATCTTTTTTTCAAAACTTCTTGTGAATATCCTTCACTTTTCAAAACCTCCTAAAAAACACTTTCATAATTAAATTTCTAAACCTCGATCCAACGTCGAGATTCTTTTTTCAAAATATTTTCATGAATAAATATTCTACTTCTCTCTCCTCCCAAACATATGGTAGTCAGTCCTGTATCGACCCTCGCCTGTATGTTTGACTTCTTAAATGAATCTAATTAACGTGAACCTTGTTTCACCTCACCTTTTCTCAACAAACTTTTTGGGTCGAAAAAGATGATTAGGATGTTTCTGTCCACTCATCCGAGTATTTGGGGCATTAGCCGTTGAACGCCACGGTCCAATACTGCCTCCCACATAAAAATAACTCCACCACTCAAACTCTTTTATCGCTCATATGCAATCATCAAACTCTTTTCACAAAGAGTGTGCAATAGCCATTTCAAACACGAACAAAGACTTAAGCTTTTCAAACAAACAAAACAAGTCCAAGTTCAAGCATTTGAAATATTTAATGCACGATTTTTCTTATAAAATCAATACAACCAATTTTACAACCTTTTCAAGAGGAACTACGGAGTTTTGACTTTCCCATTGCACAAGGGAATACGTAGGCACACGGCCTCGAAACCGTGCCAAACTCAAAATAATAATAAATAAACCCCGCTTTTATTTCTCGATCTTAACTCATGAACTTAGCAATTTAACACACAAACACTTAGATAATCGACTTTGATTCCACTTTTTGGTCACGAGACCGCCTTTATCCGCTTGTTTGAGGGTTTTATCTATATTTCCCCGTTCCTTTGGAATAAATAAAATTAGGTGGCGATTTCACTATTTTCGAGAATTGAAAAGATTTTTGAAAATCGAGTTGCTTCACTACCCATCGAGGTTCAGATATCCTCAACCAGAGTCCTCCAGGACGCAGAGTTAGGCGAAGACGATTGGATCCAGACTCGCCTTGACCAGATTAACTTGATTGATGAGAAACGACTCGCATCCATCTGCCATGGACAGATCTATCAGAAGCGAATGATTAGAGCATTTAACAAGAAGGTCAAGCATCGAGTCTACCAAGTCGGTGATCTAGTAGTCAAGCGCATCATTCTTCCATAATGTGATCCCAGGGGAAAATGGACTCCCACCTATGAGGGACCATTTGTAGTCAAGACAGTATTTTTCGGAGGAGCTATGATACTTAGCACCATGGACGGTGAGGACTTCCCACACCCTGTGAACGCAGACATAGTCAAAAAATACTATGCATAAAAGAGACCCGCTAGGTCGACTGACCTAGGCAAAAATAAGGGCATCCTGGCGAACCAAAAGGGTTTAGGCAAAAGTTAAGGATATATACAAAACATGTACACCCGGCAAGTCGAAAACCTGCAAAGGCAGCTTGGGCAAAAAGGGGTATCCCGGTAGACTGAAAACCTAAAAGGGCGGTCTAGGCAAAAGTTAGGGATTTAAGCGTATGATTATGTCTCGTCCAGATCACCCATTTCCAGACTACTATTAGCATTCAAGATTCAAATGGCGAAAATCAATCCACTCACTTTCTACTAACAACAAGGAGATGAGATAGTCGAAATATATGAGTACTAGCATAATTGAAACTTAACGAGATTGTTTCCACATAGCTTTTTACTTTTCTTGTGTACAAACTACTTGGCCATACGCCACATTTCAAATTAGTACAAGTTCTTTCTCTTTACAAATTCCCACTATTATTGTTTGCATAAAGTCCAACATTTGCTTTGAATGATTATATGCATCTAACAATAAAAATCTATTTACAAACATGCGAAAAGTGAACGAACAAGGATAATTGCTACAGGCTCTAGGAATTGAGATGACGACGAAAGTCACCAAAACGTTCCCATGCGGAATACAATCCCCCACAGAGATGTCACTCACTATAAACCTTCCCCATCGGAGTACACATTTTCCCCAAGAGTCCGACATCCTGTGCTTCATCACGCCGGCCCCCGAGCAAGGATTTTAATCAATCGAACTGTTAGATCGGCCTCCAAGCAAGATTCATCAACAACAGAGGTATTTGTCCTCCAGAGAATATCTCAACGATCATCAATTCCCGACAAAGAGCAATATCCGCACTCAAACCGGCGATAGTGCATCGAGGAAACCACATCCTTTATTCCCCAGCTGTAGCCAGCAGCTCCGTGTCCTCCCCACTGCCTCCCAACGACATTTAATTACTCCTCAGTAGGATCTACACACAAGATCCCCAGCAGAGCGCCTTCTAAGAGTTTCCCCAGCAGGGTCTACGCACAAGATCCTCGACAGCACGTCTCTCGGTCTCCACCATCCTCAACAATATCTATGCTCAAGACTTGGTCAGATAGTGCATCGGAGGAATCAAGGTTATCTTTCTTCCTGGTTTCCATCCATTTCATCCCCCAAGCAGAAGCCAGGAATCCTCAAGCAGAGCATCCACATCTTCTTCAAGATGGATATGTTTTGAAATACCACAACATATATCATTCATACATTTTTCATAAAAAAAAAAGCCATAATTTGTGCATATATCATTCATACACATTGTCATGCATCATAATCTGCATAAGACTAACGATATTCTATCAAAGTTTCTTTTGTTTTCCCCAAAACAGGTGAAAATCACTTCCAAAACAGACAGGTCCAGGATTAATGCCCGAAGCGAGACGAGAAACCCTATCCGAACGACCATCCCAGTTGTCCTCCGACGACAGATCCAGGATTAATACCCGAAGCCAGACGGGAAACCCTATCCGAACGATCACACAAGTTATCCTCCGATAACAGGCATTGGACCAATACCCGAAGCACAACAGGGAAGCTATCCACATTTTGTCGACTATTATCCTCTCAGAGTAATCAAGACAAAAATTTATTCTGACTCTCTCTTATTATCAACAAGAACTACGTAGTCTCATGACGACTCCTGGTTTTGATGGCATCTTAAGCCCATATCCAACCGTTTGTCAGTATCTCTCCACTTTCAGAATGCTGCAAATTTGGTTAAAAAACCAATACAAATCAATAACTTCATTCAAAGACGAGTGCAAAGTCTAATGTATGACTCAACATCGCTTCGGATGGCATCCTGCCCATCTGCTTCTTTCTACTTTCAAGCACCTACCAAGCCTAGCGTATGGCTCATTCCCCAACGTCATTCCCTTCAGATGGCATCTTAAGCCCATCTCCGATGACTCTCCTATTCAGGCAACGTTCTAAAGTCTAACGTACGACTCACTATGTGACACCCCGATTTAATTCAAATATTAAATAAATGGGAATTTAATTATTTATTTAATTAAAGTCTTAAGTATTTATATTATTGGATTAATTGGATCGATTTAATGAAGAAAGGATTGGAGGTGTGCAAAGTAATTAGTGAGTATGAGGAGTAAATTACTCTACTTTTACTAATTATTATTTATGCATTTTATTTGGATTAATAAAGGAATATTAAAAGGAGTATAAAAAAATAAAAGAAAGGAAAAGAGGAAGTTTTTGGAGAAAAGTCATTATACCTAGAATTGGAGAAGAGAAGAGAAGAGAGAAAAGCCGACGCCGAGGAATTCAAGAATCATCGCGAGGTAAGGGGTGATTTCTTTCGGTTAATATGTCTTATGGGTTTTGAGAATCAACTGGGTAATTGGGTATGTTAGGAAATTGAATTGTAGGTTTATAGAATGAAACCCTATTTTGTGTCGGTGTATGGAAATTGGATCATTAGTGTGTCAGATAACTAATAGGAATGAGTAAACTATGTTGTTTGATGTTATAATGATGTAAAATGGCTTTAGATTGGTGTTCCTAATATCACAATTCATGTTTGGGAGTTTGGAAATGATTATGGATGCATAAAGCTGTCAAAAATAGCAGATTTATCGTTATAGTGGGAACCGTTCCCTCGTGGGAGGAACCGGGTTCCAAGTGTTAAAATTTCAAAATCTAGCACTTTGTACATGGGAACCGTTCTGGGAGGAACCGGTTCCCATACAAAATCCAGGAGGCTCATTTTAAACGTGGGAACCGGTTCCCCGTGGGGAGGAACCGGTTCCCATACATTTTTCCGTGAAGCGTATTTTGAATTTGGGAACCGGTTCTCCCAGGAGGAACCATACACACTGTATTTTTTCAAAACTTCTAAAACTTCAAAATTCATATTTTCTAAACCGTAATCGATTCGAGTGCCGTTTCAAGTTATTTTTAAATTTAAATTTCTATCTTTTGGAAAGGAAAAATATTATTTTCTCAAAAATTATTTTTAAAAGAGTCGAGCTCCCGATTTTGAAAAGTATGAATTATTTAAGGACAATGGGGAATTAATACAAATGGTCTGAGTTACCGGATGAGAGCTAATGCATACCATGTTATATGTTGATATTCATTATGATTTGAATGTGATATATTGGTGAATTGGCATGATGTGGATTGTATTGATATTATGATCTGTGAAGTGATGTTGCATGCCTTTATGATGCATGCTTGAACATTGTTAAATTGGTTCATTCCCATTGTGCGGAAGTGAGCTTGCAGAGCCAATAGACTTACCTGGTCGGAGGATGTGAGGCTAGATTCTTGACCCAATGGTTGTGGGCAAATCATGGATTACACTGTCTTTCCACTTGTAAACGGAGCAGTGGGTGAACTCGGTTCACGTTTTGGTACCACATGTATAGAGTCTGCATTGCATATGGGTTGTAACATGTTAGGATGATTTCCAGTGTTGCAATTTCCATTGTTTGATATATACATGATCATTGTGTGAACTGTTTTGTGAATTGATTATGACTTTGTGTTTGGTTAATGGATTAATGTAACCGATTATTCTGTTGTATTTAAAAACGTATAATACATGTTATATTGAATTGAAATCTCACCCTTACTTTAACGATTTCAGATCCGAAGTGATTAGCTGCTTGGAGTTGGTGAGGATAACTCTAGAGTCGAGTCAGTCAATTAGTCCGCGTGTCAGTGTCGTGCTCTGGTAGATGTAACACTGGGGAACAGTTGTTTGAAATCCTTTAATGGATATTTTATAGTTTTGAATTGTGTCTTGATTATATATCCTGGAATAACTATTGAATGATGTATTCGGGATTTTGGGTTATGTTTCATTTCCGCTGTTAAACATAACTTTAAGTATGATTTATTTAATGATTATTCTTCAATGAAAGCATGACAACTGTTTGGTCAATTTTTATGATTTTAAATTGTGACGCCTCTTAATTGTGGATAAAACTCTGATATTAATTCTATAAAACGCGGGTAATTAGAAGGGGTGTTACAATAGTGGTATCAGAGCATAGTCGGTCTTGTCTTAGTGTCGTTATCCCTTTTAGTATGCGACTAGTGTAAGTAACACTGTCGATATTGTGTGTTGATGTAGATTGTTTTGTAATGTTACAGAACAATGGCTGGAAGAGGTAACGGAAGGAATGATGATGCTATTGTTGAGGCTTTGAGAATGTTAGCTGGAGTGCTTAGAGGGAATCAGCAGGGGGCTGTGATTGGTGCTGATAGATAATTGGGGAATTTTCAGAGGAATAATCCTCCGTTGTTCAAGGGTGCACATGATCCCGAGGGTGCTCAGAAGTGGTTGAAGGAGATCTAGAGGATCTTCAGTGATTGATCAAAGGAGGGGTCAAGGTAATGGTACTCACATGTTGGCAGAGGAAGCTGATGACTGGTGGGTTGCTACTAGGACTGAATTGGAAGAAGATGGAGTTGCATTGACTTGGGCTGTGTTCAGGAGAGCTTTTCTGAGAAGGTATTTTCCTGAAGACATTCGGGGTAAGAAAGAGATTGAATTTCTAGAGCTCAAGCAAGGCAACAAGTCTGTGAGTGAGTATGCAACGAAGTTCACTGAATTAGCAAAGTATTATGCTAATTACCCTAACGATGCAGATGGAGAATTTTCCTAATGTATCAAGTTTGAGAATGGACTGCATGATGAGATCAAGCAGGGTATCAGGTATCAGCGTATTAGGAGGTTCCCTGATATGGTCGACTGTAGTAGGATTCTAGAAGAAGATCTTGCTAGTACTAAGGCGAATGCTCAGAATTATGCTGACCGTAGGGTAAGAGATGATGGATCATGGTAAGCCTTATGATAGGAATAATCATAACCGAGGTTGGAAGAAGCCTAGTGGGGAGACTCGGTTCTTCCGATTCTTCCGTAAGGTGCTACGATGTGGTGAATTGGATCACCGATCTCTTGAATGCAAGACTGATGCGAGGAAGTGCAACAATTGTGGAAGATTTGGTCATTTAGCTGTTGAGTGTAGATCCCGAGGATAACTTGTTACAACTGTGGCGAAGAAGGACACTCGTCATAAAGGTACTAAGCCAAAGAAAGAGTAAGCTGGTGGGAAAGTGTTCGCTGTCGGATCGAGGTTAAGCCGATGATCGTTGATTAAAGGTACATGTTTTATTAATGGCATACCTTTAATTGCAATTATTGATACCGAGCGACACATTCTTTTATTTTTTGGATTGTGCTAAGAGATTGAATCGAAATTTCTAATTTGGATGGAAGTATGGTTATTGACACTGCCTGGTTCGTTGACTACTGTATGTGTAGGAATTGTCCTATCGTTATTTTCGATAGAGGTTTTATGGATTTAGTGTGCCTACCTTTAGAACAACTTGATATTATCCTTGAATGAACTGGTTGGTCTTCAACCGTGTTCATATCAATTGTTTTGAGAAGACGGTTATATTTCCGAGGTAGCTAAAGTTGAAGAGGTGACCATGTCGCTAAGGTATGAATTCAAATGCCGAGATGGTGCTGTAGTGTTTATGTTGTATTCTTCAACGGAAGTGAAGGGAAGGCTAAGAGTGGTGAGTTACCTGTGAATGAGTTTCCGTATGTTTCCTAAGATGTTAGTGAACTACCACCGAGAGAGAAGTGGAGTTTACTATCGATTTGATTCCCGGAACTAGTCCGTGTCGATGGCGCTTATCGTATGTCGGCATCCGAGTTGTCGAATCAAGAAACAATTAGAAGAGTTGTTGGAGAAGAAGTTCATTCGCCTAGTGTTTCGCCGCCGTGTTGTTGTTGGTTAAGAAGAAGGAAGGAGACCGTGTGTTGACTACAGCAGTTGAATAAAGTGACAATCAAGAATCGGTATCCACTGCCGAGGATTGATGACCTGATGGATCAGTTGGTTGGAGCTTGTGTATTTAGTAAAATTGATCTGAGGTCTGGATATCATCAAATTCGTGTTAAGTCGGAAGATATTCAGAAGACTGCGTTTAGAACGAGGTATGGGCACTACGAATATTCTGTTATGCCATTTGGAGTTACTAATGCACCTGGTATGTTTATGGAGTATATGAACAGGATATTTCATCCGTATCTTGACAAGTTTGTGGTGGTGTTTATTGATGACATTCTGATCTATTCAAAGGATGATGAGGAGCATGCAAAGCATCTCAGAGTTGTATTGGAATTGTTGAAGGAAAAGAAACTTTATGCGAAATTGTCGAAGTGCGAGTTTTGGTTAAGCGAAGTAAGTTTCCTTGGTCATGTGATTTCCAAGAATGGTATTGTTGTTGACCCTACAAAAGTAGAAGCGGTATCTTAGTGGGAAGCACCGAAGAATGCTTCAGAGATTCGTAGTTTTCTTGGTTTGGCAGGTTACTACAGGAAATTCATTGAGGATTTTCGTTAGCTACTGACTAAGTTAACCGTAAAAGGGCAAGTGTTTATTTGGGATGCGATTGAGAAAGGATTCCAAGAATTGAAGAGGAGGTTGACTAGTGCTCCGATTTTAATTTTGCCGAATCCGGAAGAATCTTTCGTGGTGTATTGTGATGCGTCCTTGATGGGCTTAGGAGGTGTTTTTGATGCAAGATAGGCAAGTTGTGGCTTATGCTTCAAGACAGTTGAAGACTCATGAAAGGAATTACCCGACTCATGATTTAGAGTTGGCGGCTGTTGTGTTTGTGTTGAAATTATGGAGGCATTATCTCGTATGGTTCACGGTTTGAAGTGTTCAAAGGATCATAAGAGCCTGAAGTATCTCTTCGATCAGAAGGAGTTAAATATGAGGCAGAGGAGATGGTTAGAATTTCTAAGGATTACGATTTTGGTTTGAATTACCATCCCGGTAAGGCAAACGCCGTATGGATGCGCTGAGCGTGAAGTCCTTGCATATGTCGATGTTAATGGTTCGTGAATTGATTTAGTGGAACAATTCGAGACTTGAGTTTGGTATGTTAGACTACTCAATAGTGTGAAGTGGGCATGTTGCCGACTAGTGGTATTTTGGAAGAGATTCAATCGCGTGTCGATGTTGGTTTGGTAGATAAGTCGACATTGATTAACCAAGGTCAAGGAGGTGAGTTCGAATTGATGAGAATGGCGTTATGAGATTTGGTGATAGGGTGTGTTCCGATGTTGCCGAGATTAGAAAGAATATTTTGGAAAAGGACACCGTAGTGGATCGAGTATTCATCCCGGTGCTACTAAGATGTACCATGACTTGAAGAAGTTATTTTGGTGGCCTGAATGAAAAGGAAATTGCCGAGTTTGTGTATGTGTTTGGTTTGTCGAAATCAAAGATTGAGCATCGAAGCCGTCAGATCGATGGAACCGTTGTTCGCTCCGGAATGGAAATGGGATGGCATTTCTATGGATTTTGTGTCCGGTTTGCCTAGAAAGAAAGAACTGGATTCTATTTGGGTGATTGTCGACCGATTGACTAAGTCTCGCCACTTTATTCGATGAGAATGGATTATCCAATGGAGAGGTTATGTAATTGTATGTTGAGAAGATTGTAAGTTTGCATGGTATTCCGCCTAGCATTGTGTCGATAGAGATCCGAGGTTTACTTCTAAGTTCGGACAGGTTACAAGAAGCTCGGGTACTAAGTTACGGTTGAGTTCACGATCATCCGCAGCATGATGGTCGACGGAGAGGACGATTCATCGTTAGAAGATTTGTTGAGGGCTCGTGTTGAGAAAGGTGGAGCTTGGGATAGCTACTTGTCGTTGATCGAGTTTACCAACAATAGTTTTCATTCGAGCATGGTATGGCCCGCTTGAGGCATTGTATGGTAGGAGATGTCGACACCGTTGTGTTGGTACGAATCGGAGAAAGTGTTGTGATTGGGCCGTAGATCGCTCAACAAAATTCGTAAAAGATTAAGATGATTCAGAGAAGATGAGGACTTTCGTAGTCGCCGAAAGTTATCATGATAAGAGGAGGAAAGATCTTGAGTTTAATGAAGGAGACCACGTGTTCATGCGAGTTACCGATGACGGTATTGGTCGAGCTAAGTCAAAGAAGTTGACTCGCGCTTTATTGGTCCGCTTCATTACCAAGAAAGTTGGGAAGGTTGCTTATCAGATTGCTTTACCGCTGTCACTTGCGAATTTGCATGATGTTTTCCATGTGTCTCAGTTGAGGAGGTACATTGCGGATCCGTCTCATGAGATTCAAGTGGACGATGTTCAGGTACGGGATAATTTGACTATTGAAGCAGTACCTGCGCGAATTGAGGATCGAAACGTGAAGCAATTGCGAGGTAAAGAGATAGCACTGGTACGAGTAGCTTGGGGAGGACCAGCTGAAGGAAATATCACTGGGAACCGGAGAGTCGATGAAGGACTCGATCCCGAACTTTTGTTCAAGGTATGTTTTCGAGGACGAAAACTCTTTTAGTGGGGGAGAGTTGTGACACCCCTATTTAATTCAAATATTAAATAAATGGGAATTTAATTATTTATTTAATTAAAGTCTTAAGTATTTATATTATTGGATTAATTGGATCGATTTAATGAAGAAAGGATTGGAGGTGTGCAGAGTAATTAGTGAGTATGAGGAGTAAATTACTCTACTTTTACTAATTATTATTTATGCATTTTATTTGGATTAATAAAGGAATATTAAAAGGAGTATAAAAAGAGAAAAGAAAGGAAAAGAGGAAGTTTTTGGAGAAAAGTCATTATACGTAGAATTGGAGAGAAGAGAGAAAGTCACGAGGAATTCAAGAATCATGAGGTGGGGTGATTTCTTTTGGTTAATATGTCTTATGGGTTTTGGGAATCAACTGGTAATTGGGTATGTTAGAAATTGAATTGTAGGTTTATAGAATGAAACCCTATTTTGTGTCTGTATGGAAATTGGATCATTAGTGTGTCGATAACTAATAGGAATGAGTAAACTATGTTGTTTGATGTTATAATGATGTAAAATGGCTTTAGATTGGTGTTCCTAATATCACAATTCGTGTTTGGGAGTTTGGAAATGATTATGGATGCATAAAGTGTCAAAAATAGCATATTTTATCACATAGTGGGAACCGTTCGTGGGGAGGAACCGGGTTCCAAGTGTTAAAATTTCAAATCGGCATTTTGTACATGGAACCGCCTCGGGGAGGAACCGGTTCCCCATACAAAATCGTGGAGGCTCATTAAAACGTGGGAACCGGTTCCCTGTGGGGAGGAACCGGGTTCCCCATACATTTTTCCAAGAAGCGTGTATTTTGAATTTGTGGGAACCGGGTTCTCCCAGTGAGGAACCGGTTACCACTGTGTATTTTTCCAAAACTTCTAAAACTTCAAAAATTCATATTTTCTAAACCAGAATTCGATTCGAAAGCCATTTTCATGTTATTTCTTAAATTTAAATTTCTATCTTTTGGAAAGGAAAAATATTATTTTCTCAAAAATTATTTTTAAAAGAGTCGAGCTCCCGATTTTGAAAAGTATGAATTATTTAAGGACAATGGGGAATTAATACAAATGGTCTGAGTTACCGGATGAGAGCTAATGCATACCATGTTATATGTTGATATTCATTATGATTTGAATGTGATATATTGGTGAATTGGCATGATGTGGATTGTATTGATATTATGATCTGTGAAGTGATGTTGCATGCCTTTATGATGCATGCTTGAACATTGTTAAATTGGTTCATTCCCATTGTGCGGAAGTGAGCTTGCAGAGCCAATAGACTTACCTGGTCGGAGGATGTGAGGCTAGATTCTTGACCCAATGGTTGTGGGCAAATCATGGATTACACTGTCTTTCCACTTGTAAACGGAGCAGTGGGTGAACTCGGTTCACGTTTTGGTACCACATGTATAGAGTCTGCATTGCATATGGGTTGTAACATGTTAGGATGATTTCCAGTGTTGCAATTTCCATTGTTTGATATATACATGATCATTGTGTGAACTGTTTTGTGAATTGATTATGACTTTGTGTTTGGTTAATGGATTAATGTAACCGATTATTCTGTTGTATTTAAAAACGTATAATACATGTTATATTGAATTGAAATCTCACCCTTACTTTAACGATTTCAAGATCCGAAGTGATTAGCTGCTTGGAGTTGGTGAGGATAACTCTAGAGTCGAGTCAGTCAATTAGTCCGCGTGTCAGTGTCGTGCTCTGGTAGATGTAACACTGGGGAACAGTTGTTTGAAATCCTTTAATGGATATTTTATAGTTTTGAATTGTGTCTTGATTATATATCCTGGAATAACTATTGAATGATGTATTCGGGATTTTGGGTTATGTTTCATTTCCGCTGTTAAACATAACTTTAAGTATGATTTATTTAATGATTATTCTTCAATGAAAGCATGACAACTGTTTGGTCAATTTTTATGATTTTAAATTGTGACGCCTCTTTAATTGTGGATAAAACTCTGATATTAATTCTATAAAACGCGGGTAATTAGAAGGGGTGTTACACACTCCCCAGCATCTATCTCTCCTGGATGGCATCTTAAGCCCATCTCCGATGTTTTTCTTCCGACGACATTCTTGAGTCCAACTTACGACTCATTCCCCAGTGAAGTCTCCAGCTTCTCCAAATGGCATCTGTAAGCCCATTTCCGCATCATCAGTTAACAGCGAGTACAAATTTTCAGGTGTACTCGAGTGTTCAATCATCTTCTACCTCCAGGTCACGAAAGCCACGCATGCCAATCTAACCCTTCCAGTACAAAAATATTGAACAGGGGCAGCTGTCATACCCCAAAATTTGCCCTCTTATTCCTCAAGACATTTCATACATCCATATTCAAGGATTCCTCAAGAGTTGACCAGACAAACTCCCTCCTAGACAATCAACCTAAACTAGGGTTTGGAAATTCTCAGATCAAGGTGGGTTCTCAACACCTCCAATGATCATCATGCCTCCTCATATGCTTCAAAGATTCTCCATGTCAAGTTTCAAGCCTTACAAGTCAAGTTTCCTCAGACAATTGCCCAGATAGTTGAAAATCAGTTGTATTGGACAAAAAGTTAACTATGGTCAACATACAGTCAAACTTCATGATTTTTAATCAACATCCCCATTTTGAAGTCACATTCATCATTTGATCAAGGGTTGATCATGATTCATCATGAAAACTCAAGATTTGCTCAAAAGTCAAACTTTCTAAATTAGGGTTTCCTAGAGAAAAGTCAACCGAACTTTCACTGAGCATAACTTCTTCATACTCGTAAATTTTTCCACCACCTCTCATTTTGAAGGAAATTCAATTTCTACAACTTCATGTCTCACAAGCATGGTCAAAAAATGCTTCATTTTGAAGATATGGATCAAAACATTATAGGTCCTTTTCAAAGTCAACAAAAAGTCAACTTTTTGTAATGAAGTTTTATTGAGCATGGAAACTCCAATTGAGATGAAACTAGAGAGGTTGTTTAGAGGACACCTAGATCTTTCTAAAAAGTCCAAGAACACTCAAAAATGTGGAAAATTGAGAAAAATACACCTTGCACAAGTTGGGCATTTTTGAAGAGATGCACAAAGAGAAATACTTGTGAAAACCCAAAATTTTGCAAATGGGCCCAACTTTTCTTGGTTTAAACTTGTTCCTCAGGCTTATTTGGAACCTCTCCAAGCCCAATGCCACGAATTTTTCCTTTATTTTTCTATTTAATTTGGATTTTATTCATTTAAAAACAAATTAAATTAAAAAATAAGGTATAAAATCAAAATTAAATGCAAAGTGATTTTTTCTCTCATTCTTGAGGTCCAAGCAACTCATAAAAGCTGGCAAATTTCGAAATTTACA
This sequence comes from Vicia sativa, assembly GCA_021764765.1. Classification (NCBI taxonomy): domain Eukaryota; kingdom Viridiplantae; phylum Streptophyta; class Magnoliopsida; order Fabales; family Fabaceae; genus Vicia; species Vicia sativa. The sequence continues at coordinate 2,949,399 of CM038795.1, forward strand.
TTGATTTGGCAAGAAATTGATGAAAATTGGATCAAAAAAGGAAGATTTGATTTCATACAAAATCAAATATTTTTTTACATTGATTGATCAATATTTGCTCTTGAATTCAGCCCAAAATCCATCCATTATAAATATATAATGCATAAAACATGAAAAGGAGGAGAAAATTGCTCAAAAGAACCCTAACCTAAGTTAAAAAATTTGTGCCTTTCAAGCAACTTGCAGCCATAGTTTTGCTTCGATTCAGCCAATTCCAAGCATCCAAACACATTCCTTGAAGTCTCCTGAATCATTCCAGACCTTTACAACTCTCAAAACCATCAAGAATCACGAAATCCAGTTTTGGTTTGTTCATACTTTTTCCAAATTCGATTTTTGTTATTCATGCATCTTTAACATGTTTTGACGTTTGTTTTGTGTTTAGAACAAAGTTTGCAAGCTTTCTGGATAATTCAATTGCATTTTAGTGGCCTGAAACGAGAATCACCATAGTTAGGGTTTTATGGTTCGATTTAGGGTTTTCCTAAATACGTAAAATTGGCCGAAACCAGTGACATATTCTTGCTCAGGGGATGAAACCAAGTCGAACCATGGCTTCACAACTCATTTATATTGCTTGTGCTAGATTTTTGAAATATGCAGGGGCCTTAGCGTCGAACAAGACCGACGCTAAGTGTTTGAATTTTCAAACGAAGAAGAAGATGTTCTTCGCGCGCAATCTGGGCAATCAGAATTCAATTTCGCTTATAACGTTTCCTTGTCATTGTTTGGACAGATGGACTCTCCAGCTCAGTTGGTCAAGGCGCGTGTATGTGAGGGAAAGGTCTCCAGTTCGAATCCTGGCAAGACCATATATTTTTGCTCCTTTGAAAACTAACTCTTATTTTTCTATTTTCTATTTTCTTTAATATTTTCATGCATTTTAATTTATCTTCAAATAATTTTATCATGCATCTAAAAATCACCAAAAATATTTCTTTTTTTGCATTATTATCAGAAAAATACTTATTTAATTTTTAGCATTAAAATTAATATTTTTGCATGCATATTTTATTTAATCACTAATTAATCATTAATTTGACTTTTAATTGCTTTTAAATTATCAAAACGATCCAAAAAATTACCAAAAAATATCTTATCATATTAATGTCATTACTAATCAAAAATCTTTTTCCTCATTCAAAAATATTTCCTTTTACTAACATTTTCCGCCTATGCGAATTTCTCTTATTCTCCGATTACGTATCTGTTCACAGGTTGTAATGTTTCGGACATTTTTTCTCGTTTTTTCTTTTCAATTATGTAACTGCCTATGGGGTGTAATAGTTTAATTAGGACTTTTACTTTCCGCACTCCTATTATGTAACTGCCCCAAAGCCATGTTATAGCGTAGGACTTTACCTTTCCGCACTTTACTTTCCGCACCTTATAAACTGCTAGTAATTAGGCGTGTATGGCAAGGTAAAATTGAACATAGATCACTCATAATTTCCATATAACATATAACTGAATTGACACACTCTTTTCACACACGCACCCCTTAGGGTAATTCTCTCGCCTTTCGAATAAATGGTCAAGTCCTCGAACGTAGAGGTATCCTAGCACCGCTGCACAAATATATCATCATAGTCCTTCGAATCAAAGATCATGAGTCCTCGGTGTGGCCTACGAAAATATGATCCCGCCCTCGATTGTTGCCTACGAAAAGTGATGATCGTCCCTTCGAATGTGCTAGGATACTTCCTACAAGTTGCCTTCTATGACCATCCGATGTCCCTTCGAATGTCCCTCCTACATCCAACAAATAGGGTTACCTACCAACCAATGGTATGGATATCACTATTCTAAAGGAACGTAAAACAACACGAAAACGACCATTCTGAGTGGGTAATAAGACTTTTAGTTGCTTGCTCAATCAAAATACTTTTCACACCTCACACTTTTGTCAGAGTTCAAACTCTTTTCAAAACGAAACATTTCCGAACACTTTGTATACATTCCTACATGAATCATTACAAAGTCAAAGCGAAATTCCTTTTCAAAACATTTTTGTCAAACACACAGAAAGCACTTTTTTTAAAATGATCTAAGAGCAACTAAGAGCCCGTAGATAACTACGGATGGAAAGGGGTGCTAATACCTTCCCTTTTCATAACCTTCTCCTTACTCGTAATCTAACGAAGGTCTTTTCCTTTTTTTCACCTTCCCTTAATTGATAAAAGAAAAGTCGGTGGTGACTTTGCTATCCGCATATTTGCGATACAAAATCTCAAAGTCGGTTCACCAGACAAGAAGCATCCAAGTCTTGACATTTTCACCTTGGATGTACCTCATGAGTGGTTTTGAGAGTGTCCCAAACATCCTTGGCCGTTCTCACCGATGTACTAGTCCGAAAATATTTTTGTCAATTCCATTGAATAAGGCATTCAATGCTTTAGAGTTGCCCAATGCTAGCTCTCTTCTTCTTTGCTCCATTCTTCCTCAAGTTTCGTGCTAGTAGTCCCATCTTTCTCAAGTTTGGTGGGATGTTTCCATCCTCGCCGCCAGCCTCCAAGCTTTGTTATCCAGGATTTAAAAAGGCAACCATACGAGGTTTCCAGAATCATAGTTAGATCCATCCGAATAGGTGGTCTACTCCCAAATCCTCCTTCCTTGTCCATAACGTAAAATAATATCCCTAGATCTCACCTTAAATAACAGTGTGGTGCCCGCCCGATGCCAATTGAAATTTCGGTAGCGATACGTGATGTCACAGAGAATGTTATGACCGTATCAGATGACTGCTTAACGATTCACACAAGAATTTAAAATAGTGAAGAACACAATCAATTGTTTACCCAGATCAGTGTGTAACTACACCTACATCTGGGGGCTACCAAGCCAGGGAGGAAATTCACTATAAGCAATATTAATCTAGGAATAAACCAACCAGTTTATCTCCTTCACTTAAGACCTACCCAATGCAACTTCAGTCTAAGTCCTACTTAGACCCGAGTTCCCTACTCCCCTCAATCACGCAGGATATCAACCTATTGATTAATTGAATTATGAAGACACTCTTCAATAAACATACTTGATTTTGCTTCAAAGCTTTAATCAAGAGACACAACACTCGTGCTTCAAAGCTTTGAGTGATAAACAACCCTTACAATCAAATCCTAGTCCAAGGCACTTATCAATTGATAATTGCTTGGCTCACAAGAATAACTAGAATACACAAATTAAAACGCTTAATCTTGTTACGTAAAAGGCGAAGAAGAACATCGTGGTTTTCTCACTAATATAGAAAGAAAAGACTTTAATTTGAGCTCCATAATTATAGCTATGGTTAACTTAATTTAACCTAAAGACTTGGTCTTTTTAACAAACCAATTTAGGGTTAAACAAGGTTAACCTCAGAGCCACGTGAGCATGTGATCCAACAACATAATCCATAATAAAACAAAATAGAACTCGAAAAGTCTCAAGAAAAGTAACTGATAACAAATGTTGCACGTAATGTCACAATATTGGTCATGACATCACCATTCTTCTTGCATTTCAAAGATAACAACACCAACGAGTTGTACCATAGTTCTTCTCCTACAGAATTTATCTTCAACTCTGAATGTCATGACATCAGTCAAGACATTGACATAAACTAGTTTTACCAAAAATTAAAGCCAACATAAAAGCACTTACATTATGACCGCATTTTGGAGTTATTCTGTCGTTTGAAGAAATGTTGGAATTAGAACAAACTGGGAAACTCATTTTTTTAGGGATTCGAAGAAGAAACGGGAAAGAGATGAACTATGATTATGGAAATTTCGGAAGAAGAAACGGGAAAGAGATGAACTATGATTAGGGCAATTTGGGAAGAAGAAATGAGATTCTAAGAAGAAACTCATTGAGGAACACGACGGCAAACTAGGTTAAATTTAGATTGTTTTTCAAGAGGGCAATTTTGTCTTTCCATGAGCCACTTTACACATGTGGCATATCTTTTAAATTAAACTAAATAAAAAACGCTGCCACATCATCATTTTTAGTGATGTGGCCTGACCAAGGTTTAAAAACAAACCTTTTCAAAATGTTGAGGGAATCTATGCAAGTTTTTTTTGCAGTTTTTTTCTTCCAAAAGAGACCTATATGGCAGGGGAAAATAGGTATTAACCCTTAGATAAATTAGTTGAAATTAATTTCGTTGGCAATAAAACAATAATAAAATGACAATATGTTGTCGTATCAAATAATAAAACTTTTAATAAAATATTTAAATTAATTTTTTATGATAAGTTATCATTTTTGATATTGAAAATATAATATATATATATACATTTATTAGTAATTTATTTTAATATACTAAAATTATATTTGAACATTCCAATTAATTTGTAAATATATTATACTAAAAGTTGAATAATACTCATGTAACCTATGTAATATATAGGTTTTGATTCAATTCATTAGACAAGAAAAACAAATAGTTAAGAGGTAAGAACCATTACTATTATCCAAATGGTCATGTGTATTAAAAAAAATTAAAAAAATCACCACGTCAGCAAGAGAATAAATAAACAAAAGTCAGCACCATGTTCCCGATTTTGTTGATCAGATCCACTAAAGAATTGAAAATGAATGAATCTTCAAATTACAGGGATGAAATATATGTTTTTTTACTGTTTTTTTTATAGGATTATTTTTGGGATTGCCTTTTTTTAATAAACTATGCATATTCATGGCTCCACATGGAATTCTTGGAAACTCCCCACCCAACGACTTCATGCATCACAACCAGATTGGGACATTATCACCAGCCGCAAACCCAAACCCAATGTTCTATTTTTAGCTCCAAAAGTCAAAACAATCTCGGGAGATGGATCGCCTGCCGGATTCAAAAAAGTGAGTTGTGTGACACCCCGATTTAATTAAAATATTAAATAAGTGGGAATTTAATTATTTATTTAATTAAAGTCTTAAGTATTTATATTGATGGATTAATTGGATTAATTAAAGAGAAGAAGAGATGGAGGTGTGAGGTGTAATTAGGGTGAGGAGTAAATTACTCTACTCTTACTAATTACCATTTATTTTATTTTACTGGAATAAATAAAGGAACATTAAAAGGAATATATAAAGGAAAAGAAAGAAAAAATAGGTTTTTTTGGAGAAAAGCTATTATACGTAGAGTTGGAGAAGAGAAGAGAAGAGAAGAGAGGAAAAAGCCGACGCCGAGAGAAATCGAAGAACATCACGAGGTAAGGGGTGATTTCTTTCGGTTAATATGCCTTATGGGTTTTGGGAATCAAATGGATAATTGGGTATGTTAGGAAGTTTGAATTTTGATGATTATAAGTTATAGAATAAAACTCTATTTTGTGTCGGTGTTTGAATTAGGATCGTTAGTATGTCAAATGAATAGTATGGATGAGTAAACTATGTTGTTTGATGTTATAATGGTGTAAAATGATCATGATTTGGTGTTTCTAATGTCACATTTCGTATTGGAAAGTGTGGAGATGATAAAGGATGCAAAATGCTGTCAAAAGTAGCAGAAAATGTTGTTATAAGTCGTGGGAACCGGTTCCCTGTGGGGAGGAACCGAGTTCCCAGTGTTATTTTTCAAAACTGGGAGTTTTTGCACTCAGGAACCGGTTCTTGTCTATGTCGGAATCGGGTTCCCATACAAAAACGAGGGAGTGAGATTTTTCAACTTTTCAGGAACCGGTTCCTGTATATGTAGGAACCGGGTTCCATGTACAATTTTTCAAAAATACTTAAACTTCAAAATTCATATTTTCTAAACCAGAACCGATTCGAGTGCTGCTGTGTTATTTCTTAAATTTAAAATACTACCTTTTAAAAAGGGAAAAATATTATTTTGCTAAAATTATTTTAAAAGAGTCGACCTTCCGATTTTGAATAGTATGGATTAATTAAGGATAATGGGAAATTAATACGAATGGCCTGAGTTATCGGATGAGGACTAATGCTTACAATGTTGTGTTGATTATTCATTATGATTGAATGCGATACATTGGTGATTGGCAATAAGTGAATTTTGTTGAGATCGTAATCTATGAATTGGTTTAGATTGTTTGACAAGTTGGATGGAGATTGACGTTCATGTGATGTTTCTTTCCCTTGTGATTTATTCATGATTGTATTGGTATCATGTGTTATTATTATTATATAACGGTGATAGTCTTACCGATTGAAGAGTGTTGGCATGTTTATGCTTTGTGATAATTTAATTTATGATTATGTTGTTATCATGTGATAGATTGGTATTGGTATTTATGTGGAATTATGTTGTTATCATATTCCGTTGATTTGATGTGCATGCTTTTATGATGCATGCATGAGCATTGTTAAATTGGTTCATTCCCATTGTGCGGAAGTGAACTGGCAGAGCCAATATACTTACCTGGCGCAGAGGTAGTGAGGCTAGATTCTTGACCCGGTGGTTATGGGCGAATCAGGGATTGGATTCTTGACTCAGTGTTCTGGGCGAATCATGGATATACATTGTCTTTCCACATGTAAACGGAGCGGTGGGTGAACTCGGTTCACGTTTTGGTACCACATGCATAGAGTCTGCATTGCATACGGGATTGTAACATGCTAGGATGGATTCCAGTGTTGCAATTTCCATTGTTTGTTATATACATGTTCACTGTGTGAACTGCCTTGTGAATTGATTATGATTTGTGTTTGGTTAATGGATTAACGATCCGATTATTCTGTTGCATTTTAAAACGATAATGCATGTTATATTGAATTGAAATCTCACCCTTACTTTAACAATTTCAGATCCAAGTGATTAGCCGCTTGGAGTCGGTGAGGATAGCTCTAGAGTCGAGTCGCTTAATTAGTCCGCTGTGTCGTCGTGCTCGTAGATGTAACATGGGAAACGTTGTTTGAATCCTTTAATGGATATTTTTAATGGTTTTGAATCATGTTTTGATGTTATGTCCGGAATAATTATGGATGTTGTATTCGGATCCGTTATGTTTCATTTCCACCGTTAAACATAACCTTAAGTATGTTTCATTTAATGAATTTTCTTCAAGAAAGCATGACAACTGCTTTGAATTATATTAAAATTGTGATGCCTCTTGATATGTGTTATATACTCGATTATTATTTATAAAATCGGGTAATTAGAAGGGTGTTACAATAGTGGTATCGAGCATAGTCGGTCGTTGTGACCAGGTCTTAATGTCATTATCCCTTTGTACGCCGACAAATGTGTATAACACTCGCTTGCATTGTTACTTTTTCGATTGATTATTGCGAGTAGTGTGGAACTAAATGGGGAGAAGAGATGCTTCCGGATATGTTCCGATTGTAAGTCATTGGTACGCAGTTGAAAAGACAAAGCAAGTGTGGTTAGAGTGTTGGAATCGTTAGACCATGAGTCATAGTTGAGGTGCAAAAGGTGAGTACGATTCGAGAATGTAAAGTGTTGGTAATGATGGTTTATACTTCAAGATGATTATCGGATGTCTATTGACAAATTGAGGACTTGATCACCCTTAATCTCTTGTTGATAGTAGACGGAATCATATTGATGGTATACAATTGTCTTACTATCTAAATGGGGCAAGTGATGAATATGAATGAAGTGTGGTAGAAGCTTTTGAACCATATGAGTAGACGAAGACTCTAATAAGGATAATGAATTAAGATGGATGATCAGAGTTACGTAGTTGTTAATGATGGTGTGGTGTTTATGTTGTATTGTTCGACGGAAGTGAAAGGGAAATCTAAGAGTGATGAATTACCGGTAGTGAAGAATTATTTTGAGATTGTTCCGAGTAAGTTGGATTGCCACTGGTGGATGAATTTCCAGAGGTGTTTCCAGAAGATGTCGGTGAATTGCCGCCTGAGAGAGAGGAGGAATTTACTATAGATTTAATTCCTAGAACTAGTCCGGTGTCGATGGCGCTGTATCGCATGTCGGCATCTGAGTTGTCTGAGTTGAGGAAACAGTTGGAAGAGTTAGTAGAGAAGAATTTTATTCGTCCTAGTGTTTTACCGTGGGGTACGTCGGTGTTGTTAGCTAAGAAGAAGGAAGGTACGATGAGATTGTGTGTTGACTACGGGCAATTGAATAAAGTGACGATCAAGAATCGGTATCCATTGTCGAGGATTGATGATTTGATGGATCGTTAGTTGGAGCAGGTATTTAGTAAAATTGGTCTGAGGTCTGGATATCATCAGATTCGTGTTAAGGCGGAGGATATTCAGAAGACTGTATTTAGGACGGGGGTATGGATAATGGTGTCCCAGTTAGGTGTGAGTTCTAATGTCCCCTGGGAATAATAGCGACTCATCGTTTGAGCAAGATGTTGGATTAGCTTGAGGCTATTCTTGGGTTGAATGTTTGAAGTTAAACCAAGTGATTATGAATCGCTTTGATGAGTCGATGCATATTCTTGGCTTAGAAGATATTTGGTAATTAAGAAGGATGACTCTTAGAAGATGAAGTGGTGTGGTTGGAATGTTGCAACACTTCCGTTGATCATGAAGTTGTCGCAGAGTTACCTCCTTGTGTTCTTGAAAAGATTAATTGTGTCGTGTCAATGGTTGATATAAAGTATGCAATGATGTGAATTGGTTATTGAATTGTAACTTGACGCAATTAATCATGGTGAATGATGTGTTGCGGTATGTTGAAGTTAGATCTCAAATTTTGCATTCTATGATGTTTTGGGATTTTCACTCACAAGGTGAGAAATCGATTACCTATCATGTGGAATTGATTTCAAGTCGACAAGATTTTTGAAAACTTGTAAAATCCATAACTTGAGTTTGGATGTCTGAGTTGAGTTTCGTTTGAAGTGTTGGAAAGATAATGTGATGAACTTTGTTTTACAAATGGGTCCAGCACTTGTAAGTAAATTTATTAATCGTGTAGTGATGTTTGAGGAGAGTCGGAGTTGTTGTTAATGTCGTTCTTGGTACAAAACTTGTTTCTATGACACCGTACAAGACGTCAACTTTAGAGATAGGAAATTGAAAAATCTATTGGAAGATGCTCAGAGAAATAGATTTGTAAAACCAAGTGTATTGTTTTGGGATTCTGATTGTGAGAAAGGATTCTAAGAGTTGAAGGGGAGGTTGACTAGTGCTCCGATTCTAATTTTGCCGAATCCGACAGAATCGTTCGTGGTGTATTGTGATGTGTCACTGATGGAATTAGGTGGTGTTTTGATGCAAGATAGGCAGGTTGTGGCTTATGCTTCAAGACAGTTTGGTTCGTGAATTGGATTTAGTGGGACAATTCAGAGACTTAAGTTTAGTATGCGAAACTACTCGAATAGTGAAATTGGGCATTGGTCGACTAGTGGTATTTTGGAAGAGATTCGAAATGGACAGAAATCCGATGTTTGGGTTGGTGGATAAGCTGACATTGATTAACCAAGGTCAAGGAGGTGAGTTCCGAATTGATGAGAATGGCGTTGTGAGATTTGGTGATAGAGTGTGTGTTCCAGATGTTGCTGAGATCAGAAAGAGTATCTTGGAAGAAGGACATCGGTGGGTGAGTATTCATCCCTGTTACTAAGATGTACCATGATTTGAAGAAATTATTTTGGTGGTCAGGAATGAAAAAGGAAATTGCCGAGTTTGTGTATGCGTGTTTGGGTTGTCAGAAATCAAAGATTGAACATCAGAAATCGTCGGGATTGATGGAACCGCTGTTTGTTCTAGAATGGAAATGGGATGACATTTCTATGGATTTCATGACTGGTTTGCTGAGGACAACTAAGAACTGTGATTCTATTTGGGTTATTGCCAACCGATCGACAAAGTCTGCTCACTTTATCCCGATAAGAATGGATTATCCGATGGAGAGATTGGCAGAATTGTATGTTGAGAAGATTGTGAGTTTGCATGGTATTCCGTCTAGCATCGTGTAAGATAGAGATCTGAGGTTCACGTCTAAGTTCTGGACAGGATTGCAGGAAGCTCTGGGTACTAAGTTACGATTGAGTTCCGCGTATCATCCGCAAACCGATGGTCAGACGGAGAGGACGATTCAGTCGTTAGAAGATTTGTTGAGGGCTTGTGTGTTGGAGAAAGGTGGAGCTTGGGATAGCTATTTGTCGTTGATAGAGTTTACCCACAACAATAGTTTTCATTCGAGCATTGGTATGGCTCGCTCAAGGCATTGCACGGTAGAGGTGTCGACGTTGTGTTGGTACGAATCTGAGAAAGTGTTGTGATTGGACCCAGATTGTTCAACAAACTTTGAAAAGATTAAGATGATTCGTGAGAAGATGAGAGCTTCTCGAGTCGCCGTAAACGTTATCATGATAAGAGGAGGAAAGATCTTGAGTTTAGTGAAGGAGATCATGTGTTCATGCGAGTTATCCGATGATCGGTATTGGTCGAGCTTTGAAGTCAAGGAAGTTGACTCGCGCTTTATTGGTCCGTTTCAGACACAAGAGAGTTGGGAAAGTGGCTTATCGATTACTTTACCGCCTTCACTTGTAATTTGCATGATGTTTTCCATGTGTCTCAGTTGAGGAGGTACATCATGGATCCGCTCATGAGATTCAAGTGGATGAGGTTCGTACGGGATAATTTGATCGTTAAAGCGACCGCTGAATTGAGGATCGGAAAGGAAGCAATTGAGAGGTAAAGAGATAGCATCGCACGAGTAGCTTGGGAGGACAATGAAGGAAATGTCACTTGGGAACCGGAGAGTCGATGAAGGACTGTATCCCGAACTTTTCGTCTAAGGTATGTTTTCGAGGACGAAAACTCTTTTAGTGGGGGAGAGTTGTGACACCCCGATTTAATTAAAATATTAAATAAGTGGGAATTTAATTATTTATTTAATTAAAGTCTTAAGTATTTATATTAATGGATTAATTGGATTAATTAAAGAGAAGAAGAGATGGAGGTGTGAGGTGTAATTAGGGTGTGAGGAGTAAATTACTCTACTTACTAATTACCATTTATTTTATTTTACTGGAATAAATAAAGGAACATTAAAAGGAATATATAAAGGAAAAGAAAGAAAAAATAGGGTTTTTGGAGAAAAGCTATTATACGTAGAGTTGGAGAAGAGAAGAGAAGAGAAGAGAGGAAAAAGTCGATGCTGAGAGAAATCGAAGAACATCACGAGGTAAGGGTGATTTTTCTAATATGCCTTATGGGTTTTGGGAATCAAATGGATAATTGGGTATGTTAGGAAGTTTGAATTTTGATGATTATAAGTTATAGAATAAAACCCTATTTTGTGTCGGTGTTTGGAATTAGGATCGTTAGTATGTCAAATGAATAGTATGGATGAGTAAACTATGTTGTTTGATGTTATAATGGTGTAAAATGATCATGATTTGGTGTTTCTAATGTCACATTTCGTATTGGAAAGTGTGGAGATGATAAAGGATGCAAAATGCTGTCAAAAGTAGCAGAAAATGCTGTTATAAGTCGTGGGAACCGGTTCCCTGTGGGGAGGAACCGAGTTCCCAGTGTTATTTTTCAAAACTGGGAGTTTTTGCACTCAGGAACCGGTTCTTGTCTATGTCGGAATCGGGTTCCCATACAAAAACCAGGGAGTGAGATTAACTTTCAGAACCGGTTCAGATATGTAGGAACCGGTTCCATGTACAATTTTTCAAAAATACTTAAACTTCAAAATTCATATTTTCTAAACCGTAATTCGATTCGAGTTTTCGGCGTTATTTAAATTTAAAATACTACCTTTTAAAAAGGGAAAAATATTATTTTGCTAAAATTATTTTAAAAGAGTCGAGCTTCCGATATTGAAAAGTATGGATTAATTAAGGATAATGGGAAATTAATATGAATGGCCTGAGTTATCGGATGAGGACTAATGCTTACAATGTTGTGTTGATTATTCATTATGATTGAATGCGATACATTGGTGATTGGCAATAAGTGAATTTTGTTGAGATCGTAATCTATGAATTGGTTTAGATTGTTTGACAAGTTGGATGGAGATTGACGTTCATGTGATGTTTCTTTCCCTTGTGATTTATTCATGATTGTATTGGTATCATGTGTTATTGTTATTATATACTGGTGATAGTCTTACTGATTGAAGAGTAAGCGTTTGGCATGTTTATGCTTTGTGATAATTTAATTTATGATTATGTTGTTATCATGTGATAGATTGGTATTGGTATTTATGTGGAATTATGTTGTTATCATATTCCGTTGATTTGATGTGCATGCTTTTATGATGCATGCATGAGCATTGTTAAATTGGTTCATTCCCATTGTGCGGAAGTGAACTGGCAGAGCCAATATACTTACAGGCGCAGAGGTAGTGAGGCTAGATTCTTGACCCGGTGGTTATGGGCGAATCGTGGATTGGATTCTTGACTCGTGTTCTGGCGAATCATGGATATACACTGTCCTTTCCACATGTAAACGGAGCGTGGGTGAACCGGTTCACGCGGTACCACATGCATAGAGTCTCATTGCATACGGATTATAACATGCTAGGATGGATTCCTGTTGCAATTTCCATTGTTTGTTATATACATGTTCACCGTGAACCGCCTGGAATTGATTATGATTTGTGTTTGGTTAATGGATTAACGATCCGATTATTCTGCTGCATTTTAAAACGATAATGCATGTTATATTGAATTGAAATCTCACCCTTACTTTAACAATTTCAGATCCGGGTGATTAGTCGCTTGAATCGGTGAGGATAGCTCTAGAGTCAGCCGCTTAATTAGTCCGCGTGTGTTGTCGTGCTCGTAGATGTAACACTGGGGAAACGGTTGTTTGAATCCTTTAATGGATATTTTTAATGGTTTTGAATCATGTTTTGATGTTATGTCCTGGAATAATTATGGATGTTGTATTCGGGATCCGTTATGTTTCATTTCCGCTGTTAAACATAACCTTAAGTATGTTTCATTTAATGAATTTTCTTCAGTGAAAGCATGACAACTGTTTTGAATTATATTAAAAATTGTGATGCCTCTTGATATGTGTTATATACTCTGATTATTATTTATAAAATCGCGATAATTAGAAGGTGTTAAGTTGCAATGTATGCTTAGGAGCAATTGAGACTAAAAGCAATGTTGTGTTTCGTCAGATAAAAGTCTGTTCGTATGCCTTTCACATGGAATGAATTTCCAACCATAGGGATAAGATCAAGTAAGGTGCAACTTATGTAGATTGAGCTTTGAACAAGAGAGTTAATTCTAACGAGAGACATCGAATTAAACTAAAGTTTGCGAAGAAGACACGAGATACACTCGCCATTATATATTCGGGTAGCTTGTGATTTTGTCTGCAAATGATTTTGTGTCATGGGAGCAATTTGTTGATGTCGCTCATTACTTCGTCCTTGGTTAGGTGAAATAAAAATATATTTTAAGCAATTAGTTCACCGAAACAACACTTTTAGGCAAATTTTGAGCTATATATGAATGGTGGGAATCACCATTGATCAAGATATTGAGGAATTAGTGTTACTAGCATAAAATCTAGTTTTAGGCAAATTTTGAGCTAGATGAATGGTGGAAATCACCATTGATTAAGATATCGAGAAATTAATGTTACTAGCATAAAACATCACTTTAGGCAAATTCTTAGCTAGATGAATCGACTCATCAAGCTCCTTTAATCAATTCACTAATTCAAATAGGGATCTTTATTTGTTTGAATCAATTAAACAAGTCATCATCGAATCTATATGAACTGCAACATTTTCATATCTCATTCAATTTTTAGCTTAAACCTCTCACAACTCAACCTAAACTTTTTATAACCTAACATTGCATTCTATCTCATAAATAGATGAGGTGAACTATTCTTGCAAGATTGTGATGAAAAGTTCCATTTTATGAAATCCACCAAAATCAATGATGAATTTCTACCAATTTTAGTGAATAGGATTGATATCACCACACAATAGCAGAATAATGTGTCCACTACAAGAATAATGGAAATTTGCCAAAGGATAAACCCCTCACAAACGTTAAAAGCCTCTCACAAATATACAATTTGCAAGGGGACAACACCCCTAGCAAAACACGTGGTCGCAACATAATTTGCGAGGGGCAAAACACGTCGCCATTTATCTAGGGGATAATCCCCTCGCTAATTGTGAATTATACATGCAGCTTGCAGACATAGGGTCAGGTTGGCGCAGTCTAGGTGTATAGTTTGGTCTGCAATACGCCAGATTATTTACCCAGAGGATTATCCCCTCGCTAATTTTATAATAATTATAACACATTCACAGGATTTTATCCCGTGGCAAATTACAAAATAATTTTAAAAAAATAAAATTTGACCAAAATGAAAACAAATAATAATAATATAATAATTAATATATAATTAATATATAATTAATATAAATTTATATAATAATATAAATTTAAAACATAAATAAAAATTCATCAAAATTACAATGAAAGTTTTAAGTTCAAAATACTTAAAATAATATTCCATACAAATTAAAAAAATCTTTACATATTCAACCTAATTATGCTATTATTCTTCATTTTGTTCTCCTTGCTCTTCTTCTTCAACAACTCCTTCATTACCATTGGTTCCTCCAAATCCACCACCGAATTTTGTGAAGCAAAAATTGATCAATCTTAGAGCCGCTCATTTGCAATCCGCATTGCTTTTGATACTGCTTGCCTCCTCATTTCTTCCCGCAACTCAATTCTCTTCTTTGAATTTCTTGTTGCATCAGAATTTTTTTCTTCTCTTCAATTTTTGCATTTCTTGATGCAACTTGTTGTGCCCTTTAATTAGCCAAATTTTCACGCTTTCAAGCATTTCAGGTTAAGATAGGTTAGGTTGATGTTCCTTCACCATCAAAGAAGTCTCATTCTCAAACACCTATCACGCCGCTGATAGTTTTGGCGAACTCTGATAATTTCGAAATAATTCAATAATTAAATGTTTATGATTTTAATTAATTAAATTAATTGAGGTCATAATTTATTTAGTTTATTGGATTATTAAGTTAATGATGGAATTAATTGGAGAGAAGGATTAATATTTATTTTATTTAATTATGATTAAAAAGGAATAAGAGGAATAAAAGGAATAAAATAAGGAAAAGAAGGAAATAGATTCATTTGGAGAAAACAAGGCTAGAAGGAGAAGAGAAGGAAAGAAGGAAAGACCAGGAGCTGGGATCTCAAGAAACCACCGTGTAGGGTGATTTCGACCGATTATGGCTTATTATAGGTTTTGATGTTGATGATATGAGTTATAGCATGTAGGAATTTGAAATTGTGAAATTCTAGGGTTCCATGAATGTGTCCCTATAGGTGTCAGATTGGGTCAGAATATGTATGGATATGATTAGGGTGTCAGTAGATGAAAATAGATGATGGAAATATGTTGTTTGATGAGATAGATGATGCCAAATGATGTATTTTAGTGTTTCCAATGATGGAGTTCATGGGTAAAAATAGGTTTAATTGAAAATGGAAGGATGTCAAAAGTGCGAAAATGACATTTTATGCAGAACCGGTTCCTCGATATGACGGAACGGTTCCCCATTCAAAAATCGTATGGGTAATTTCTTCGGAACCGTTCCGCTCGGTAGGAACCGGTTCCCAGTATTTTTCCCAATTTTCAAAACTTCAAAAATTATAACTTTCAAACCGTAAGTCCGCTTTGAGCGCCGTTGACGTTTTTCTAAATTTAATGCTCTACCTTATGAAATGAAAATATTTTAGAAAACTTGAAATTATTTTTGAAAGGGGTATAATTTCTAAAGATGATGATTATTAGCTAATACATAATGACGATGTATGTGAAATGTGTGCTGGTGATGAGGACACCGATAATGTAGGTGAAATAGCATGGTTATGCTATTGTTTGATGTATGCATGATTGGTTTGGATATCTTGATTGATTGTTTTGCATGTTTATGCCGATGTTAGATGTATGCATGATTGTTGATGTATCATGTTGATTTTGGTGATTCGCTTATGTTAAATGAATGTATACATAGACCGATTAATGTTGCATGCTATTGATGCGTGCATATGCATTATTTTGGTGAAGTTAATTCCATTGTGCGGAATTTGGCTTGGATTTACAACCGATACCCGAGTGAGGATGGTGGTTAGCCGGATTCGTCGAGTGGTTATGGACGAATCGATGGAACCGCATCCGAATGATGATGGATCGTCATGACTTGGTCATAAGTCGACCGCATGCATTGAGTCCGATTAGTGTTTGCATAGGATTGTAACATGCTAGGATGTCTTCCAAGGTTGCAATGCCTTATTTGTTGATTGATGATGTATGATGAATTGTATGACTATGATTGTGTATGGTCTGATTGGTATTATGGAGGAATAATATGCTTGTATTATATTGTTGATTGAAAGATTTATAATGTGCTTTAATTATGAGAAGTCTCACCCTTACTTTACCATTTTAGATTAAATTAGCGGTAGAAAGTGGTGAGGATGGCTCTAGAGCTTATCTTTTAGTCCGTAGTCGTTGTCATGCTCGATTAGATTGTAACCGGGGAAGCGCTTAGTTAAGAGAATCATTCTGCTTAATAGTTTTGGATTTGAATTCCTTAAGAACTATGATGTTTATTTAAAATTTTGATTTTGGTATTTCATTGTAAAGACATGGTCTTTCATGTTATCAATGTTGATCCTCAAAGTAGCATGGCTCTGTTTGAATGAAGTTTGTTTAACTATTAATTGTGACATCTCTTATTATACCGTGTTAAACCGATTAAGAGATGATTTAGATATAATAATTAATATATTCAAGTATTTAGATGGGGTGTTACAATAGTGGCAGCATAGTGAGTCTTAGTCCTAGTATGCGACTAGTGTGAAGTAACACATCGATACTTGTGTTGATATAGAGTGTTTTGTTATTTTTACGAACAATGGCCTAAAAGAGGTAACGGAAGGAATGATGCTGCTATCACGAGGCTTTGGGAATGTTTGGCAGGAGTACTTGGAGGGCCGTAGGAGTCGTGATTGCAGCCGATGCACAATTGGAATTTTAAGAGGAACAATCCTCCATTGTTTAAAGGTACAAGATCCTGAAGGTGCTCGTAATGGCAAGGAGATCGAGAGGATCTGAGTGATTGATTGTGCGTAAGAGTCAAGGTGAGATATGGAACTCACATGTTGGGTGAGGAAGCCATGACCTGGTGGGTTGCTACCCGAACGAATCGAAGAAGATGGCGCTATGTTGAATTGGGCTGTGTTCGGAGAGCTTTTGGGAGGTATTTTCCGAGGATGTCGGAGGTAAGAAGGAGATTGAGTTTCGGAGCTCAAGCAGGTAACAAGGCCAAGGAGTATGTCAGTTTTCCAGTTAGCAAAGTATTATGTCACCTAACGATGATGATGGAATTTTCCAAATGTATTGTTTGAGAATGGTCTTCGACGATTAAGGTGGTATTCGGTATCGTCGTGTCAGAAGATTTTCTGAATGATTGTAGAGTTCTTGAGGAGGATCTTGCTAACACTAAGTCGAATTTGAGGGTATGTTGATAGAAAAAGTAAACAACAGGATGGATCGTGGTAAGCCTTATGATAGGAGTAATCAGGTCCGGTGGTTGGAAGAAATCTAGTGGAGATTCTAGTTCTTCCGCTAGGTGTTATAAGTGCGTGAGAAGTGACATCGTATGATGGACCAGAAGAGCAATGATAAGAAGTGTTGTGTGAAAAGGCCAATGTGTACAATGATTGCGTGGTGCTTGTTACAACTGTGGTGAAGAGGGTCATCCGTCCTCAAACTCAAGAAAGAGCAAGCTTGTGGTAAAGTGTTTGCATTGTCTGGATCAGACAAAACCAGATGATCGGGTAAATATGTTTTATTAACGCATACCTTTGATTGCATTATTGATAATTGAACTACATTCTTTATTGCGTTAATGCTAGAGATTGAATTTGGAAATTTTAATATGGACGGAGTATGGTTATTGATACTCACTGCTGAAGATTGACTCACTTTATGTTTTGTAGAATTTGTCCTGTTGTGATTTTGATAGGGTTTTAT
>CM038795.1:2967492-3442941 GCA_021764765.1 Vicia sativa
TCTTTTGAGGGAATGGAGAGTGGTACAGCCAAATGAAAAGAGTGGGATATAAATATGACTATTCCTCTTCTTAAACTTTTGAAAAGAGAGAGGGAAACAATTAATTAGCCCAATCAGAATTAAATAAAATAAAATTTCTCTTCCAGCCCTTGTTGTAAGCAAAATTAATTGCTACATTTCTTCATATTGACAAATTCCCAGCTTGCCCCTTAAGTTTTCAAACTGACTAACATCAAGTGCTTTGGTAAAAATGTCAAGCCAGTTGTAGTTCAGTGGCAACATGTTCCAACTTAATCACTTTCTCCTCCACAAGATCTCTGATGAAGTGATGTCTAATGTCAATATGCTTAGTCCTGTTGTGCTGTATAGGATTCTTGGAAATATTAATAGCACTCTTGTTGTCATAGTACAATGTCATGACATCCTATGTGACATTGTACTCAGTCAGCATTTGCTTCATCCAGATCATTTGAGAACAACTGCTACCAGTTACTATGTATTAAACTTGATAGATAAAGACATACAAAGATTGTTTCCAAAAGAAGCATCCTCGGAGGTGCTTTTCTATCATCGACACTACCATTGATCGACATCACATAACCGAATTTGGTTTACATCCATGAGAGTATAACATGCCATAATTGTAAGTTCCACTCACATACTTGAATTCTTTTCACACGATTGATGTGACTTACTTTGGGTTCGACTGGTATCTTGCACATACACCAACAATGACAATGTCGGTCTGTTGGTTGTTAAGTATAGCAGGCCTATCATGCTTCTGTACAAGCTTTGATCAACATTTGTCCCACTTGTGTCTTTGGACAACTTTAGATGAGTAGGTCTGCGGAGTCCTTTTATGGTGACATTCTCCATCCCAAACTTCTTGACAATATTCTTTGCATACTTACTTTGGGAAAGGAAAGTTGAGTCTTCCATTTGTGTGACTTGTAATCCAAGAAAGTAGATCAATTCTCCCAGAGCTCATTTCAAATTCGACTTGCATTTGGTTGGCAAAATGTTTAACCATTTATCGACATTCCTCAAACACTATGTCATCAACATAAATTTGAGCTACCATTATCTTTCCTCCTTCATTCTTGACAAAGAGTTTTATCCAACCCTCCTTTCTTGTATCCTTTGTCAGTGAGGAATTTTGTCAACCTTTCATACCAAGCTCTAGGAGCTTGTTTCAGACCATATAGAGTTTTCCTCAGTTTGTAAACATGATCGGGACAGTTTGGATCCACAAATCCTTTAGGTTGTTCCACATACACTTCCTCGTTTAAGTATCCATTTAGAAAGGCACTTTTCACATCCATAAAGCAGTTTGAATTTGAATGCAAGCAACTCTAGTAGTAATCGATTGATTCGGCTGGCCACAAGAGCAAAGTCTCATCAAAGTCAACCCCTTGACTTGGGTGTATCCTGAGCAGCAAGTCTTGCCTTATTCTGGTGTGACTCCTTGATCTCCTGTTGAGACTCAAGATGTGATCAACGCCTATGCTAACCATGACAAGAGTTCCAATTACATTGGGGATGATACTTATGTTTTAGACATAGATGACTTGACCATTCCTCGATGGTGTTAAGAAGAATTTGCTACAAGCGGTGTCGACCGGGATGCCCGGAGGATTGTCGTTGGTGCACATCCGCTTTGATGGTTGTCCTTGGTTGAGAAGGCGTGTTCGGTGCATGATGGACAACCGTGAGATACTATTTACGAAACCACTGCGGAGCGTGTGAAGAAATGTCTAAGTTGAAGATTGATAATGCAAATGGCTTACCATCTGTGTGGGATACCTTGGGGCAGCCAGTGGAAAGTATGATTACATGATGAAGTACTGTTTCTGAAAGCTACAAGATTCCTATTGAAGATGTTAAGGCGACGGATGGGGTGACGATTTCCAGAAGACTATCTTGATGTTAACACCATAAGGATTTCCTCTGCTGATTACGTGCCTAGAGTGGCACCTCTCATCATCACTTCTCCCGACCGGTTTCATATTCCTCTAACAAGGCTATCCCTTGGAATTATGGAGCTGATGTTTACTATCATGGCGTCAAGCAAGACCCTCTGACCATTGAAGATCTTATAGTGGAAGCTACCATTCGACATTGACAACATCAGGATCAAGTAAGGTGACCGAACGGAAGAGTATTCTCTCCGAAATCTCTCCTCCAAAGACAACTGCGACTCATTTCGATTCTAGCTATTCAATCCATTCCCCAAGCTGGGGGAAAGAACGGTGACTCATCACCTTTCGGCGGAAGTACCAAAGGAAGTTCTTGAAGACACCTCAAACAAGAAATGGAGGAAATTAAGATTATCAAGAAGAGTGACTACAATGTTGTGGAGCAGTTAGGACAAACTCAGTCTAAGATATCCATGCTTGCTGCTCTTGTGTTAGGGCTCATACTAGCCTTGGTGAAGTTTACGAAGAATGCTCACGTGCCGTGAGACACTGCAGACCGGTTTGAAGTTTGTATTGCTAGCTGGCTGCCAACAACGGCCTAGGCTTCTACGATCTTGATCGACTCGTCGGAAAGAAACACAACAAAGCCTTGCACATCTACATTGAATGCAAGGGCACTACATTATCTCATGTCTTGGTGGATCTGGTTACGCTCGAATATCCTTAGAAGCGCTTTTGATCGACTCGATGTCGAAGGGTTGGTTCGAGACCCGGTGACATAATTGTGAGAGCTTTTGATGGTTCTAGCGAGCGATTGCTTGGAAACTCACTCTGCTGTTAAAGTCGGTTCCCGGACTTTTGATTCCACTTTCTTTGTCATGGACATCCGTCCGACTTACTCTTGCTACTTGGGCGCCCTTGGATACATGGGGCGGCCTTACTTCTACCCTACATCGGTGAAGTACCCGGTGAAGGGAAAGTTGTTACGGTATGTGGTGAAGAGTATATGGTCGGTCATTTGTCATTACGATACCTCGAGATGGAAGGAGAATTCTTGAGACTCCTGTCAAGCTTTTGAAACAATACCCAGTCATGCACATTGACTCTCCTGTCACTCTGAAGTTGCTAAAGTTCCGCCTAGGATGGCCTCATGAAAGATGCTCATTGCAGTTGAAGAAGGTAGTTCTATTTGGGGTCGACTCACGATCTTCCTTTCAAAAGCGATAAAATGGTTTAGGCTTCACCGTCGAGTCGGAGAAGATGATCGCCATGACGTCTTGGCCAACTTCCTTTCGCATCGGTCGGATGGAATCCATACTATAGAAGGCGGCGACAACGACTTGACATCCAAGTGGATCTTCGACTCGGATCATGGGCTCGACAATTGGAAGGCGAAGGCGTCATACCTATCTCCTTTATCCGGAGTAATTGCTCTTGTTTTGTTTTGCTTTTCGTATTTCTTTATGTTTTGAACAATAAACTTTGAAAGCCTAGTGCCTTGCAGGGCATCATGGCTCGTTTGCGAGGTTATTATCATTGTTTGCGTTTCATTCAATAAATTCGTTGGACTTTTGCATTCAATTGTTTGTTTTCTTTCTTTTACTTTATCACCCTTCAAAAATCTATGTGTTTCTTACACACACGTGATACCTGAGAATCACTACGAATCTTGTTAATAACGCTATGCTATTCCTAAATATGACTTCATAATCCGATCTACCAAGCCGAAGGCGAAAGTGAGAAAGATTGTGAAGTGCCGGAGAACTTGCGGGCCTTTCTGACAAGAGAAGAGCAAGTTATCTGACCACGAAGAGCAAGTTGAGGTTGTGAATTTGGTGCTTGCGAAGGCAGAAAAGAGATCAAGATAGGAGGCGGTCTTGAGAGCAGTTATTAAAGAAAGATTGGTTCGGATGCTACGAGACTATATTGAGGTTTTCTTGGTCATCTGAACATGCTGGTTTAGACATTGATATTGTGGTACACGATTGCCAACAAAGAAGGTTTTCTCGGTGAAACGAAGGTTCGTCGCATCGTCACGAGATGTCGAGAGAAAATCAAAGCCGAAGTTATGAAGCGGTTCAGCCGACTTCTAGCTGTTACTATCCTGATGGGTTGCAAATGTGGTGCCGTACCTAAGAAGGATGGTAAAGTGCGAATGTGTGTAGATTAGAGATGCGAAAAGCGAGTCAGAAAGCGATTTCCCACTTCCTCATATTGATGTTACGGTTGACAACACCGCTCGGCATAAGGTTTTCTCCTTCATGGATGGTTTCTCGGTTACAATCAGATTAAAATGGCTCACGAAGACATGGAAAGACTACTTTTGTTACCGTGGGGCACTTTCGCTACAAGGTTATCAGTTCGGATGAAGAGCAGCGCCACTCGTGCTATGGTAACACTATTTCATGACATGATTCATCACGAGATAGAGGTCGTCGGCGACATGATAGCTCGATCCGCGGTGAAGAACATCTTGATCATTTGACTGTTTGTGAGTTGAAGAAATGCGGTTGAGACTCGATCTAACAAGTGCACCTTTGGGTCGGATCTGGTAAACTCTTGGGTTTGTTGTCGATGGTAAAGGTATTGAAGTTGACCCTAAGGTTAAAGCTATTCAAGAGATGCCAGCTCCCGCAGAGAAGGAAGTCGAGGGTTTCTTGGGCGATTGAACTACATTGCGATTCATTGCACACTTAGCGCTACACTGAGCCATCTTCAAGTTACTTAAGAAAGATCAAGTAGTGGAATGGAGCGAAGATTGCCGGTTGCTTTGGACAAAATCAAGGAGTACCTGAATCCTCCTATCGATGCACGAGAAGGAAGACCTCTTATCATGTACTTGGTGTTAGAGAATTCAATGGGGTGTGTGTTGGGGCAACATGATGCAGTCGAAAATAGCATGCAATATACTACCTTAGCAAAAGTTTACCCTGAAACAAGATACTCACGACTCGAGAAAACTTGCAGCGCTTTGGCTTGGGTGCTCCCGACTAAGACAATATATGTTGACTCACACTACCTTGTTGATTTCCAAGATGGATCCGATAAAATACATATTTGAGAAACCGCTCTCTCGGGAAGAATAGCAAGATGGCAAATGATCGACCGAATCGACATCAATACACTTCTCAAAAAGCGATCAAAGGAAGTGTGGTAGCCGATCATTTGGCTCATCAAGTAGATGACTATCGATCTATGCGGTTAATTTCAGGCGAAGATGTTTTACTAATTCTGATTGTGAAGAACCGAGGCCTCGACGAAGGACACGAACAAGGATCCCGATGGACCATGGTCTCGCCTTTCACGCTTGATTATGTTTCGATTGCACCAATAACATGGCGGTATGGCGTGCATCATGGGTATCAAAGCTGCTATTGACTTAAGAATCAAGTTCTTACAAGTGTATGGAGACTCGGCATTAGTGATCGGTCATTAAGGTGGGATCTGAAGCATCCAACCTCATTCCGTATCGAGGCATGTTATGAGTTTGATCCCTACTTGAAGAGATCACTTTCAATCACATTCCACGAGAAGAATCGGTTGGCGGGGCGTTGGCTACTATGTCGTCTATGTTCAAGGTCGGATGGGATAACGAGGCTCCCCGGATCATCATTGAGAAATTTGTGAACCAGTATTGTTATGAGCTTGATCTGACGAGAAACCTTGGTACTATGGCGTGAAGAGGTATATTGAGGCTCGGGAATATCCAGAGGGCATCATCAACGATAAGTTCTTGAGAAGGTTCTTCTAAATTCTTCCTCGACAACGACATCTTATACAAGCGACCCGACTTGTGCTTACTCAGTATGTAGACGGAAAATAGTCGCATCATGGAAGAGTTACGAAGGCGCATTTGGTACCCACTCCGTGGACACACCATGGCTAAGAAGATTACGAGACGGGTTACTATTGGTCCACCATGGAAGCATTTGTCACCGTTCGCTCGATCTTGTCACAAATGCGGTTATCTTGACAAAGTACATGTACCTCGGTACCTCAGATGTCTTAACCGCTCCGTGGCCTTTTGCAATGTGGGGCATTGACATGATCGGAGAAATCAAGCCTGACTTCCAGCGGACATCGTTTCATCCTTGTGCAATTGATTACTTTACCAAATGGGTGAAGCGACCTCGTTCGCATACATTACCAAGAATGTTGTGGCTCGATTCATCAAACATAATCTTATCATCGATATGGCATTCCCGAAAGGATTATCACGGATAACGGTTCCAATCTCAACAACAAGATGATCCTTTGAACTCTGCGCGATTCAAGATCAAGCATCACAACTCTTCTCCTTATCGGCCTAAGATGAATGGCGCGATGGAAGCCGCCAACAAGAACATTAAGAAGATTATACAAAAGATGGCGGTGACTTACAAAGATTGGCATGAGATGTTACCATTTGCTCTTCATGGTTACGCTTTTCTGGTAGCGAACATCAGCAGAGCAACCCCTTCTCTCGTATACGGTATGGAAGAAGTCCTACCCATTGAGTCGGATACCCTCGACGAGTCCTCTGGGGCCGAGTTAGGCGAGCGATTGGATCCAGACTCGCCTTGATTAATTTGATCGATGAGAAGCGACTCGCATCCATACGCCATGGACGGATCTATCGAAGCGAATGATCGGGCATTTAACAAGAAGGTCAAGCAGGGTCTACAGTCGGTGATCTAGTAGTCAGCGCATCATTACGCCACAAGGTGATCCGGGGCAAATAGACTCCCACCTACGAGGGACGTTTGTAGTCAAGGCGGTATTTTCGGGAGGCTATGATGCTTGCAGTGGATGGTGAAGACTTCCCACCACAGTGAGCGGACATAGTCAAAAATACTACGCATAAATGAGACCCGCTGGGTCGGTGACCTAGGCAAAAGTAAGGGCATCTGGCGAACCAAAGGGTTCGGGCAAAAATTAAGGATATATACAAAGATGTACACGTGAGTCGAAAACACGAAAAGGCGGCTTGGGCAAAAAGGGTATCCGGTGGTGAAAACAGAAAAGGCGGTCTAGGCAAAAGTTAGGGATTTAAGCGTCGACTATGTCTCTTCGAGCACCTCCTTCGAACTACTATCGATTCAAGATTCAAATGGCGAAGATCAGTCTACTCACTTTCTCGGAAGAGATGAGATAATCGAAATATATGAGTACTAGCATAGTTGGAACTTAGAGATTGCTTCGCGTAGCTTTTACCTTTCTTGTGTACAAACTACTTGGCCATCATACATTTCAAATGAATACAAATTCTTTCTCTTTACATTTTCACTATTATCGTTTGCAATAAGTCCAACGTTTGCTTTGAATGATTATATGCATTTGACAATAAGAATCTCTTCACAAACATGCGAAAAGTGGACATACAAAAGTAATTACTACATGCTCTAGGAATCGAGATGACGCGAAAGTTACCGATGCATTTCCCCACAGGCGGGATCCCCACGTGATGTAAACCACAAAGCCTTCCCAGTGGAGTATCGTTAGTCCCGAGCAGTGATTCCACTCGGTGAGCAATGTTACATCGATCTCAGCGGTAACACTTCATCGGCGAGTATTTGTCATCGTGAATATCTCCAACAATTCCCCTTTTCTCGCGGTGGTATCCGGACTTGAGACTTGGTCGGATAGTGCCGGAGAAACTTACACCTCTTATTCCCAGTCGGAGACTTCAGAGCTCGACCCGGTCTCCCAGCGACCATCAAAATGCTCTCCAGCGAGATCTGCGCTCAACATCCCCAGTAGAGTGCCTCCTAATTCTTCCCAACAGGATCCACATACAAGATACCCAACAGATTACATCTCAGACTCTCCCGGCGGGGTCATGTATGAGATCTCCAACAACGAGTTTCTCTCTCTACCTTCCTCGACAATATCTAGGCCCAAGACTTGGTCAGATAGTGCATCGGAGGGATCAAAGTTCTTTTCTTCTCGGGATCTCCATCCCCAAACGGAAGTCAGGAATCCTCAGCGAGAACATCGCATCTTCTTCAAGATGGATATGTGTTCGCGTTAAAGGTGGCGAGGATGCGAGCGTGAGTTCGGATTCTCGGCTCAAACGATTAAATCTTTTGATTTGTTTATAAAGATCTTTGCGAGCATCAAGCTTTATTATTTTCAACACAAGAAAGATGATTTAATGATTATGAAAAAGGGAAAATTGAAATACCCTCGATTGATATTGATATGCGTAACTAGCGCAAACTAGGCATAACGCATTGGGAGATACGAGTAAGGGGATTGGTATATAAAGGGAATAGATGGAGCACCCTAAATATATGTAGTTATCTGACTTTATATATGAATATGTTTGATATGTTGTGTGTTTTTAATTGCTATTTCTATGATTGGGAAATTTTCTCCTTTGGGATTTTAAACGATAGATTATGTGGGATTCTAGGTTTTGTTATTATTGTGCTCGCAAGATCGTGGATCTTACGCATACATATCCCTAATGGGAATCGAGCATTTGTAGCTCGGATCTCGAGGTTCTATGGTTTGTTTGGTGCGGGAGATAGAAATTTGCTCGGCAAGGATGAGACCTTGTGCCTACGTATTCTCAAAGGATGTTGAGAAAGTCGGAGCAATCGTAGTTCCACTTATGCTAGTGGAAAGCAGCGGGATGTTAGTAAGAGGCAGACAAATGTCATCTTAATGAAAATGTATCTAACCTATTTCATCACATACATTTTGAAAAGTTGTTTGATTGATTAAAATCTTTAAGTCGTAAGTATTAGGTGTTTTGCTTGAGTGTACAAGCGTTGCCACTTATGTTTAAGAAAGATGTTTGAAAAGATGATTGAATCTTTTAACTATAAGTATTGGGTGTTTTGCTTGAGTGTACAAGCGTTACCACTTACATGTTTAAGAAAGATGTTTGAAAAGATGATTGAATCTTTTAGCTGTAAGTATTGGGTGTTTTGCTTGAGTGTACAAGCGTTACCACTTACAATTAAGAGATGTTTTGTTTGAAAATAGTTTGAAAAGTTTTGAAAAAGTTTTGTTGTATGTGATGTGATAGATGAGATACTTCTTCCATAGAGATGATAGATGTCTAAATCTCGGGAGAAATTGATTGGATTAAAGGGATGCTTTTAAGAAGCCCATGGGTCCTTGTATTGTTAGAGGAGGCATTAGGGTCATCGAGGTCCTTGTATGAAGCTCGAGGAAGCTATAGGGTATGGTGGCTTTGGCTTGAAAGGGTTTCATAGAAATCATCCTTTTGAATAAGAGCAATTTCAAGGAAATTTTACTCATTGGAATTTGAAAGTGATTTCAGGAAACCATCCTTCAGGGTTCTATCTTAGCGGGTGATTTTTGTATTGGAAGCCCAATAGGAGGTACATTAAGAGATTTCTGTCTCTTTCATTGTATGATGCCCAAGAAGGCTAAACTCAATGAGGAGTTCTTTTGAGCGAAGCCCGAGGAGGTGACTCAGCAGTCTTGTCTTATCTGAAGCCTAAGCGGAGGCTAACTACGTGGGAGAGTTTCTTTGTACAAAGCCCGAAGGGTGACCCATCTTTGAGGATAAGTTATCTTGTATGAAGCCCAGCGGAGGCTAAACTCAATGGTGATGAGTTGTCTTGTATGAAGCCCAGCGGAGGCTAAACTACAGGAAACCTATTGATTAGTCTAATTGTTATGTTATTTATTAGGCAGTTTGGATAAGCAGTGTGTGTGTGTGATATGTATTCACGAGGAGTTTATGAAGGAAATATAAACAATGCATGATGTTTATTCTGATTTATGAAATATAAACAAGTATCGTAAACGAGCGTTTAAAAGCGTAACTTGATTATTCACAAGTTTGAGCGTGTACAAGGAAATGAATATGTACGAATGAGTTTTATATACAGACAAAGATGGATGTACATAGGAGGTTGGGACTTACACCATAAGGGAGGCCCATTGATTTGAAAGTAGTTTCACGAGGAATAATGCTCCTTTCAATACCAATGGCATTTAGTGTAAAATGTCGGATGAAAGCGAAATGATCGATCAAAGTTTATCGTAAAAGGTATACGTATTATGTACAAATAAAAAGTATTTGAAAAGAAGTATACGTGTTATGTACGGATAAAAGTTTATTTTGAAATATCGTGTTATGTACAGATGAAAGTTTGTTTAAAAATGTTTGACAAAAGTTTGATAGGTACAAAGAAATATTATGTACATAAAAGAATGTTATGGGACTTACACCATGATGGAGTCCCATTGGTTAAAAAGAAAATTTGCTCAGGAGAAACCTTCCTTTAGAACCAATGGATTCAGCGTATAGACAAGCGAATGAAAACAAGCGAAGAAATTTGTTTATGTTTGAATATTAACAATGATGATTTGAGTATGTACAAGTAAAACTAAATATGTACATAAAGGATTGGGACTTACACCATAAGGGAGGCCCATTATCGATCGAGAAATTCGAGAGGAAACGAAATCAGTTTTATCGTTTTAAATCAGATTGATCATGGTAAAAAGATGCAAGTTTGATGAAATGTGTTGAAAAATGATTTGAAAATGTTTTGAAAATGTTTTGAAATGTGAGGTTCATTTATGAGAAGTTTTGAAAAAATCGGAAGTCGAAAACTTGAAAAATTCACCTTTTAAGGAGGTTTGAAAAAGTGTTCAGAACATCGTTTTCGGCTCGATTAAAATTTAATCAGATGAAAGTTTTTTTGGATTTTTGACATAATCATAAAATATATATATTAAATGACAAGTGTGCAAAAAATCATCTCAAAATGAGAAGTTTTGATTGGTTAAAAAAATTGTTGAAGTTTGATAAAAAAACATGAAAATATGGAAGTTTTGTAAAAAATTTGGTCTTGCTGGGTTTTGAACCCATGACCTTGAGGTGGACGCGTGTCACAGAGCCTTAAGAGCAAGCAAGCAACCAACTGAGCCAAACGCGCTGAGTGTTAGTGGATTAAAACACGCATTGATAAAGAATTGGTTTATTTAAAAATTTGAAAAATCAAGAACACATGAACACGCGCGAATTTTCTGGGTTTGTGTTTTTGATTTTCAGAAACTTTGATCCAAGCTACCATCCTTGTTTCTCAATGGATTTGGACGATGTAAACATCAAAATGACTCGGTTTTGAACAAGGAATACAACGGTGGTTGTTAATTTTATTTATTTTCAGTCAATCATGTTTGAATTTCTGGGAACTCGAAGAACCCTAGAAACTGATTTTTCAAATTAAATGATGTATTGTTTATGATTCATTGATTTTATTGAGGGCTAATGGTCGTTAGAGGTGCAGAAAAAGATTGGCCAAGAGCTTTTCTCAATTGGTGCAAGGAATATGGAGTTTGAAGTTCGTGTTCTAACCTAAAAAAGCTGAGATCGAATTCTGTTCTAAAGCACTTCCGGTTGTTGTTTCTTGATTGATTAAGCTCCAGCGGCATGTAAGGATGCTCGTGGATAGCACCTTGCTACGAACTTGCTCCAATCTTCCCACTCAAGTCAACCTGCACAGTTCAAAAATGGCAGCTCGATTTCTATGTAAATCGTGTTACAGTTAGATGCTATGGATCTGGATCATGTACATGAGGTATGGTGATGATGTTTGAATGGTTAGATCACAAATTTATCAAGCCTATCTCCAAATTCGATTCCTATGGCAGTTTGGAAGTTTGGAAATTGTGAAAAATGAAAACTGATTTTCTCTTGCTTTTAGTTTGATTTTAAGTTTGGAACAAGTTTGTTAATGATTATGCAACATGTATGACACCAAATTTCATCATGGTTTTGGCTCAAATTCAAAATGCTATGTTTTTCTCAATTTGCACTACCTTACTTGATTTTCAAGAAAGTGAAAGAAAGCATGAATTTGTATTGTTTTTTGGTGTTGATTTCTCTTGAAATGGTGAGCTATTTATAGGCAAACAAGCTCTGCAAAGTTAGGCAAGAGTACAAGCCAATTGGATATTCAAAGTTAACTTAAGGGGCAAGAATGGTTTTTTTACCAAAAAACGAAACTTCCTTTTTTCACCATGTGCTATATTTTTGCATTTTGATCCAATCTTCAATTATATCCTTTAGGCTGATATTTATCAGTTTGATCATCCACTTGGCAAGGCTAGAAAGCTTCTAGATGAAGAAAGACAAAAATGACCTATAATTTGATGTTTTGATCTTTGAAAATCAAGTGTCATGGAGCCTTATGTTTCAATTTCAAAAGTGTATCTAGACTCCATGGATTTGAGACTTCTTGGACATTTTGGAAAGATTTTTCCATGATCTACAACTTTCATGTTTTGAGTTTTTTCAAATTCCAATTGGAACTAGGTGAAAAAATGGCTTGAAGTTTGGAAAAAAAGAGAAATTTCAACACTTAGAAAAATTTCTAAGTATAAAAACTTTTGACTTTTTGTTGACTTTTCCAAATTCTTTGATTTTTTATGATCATGATGGATCATTTGAAGTATTTTGATGATGGAAAAAGTTTTGTTTTGAAAAATTTGACCAAAAGTCAAAGTTTGACTTTTCTGTGCAGATGAAATTTCATCAGACGTTTCTGAAATTGACTGATGAATTCTGTGAACCTCTGTGATGTTTTGAATCCATAAATTAGGTCAAGATGTTGTATCTAAGATATAATGACCAATCTCTATCCAAAAAAGTCAATCACTGCTCAAAAAATCAGAGAATGCCTATGCTCGACCAAAACCCTAATTGGTCGATCCTCGATTGATCAGTGAAGAAAATGGATATCTGAGGATTGAAAGCTGATGATTTGATCAAGATAGATCAAATGGAGTGAGAAAATCTCAAACCCTAATTGGTTAGCTCTTGAATCAAGATGAAAATCGATGAAACCCTAATTTTGACCTGTGAATGCTATACCCGATTAATGTTGTTTGAACTGTTAGTTGTGCAACAATGCAAATGTAAGGTGGTATATTAGGTCAAAATTTGGGGTATGACAATATGTTTTGAAATACCACAACATCTATCATTCATACATTACTCATAAAAGTCATAATTCATGCATATGTCATTCATATACATTGTCATGCATCATACTTTGCATAAGACTAACAAATATTCTATCAAAGTTTCTCTTGTTTTCTCCAAAGCGGTGGAAATCACCGGCACGGGTCCGAGTTAAGCCCCGAATCTCGGCGGAAAACTATCTGAAAGCCGGTTGTCCTCCGGCGGTGGTCTAGGATTAAGCCCGAATCTCGGCGGAAAACTATCGAGCGACCGCCCTCGTTGTCCTCCGACAAGCGGATCCGGGATTAATACAGGCGGAAACCCTATCCGAGCGATCACAAGTTATCCTCCGATATGACGGTGGATCAATACCGATGCACGCAGGGACGATATCCACACTTTGCCAAATTACTATCCCTCGGTAATCGGCGAAGATCTATTCGACCTCTCTTATTATCAGCGGACTCTGAGTCTAGCGTGCGACTCGGTTGCCACGGATGGCATCTTAAGCCCATCTCCGACTACTTGTCAACATTTCTCCCTTTTGGAATCTGCATATATGGTTAAAATCAATACAAACCAATAACTTCATTCAAAGATGAGCACAAAGTCTAACATCGACTCCTCGGATGGCATCTTAAGCCCGTCTCCATGCTCCTTCAAGAACATCTGCGAGCTGGCGTGCGGCTCACTCCCGCATCGACCTTTCCGGATGGCATCTTAAGCCCATCCCGCCAATTCTCCTATCAACATTCTCGAGTCTAGCGTCGACTCATCCCCGTGAAGTCTCCACTTTCTCAAATGGCATCGTAAGCCCATTCCGCATCATCCACCAGTGCAAATTTTGGTGTACTCGGTGTTCAATCATCTTCTACCTTGGTCACGAAAGGCAAGCATGCCAATCTAACCCTTCAGTACAAGAAGATTGAGCAGGGGTTGTCATACCCAAAATTTGCCCTCCATCTTCTCGAGATATTTCATACATCCATGCTCGATGATTCCTCTAGAGATGATCGGACAAACCCTCTCCTAACAATCAACCCAAACTAGGGTTTGGTAATTCTCACTCAGATGGACTTCCAACATCTCAATGTTCATCATGCCTCCTCATATGCTTCAAAGATTCTCCATGTCAAGTTTCAAGCCTCATGAGTCAAGTTTCACGAGACATTGCTCGGATGGTTGAAAATCGGTTGTATTGGACAAAAAGTCAATTGTGGTCAACATACAGTCAAACTTCATAATTTTGGTCAACATCCTCATTTTGAAGTTACATTCATCATTTGATCAAGGGTTGATCATGATTCATCAAGAAAACTCAAGATTTGCTCAAAAGTCGAACTTTCTAAATTAGGGTTTCTAGGTGAAAAGTCAATGAACTTTGGTGATCATAACTTCTTCATACTTTATCAAAAATTTCCACCACCTCTTGTTTTGAAGGAAATTCAATTCTCTACAACTTCATGTCTCACAAGAATGTCCAAAAATGCTTCATTTGAGAGGTATGGCCCCAAAACATTACGGGTCATTTTCAAAGTCAACAAAAGTCAACATTTTGTTTTGAGGATATATTGAGCATGGAAACTCCAATTGATATGAGACCAAAAGGTTGGTTAGAGGATTCTTAGAGATTTCAAAAGTCCAAGAACACTCAAAATGTGGAAAAATGAGCAAGATACACTATTCGAAGTTGGGCGATTTTGGACGATTGCCAAAAGGACATTTTGGTCAAAATGCAAAATTTTCCAAATGGGCCTAAAATCTTTTGGTCCAAACTTGTTCATGATATCATTTTGACCCATAAATGCTTGGCCATGGTAATTTTCTATTTTATGATTTATCTTTGAATTTTAAAACATTTAATTCAAAATTAAATCATAAAATATGAAAATAAGATATTTTTCAAATGGATTGGATTTATATCTTACTTGAGGTCCAAGATAGCCCACCAAGCATACCAATTTCGTGATAGCATGCATATGGAAAGAAAAATCAAATTTTAAGGAAATTTGATTTTATTTGAATAAAATATTGTACATTGATTAACCAATCTTTTTCACTCTTTTTCTCTCTCAATCCTCTATAAATACTCGACCTATTGCCAAGCACAAAGGAGGAAACCAGCCCTTACAACAACCAAAACTTTGGCAAAATTTTTCAAGAATCCTCAAAATTGAATTTTGATTTTCGATTTCGCCAAGCCATCCATCCAAGCGTGTTCTAGGGGTTCCAATGATCTAAACCACCTCTTACTCGAAGCCGATCATACGAATCGTGCAACAAGCTCTCACGGTTTGGTAAACTCACAAATTCAATTTCCTTTTTCCATGCGTTATTAATTGTTTTGTGTATTTGAATGGATTCGGGACATCAAATAGATCGGGAATGATGCATCACGTGCGGCGTACGTGAAATCACCAATTGCCATTGTTAGGGTTGAAGAATTTTTGAATCGAGCCGATCGATCTGAGCACTTTTAGCCATACCACCATTGGACTCGGGAGGGTCGATTTAGGGGTAGGGTCCTCCTTTCCATTTATTCCTCGTATTTTTCTTGTTTGATTCGGGCTAGGAGAGAGATGGGAGCCTAGCTCGGACTCGAGCGAACCCGTGAGGGTTGCGTGGCATTTGGGTTCTCGATTCGTTCATCCATCTTGAGTCCAGCGTCTTGACTTGTTTTCAAACCAATCCATGACACGTGGCGCTTATGTTGAAATGTTTCCAACTTTTCAAACACCAAAGACACGTTGTCCCAGTGGTTAAGGCGTTGGGATTGAAAGATGTTCCAAAAGGTCCTCTGTTCGAACCTCATCAGGACCTGGTTTTGTTTTCTTTTTTCCAAACTCAAGCTATTTTCATTTTTTCCATATTTTCTTATTATTTAATATTTTCATGTTATTTTAATTTCTTTTCATATTTTTATTCATGCATTAAAAAATCATCAAAATATTTTTTCCTTTTGCATTTATTTTCATAAAATACTTATTTTATTTATAAAATTAAAAAAATATCATTTTTGCATGCATATTTATTTTTATTCATAATTTAGCATTAAAATCACTTTTAATTAGTTTTTAATTATTAAAATGCATCCAAAAAATCCCAAAAAATTATTTTAGCATATTTATGATTATTTCCAGCATGTCATATTTTTCTCATTCAAAAATTTGCATTTTTACTAATATTTTTCTCTTATTCAATTTCATCGTATTTTAGATTTTCTTATCTTTTCACGAGTTATTAGTTTGAGACGGTTTCTTTTCTTTTTCATTTTTTCAATTATGTAATTGCTCATGGGATGTAATAGTTTAAATTAGGCTTTTACTTTACGCAAGTTTAAATTATGTATACTTAAAGCCATGTAATAGCGTGGGACATTTATCTTTCCACATCTTTACATTCCGCATTTTAATTTCCACCTATAAATTGCTAGTAACTAGGCGTGTATGGCAAGATAATAATCAACATAGCTCACTAATTTTCAAGATAAACATATACGAATTTGACACACTCTTTTCACACATGCACCCTTAGGGTAATTCTCTCTCGTTGCCTTCTGAATTCAAATGGTCAAGTCCCTCGAGCGTGAGGTATTCTAGCACCGTTGCCTTCAAAACAAATCATCATAGTCCCTTCGATACAAAGATCATAAGACCCACGATGTAGCCTCCGAATACATGATCTTGACCCTCGATTGTCGCCTACGAAAATGATGATAGTCCCGAATGTGCTAGGATACTTCCTACAAGTTGCTTTCTATGACCATCCGATGTCCCTTGAATGTCCCTACATCCA
Organism: Vicia sativa; assembly: GCA_021764765.1. Lineage (NCBI taxonomy): Eukaryota > Viridiplantae > Streptophyta > Magnoliopsida > Fabales > Fabaceae > Vicia > Vicia sativa. Next base: position 2,984,140 of record CM038795.1, read on the forward strand.
GCGAATAGGGTTACCTACCAACTAATGGTATGGATGACACTATTCTAAAGGAAAGTAAAACAATACAACGACCAATTACGAGTAGGTAATAAGACTTTTAGTTCTTGGCTCTATCAAAATACTTTTCACACCTCACTTTTGTCAAAGTTCAAACTCTTTTCAAAAGCGAAACATTTAGAACACTTTGTATACATTCATACATGAATCATTACAAAGTCAAAGCGAAATGCCTTTTCAAAACATTTTGTCAAACACACGAAAGCACAATTTTAAAGTGATCTAGAGCAACTAAGAGCAGTAGATAACTACGGATGGAAAGGGGTTAATACCTTCCTTTTTCATAACCTTCTCGAGAATCTAACGAAAGTCTTTTACGTACTTTTACCTTCCCTTAATTGGATAAAAATAAAAGTCGGTGGCGACTCTTGCTATCCGCACATTTGCGATACAAAAAACACTACAAAGTCAGTTCACCGTGTTACACATTGGTTTCCCGCGTAGGTTAAATTTCCGGGGTTCTCTGGTATTCAATCCTCTTCCACCTTGAACGTTCCAAAGCTGCCACTCTTTCTCACTTACGGGTTTAAGATGATTGAATAGGGCCTATCCTCCCAAAATTACCCTCTAGCTCGAGGTTTAACTTGAGGCGACTTTTTAGTTTGTGTTTATGAGGAGTAATCATGAGACATCCCTTCTTCAAGGAATACACTCTTTTGAAAGTGCACAAGATCAAGACTTTTTTCCCTTGTATTTCTCATAAGACCATTACATCACTAACAGTTTCAGAACAGGACAGATCGTGCGTGTACTCCTAAAGTCAAAATTGGGATTTTATAAAAAAAATAATCTGTTCAAGAGATAATCAATTTGGGTTTGAGTCTCCACTTACCTAAAATGATCTATCTTAATCAATCATCAACATTTGATCTTCAAATTCCCAACTTTTTCTCATGATCTACCTTGAATCGACCAATTAGGGTTTTGATCGAAGATAGTGAATCATTGACTTTCTGCTCAATGGATGACCTATTTGCTTGAAGATTGGTCTTAACATCTTCAATGCAACATCTTGACCTAATTTCTTGATTCAAAACATTGCAAAATCCATGTTTCTTCATCAGACAAATTCTGAACCATCTGATGAAAATTCATCTGCTCAAAAAGTCAAACTTTGACTTTTGGTCAACTTTTTCAAATCCAAATCATAAAAACATTTCAAATAATCCATCATGATCATAAAAAATCAAGAAATATGAAAAAGTCAACAAAAAGTCAAGATTTGAATTTTTCTAACATAGAAATTTTTCAAGTGTTAAGAAACATAGTTTTCCTCACTTTCATGGCCATTTTCACCTAGATCCATTTTGATTCAAGAAAACTCAAAACATGAAAGTTGTAGGTCTTGTTACAAGCTTTCTAAAAAGTCCAAGAACTTGCAAAAACACTTTGTCTAGATATGGTTTTGATTTTGAAACATAGAGCTCCAAAACCATGGATTTCCAAAATCATGCATCAAAATTACAAGTTGTTTTGCAACTTTCTCCCTTCTAGAAGCCTTGTCACTACATGAGATAGAATTTAAGAGAAAAAATCTTATGTAAATTGCTAGGAAAGAATATAAAAACACTTGAGTTTTTTTTAGTAATGATTAAAAAGATTCCATTTGCATTTAATGAAGGAATATTCCTTTCTTAAGCCTTAAGTTTCCAAGTTGCAAGCTATAAGCTTATCTTGCCTTGCCATTTCAAGAATCCTTTGCCTATAAATAGAGGTTCTTACTTCATTCAAAAAAGACACCAAAAACAATTCCAAACTTGTTTTCTCATTTCTCTCTTATTTTGCAAGTTTTCTAAGTTTTCAAAGAGGTTAGAATCCCAAATTGCAAATTCTTGCAAGTTCCAACCAATGGTGTCATTCTAACATGTTCTAAATATCATTTAGAATTTTTTTGGAACTTCAAACCCTCAAAAAACAAGCCAAAATCAGTTTGCTCCATAAATCATTTCCAAAACTCATAAAATGCAAATTTAAGCCATAACTTCCAAACTCTTAATTCACTCGTGCTTGTTATAATTTTTCACTTCAAACACCTTCTATACATCATATAGAAGTAATCCAAATCATCATTCCGTCACTATAAAATCGATTCTCACTTCAAGTAACTGAAATTGGACTTGGTCAGAATAATCTAGACCATTTCAAACCAAGGTAAGCATACTAATACCTATTTTATGATTATGTCAAAAAAATCCAAAAAAATATTTTCTTTTTGATTATATTTTTATTAAGTAAAAAATGAGACATATTAAGTATTCTTAATACTTTTCAAAAGATGTTTTCTTTCCAATTTTCAAACTTAAATCTTTTTTTCAAAACTTCTTGTGAATATCCTTCACTTTTCAAAACCTCCTAAAAAACACTTTCATAATTAAATTTCTAAACCTCGATCCAACGTCGAGATTCTTTTTTCAAAATATTTTCATGAATAAATATTCTACTTCTCTCTCCTCCCAAACATATGGTAGTCAGTCCTGTATCGACCCTCGCCTGTATGTTTGACTTCTTAAATGAATCTAATTAACGTGAACCTTGTTTCACCTCACCTTTTCTCAACAAACTTTTTGGGTCGAAAAAGATGATTAGGATGTTTCTGTCCACTCATCCGAGTATTTGGGGCATTAGCCGTTGAACGCTTACGGTCCAATACTCGTCTCCCACATAAAAATAACTCCACTCACTCAAACTCTTTTATCGCTCATATGCAATCATCAAACTCTTTTCTTACAAAGAGTGTGCAATAGCCATTTCAAACACGAACAAAGACTTAAGCTTTTCAAACAAACAAAACAAGTCCAAGTTCAAGCATTTGAAATATTTAATGCACGATTTTTCTTATAAAATCAATACAACCAATTTTACAACCTTTTCAAGAGGAACTACGGAGTTTTGACTTTCCCATTGCACAAGGGAATACGTAGGCACACGGTTCTGAAACCGTGCCAAACTCAAAATAATAATAAATAAACCCCGTTTCTTTTATTTCTCGATCTTAACTCATGAACTTAGCAATTTAACACACAAACACTTAGATAATCGACTCCCGATTCCACTTTTTTGGTCACGTAGACCGCCTTATCCGCTTGTTTGAGGGTTTTATCTATATTTCCCCGTTCCTTTTGGAATAAATAAAATTAGGTGGCGATTTCACTATTTTCGAGAATTGAAAAGATTTTTGAAAATCGAGTTGCTTCACCGAGGTTCGAGATATCCTCGACGAGTCCTCCGGGCCTTGAGTTAAGCGAAGCGATTGGATCGAGACTCGCCTTGACCATTAACTTGATTGATGAGAAGCGACTCGCATCCATCTGCCATGGACAGATCTATCAGGAGCGAATGATTAGAGCATTTAACAAGAAGGTCAAGCATCGAGTCTACCAAGTCGGTGATCTAGTAGTCAAGCGCATCATTCTTCCATAATGTGATCCCAGGGGAAAATGGACTCCCACCTATGAGGGACCATTTGTAGTCAACAGTATTTTCGGAGGAGCTATGATACTTAGCACCATGGACGGTGAGGACTTCCCACACCCTGTGAACGCAGACATAGTCAAAAAATACTATGCATAAAAGAGACCCGCTAGGTCGAGTGACCTAGGCAAAAATAAGGGCATCCTGGCGAACCAAAAGGGTTTAGGCAAAAGTTAAGGATATATACAAAACATGTACACCGGCAGTCGAAAACCAAAGGCTTGGGCAAAAGGGTATCGGTGGTGAAAACCTAAAAGGCGGTCTAGGCAAAGTTAGGGATTTAAGCGTATGATTATGTCTCGTCCGGATCACCCATTTCCAGACTACTATTAGCATTCAAGATTCAAATGGCGAAAATCAATCCACTCACTTTCTACTAACAACAAGGAGATGAGATAGTCGAAATATATGAGTACTAGCATAATTGAAACTTAACGAGATTGTTTCCACATAGCTTTTTACTTTTCTTGTGTACAAACTACTTGGCCATCATACATTTCAAATTAGTACAAGTTCTTTCTCTTTACAAATTCCCACTATTATTGTTTGCATAAAGTCCAACATTTGCTTTGAATGATTATATGCATCTAACAATAAAAATCTATTTACAAACATGCGAAAAGTGAACGAACAAGGATAATTGCTACAGGCTCTAGGAATTGAGATGACGACGAAAGTCACCAAAACGTTCCCATGCGGAATACAATCCCCCACAGAGATGTCACTCACTATAAACCTTCCCCATCGGAGTACACATTTTCCCCCAGTAGTCCAGACATCCCAGGCTTCATCACGTCAGTCCCCGAGCAGTGATTTTAATCAAGCGAGCAGTGTTAGATCGATCTCAAGCGATGTGATTCATCAACAGCAGAGGTATTTGTCCCCAGTAGAATATCTCTCAACGATCATCAATTCCCTGACAGTAGCAATATCCAGACTCGAAACCTGGTCAGATAGTGCATCAGAGGAAACCTACATCCTTTATTCCCCTAGCCAGAGCTTTCAGCAGGCTCCAGGTCCTCCCAGCGCTGTCTCCCAACGACATTTAATTACTCCTCAGTAGGATCTACACACAAGATCCCCAGGCGCCTTCAAGTTTCCCAGTCTACGCACAAGATCCTCGACAGCACGTCTCTCGGTCTCCACCATCCTCAACAATATCTATGCTCAAGACTTGGTCAGATAGTGCATCGGAGGAATCAAGGTTATCTTTCTTCTCGGGGTTTCCATCCATTTCATCCCCCAAGCAGAAGCCAGGAATCCTCAAGCAGAGCATCCACATCTTCTTCAAGATGGATATGTTTTGAAATACCACAACATATATCATTCATACATTTTTCATAAAAAAAAAAGCCATAATTTGTGCATATATCATTCATACACATTGTCATGCATCATAATCTGCATAAGACTAACGATATTCTATCAAAGTTTCTTTTGTTTTCCCCAAAACAGGTGAAAATCACTTCCAAGCAGACGAGTCCGAGATTAATGCGGCGAGGCGAGAAACCCTATCCGACGACCATCCCGTTGTCCTCCGACGCGGATCCGGGATTAATACCGGCGGACGGAAACCCTATCCGACGATCACACAAGTTATCCTCCGATAACAGGCATTGGACCAATACCCGAAGCACAACAGGGAAGCTATCCACATTTTGTCGACTATTATCCTCTCAGAGTAATCAAGACAAAAATTTATTCTGACTCTCTCTTATTATCAACAGCAACTACAGAGTCTGGCGTACGACTCAGTTGCCTTGGATGGCATCTTAAGCCCATATCCAACCGTTTGTCAGTATCTCTCCACTTTCAGAATGCTGCAAATTTGGTTAAAAAACCAATACAAATCAATAACTTCATTCAAAGACGAGTGCAAAGTCTAATGTATGACTCAACATCGTTCTCTTCGGATGGCATCCTAAGCCCATCTCCGTGCTTCTTTCTACTTTCAGAAGCACCTACCAAGCCTAGCGTATGGCTCATTCCCCAACGTCATTCCCTTCAGATGGCATCTTAAGCCCATCTCCGATGACTCTCCTATTCAGGCAACGTTCTAAAGTCTAACGTACGACTCACTATGTGACACCCCGATTTAATTCAAATATTAAATAAATGGGAATTTAATTATTTATTTAATTAAAGTCTTAAGTATTTATATTATTGGATTAATTGGATCGATTTAATGAAGAAAGGATTGGAGGTGTGCAGAGTAATTAGTGAGTATGAGGAGTAAATTACTCTACTTTTACTAATTATTATTTATGCATTTTATTTGGATTAATAAAGGAATATTAAAAGGAGTATAAAAAGAGAAAAGAAAGGAAAAGAGGAAGTTTTTGGAGAAAAGTCATTATACGTAGAATTGGAGAAGAGAAGAGAGAAAAGCCGACGCCGAGGAATTCAAGAATCATCGCGAGGTAAGGGGTGATTTCTTTTGGTTAATATGTCTTATGGGTTTTGGGAATCAACTGGGTAATTGGGTATGTTAGGAAATTGAATTGTAGGTTTATAGAATGAAACCCTATTTTGTGTCGGTGTATGGAAATTGGATCATTAGTGTGTCAGATAACTAATAGGAATGAGTAAACTATGTTGTTTGATGTTATAATGATGTAAAATGGCTTTAGATTGGTGTTCCTAATATCACAATTCGTGTTTGGGAGTTTGGAAATGATTATGGATGCATAAAGCTGTCAAAAATAGCAGATTTTACTGTTACAGGTCGTGGGAACCGGTTCCCTGTGGGGAGGAACCGGGTTCCAAGTGTTAAAATTTCAAAATCTAGCACTTTTGTACATGGGAACCGGTTCCCTGTGGGGAGGAACCGGGTTCCCCATACAAAAATCCAGGGAGGCTCATTTTCAAAACGTGGGAACCGGTTCCCTGTGGGGAGGAACCGGGTTCCCCATACATTTTTCCAGGAAGCGTGTATTTTGAATTTGTGGGAAGGTTCTCGGTGAGGCAGGTTACCATGTATTTTCAAAACTTCTAAAACTTCAAAAATTCATATTTTCTAAACCGTAACTCCGATTCGAGTGCCGTTTTCGGCGTTATTTCTTAAATTTAAATTTCTATCTTTTGGAAAGGAAAAATATTATTTTCTCAAAAATTATTTTTAAAAGAGTCGAGCTCCCGATTTTGAAAAGTATGAATTATTTAAGGACAATGGGGAATTAATACAAATGGTGCGAGTTCTGGGATGAGAGCTAATGCATACCATGTTATATGTTGATATTCATTATGATTTGAATGTGATATATTGGTGAATTGGCATGATGTGGATTGTATTGATATTATGATCTGTGAAGTGATGTTGCATGCCTTTATGATGCATGCATGAACATTGTTAAATTGGTTCATTCCCATTGTGCGGAAGTGAGCTTGCAGAGTCAATAGACTTACCTGGTCGGAGGTGGTGAGGCTAGATTCTTGACCCAATGGTTGTGGGCGAATCATGGATTACCTTCTTTCCACTTGTAAGCGGAGCGGTGGGTGAACTCGGTTCACGTTTGGTACCACATGCATAGAGTCTGCATTGCATATGGGGTTGTAACATGTTAGGATGATTTCCAGTGTTGCAATTTCCATTGTTTGATATATACATGATCATTGTGTGAACTGTTTTGTGAATTGATTATGACTTTGTGTTTGGTTAATGGATTAATGTAACCGATTATTTTGTTGTATTTAAAAACGTATAATACATGTTATATTGAATTGAAATCTCACCCTTACTTTAACGATTTCAGATCCGAAGTGATTAGCTGCTTGGAGTTGGTGAGGATAGCTCTAGAGTCGAGTCAGTCAATTAGTCCGCGTGTCAGTGTCGTGCTCTGGTAGATGTAACACTGGGGAACGGTTGTTGGAAATCCTTTAATGGATATTTTAATAGTTTTGAATTGTGTCTTGATTATATGTCCTGGAATAACTATTGAATGATGTATTCGAGATTTTGGGTTATGTTTCATTTCCGCTGTTAAACATAACTTTAAGTATGATTTATTTAATGATTATTCTTCAATGAAAGCATGACAATTTGGTCAATTTTATGATTTTAAATTGTGGCCTCTTAATTGTGGATAAAACTCGATATTAATTCTATAAAACGCGGGTAATTAGAAGGGGTGTTACAATAGTGGTATCAGAGCATAGTCGGTCTTGTCTTAGTGTCGTTATCCCTTTTAGTATGCGACTAGTGTAAGTAACACTGTCGATATTGTGTGTTGATGTAGATTGTTTTGTAATGTTACGGAACAATGGTGGAAGAAGGTAACGGAAGGAATGATGATGCTATTGTTGAGGCTTTGAGAATGTTAGTGGGTGTAGAGGAATCGGAGGTGATTGGTGCGATAGATAATTGGGGAATTTTAGGAATAATCCTCCGTTGTTCAAGGGTGCACATGATCAGGGTGCTCGAAGTGGTTGAAGGAGATCTAGAGGATCTTGGTGATTGATTGTCGGAGGAAGGTAGGTATGGTACTCACATGTTGGCGAGGAAGGCGATGGTGGTGGGTTGCTACTAGGGCCGAATTGGAAGAAGATGGAGTTGCATTGACTTGGGCGTGTTCGGGAGGCTTTTAGGAAGGTATTTTCACGAAGACATTCGGGGTAAGAAAGATTGAATTTCTAGAGCTCGAGCAAGGCAACAAGTGCGGTGAGTATGCAAAGTTCGAGTTAGCAAAGTATTATGCTAATTACCCTAACGATGCAGATGGAGAATTTTCCTAATGTATCAAGTTTGAGAATGGACTGCATGATGAGATCAGCGGTGTCGGTATCGGTATTAGGAGGTTCCACGATATGGTCATTGTAGTAGGATTCTAGAAGAAGATCTTGCTAGTACTAAGGCGAATGCTCAGAATTATGCTGACCGTAAGGGTAAGAGACAGATGGATCATGGTAAGCCTTATGATAGGAATAATCATAAATCTGGAGGTTGGAAGAAGCCTAGTGGGGGAGACTCTGGTTCTTCTGATTCTTCCGTAAGGTGCTACAGATGTGGTGAATTGGATCACCGATCTCTTGAATGCAAGGCCGATGCGAGGAAGTGCAACAATTGTGGAAGATTTGGTCATTTAGTTTGAGTGTAGATCCGGAGGATAACTTGTTACAAGCTGTGGCGAAGAAGGACACACTCGTCTGCGATGTACTAAGCCAAAGAAAGAGCAAGTTGGTGGGAAAGTGTTAAGCTTTGTCGGGATCGGAGGTTAAGCAGATGATCGGTTGATTAAAGGTACATGTTTTATTAATGGCATACCTTTAATTGCAATTATTGATACTGGAGCGACACATTCTTTTATTTCTTTGGATTGTGCTAAGAGATTGAATCTGGAAATTTCTAATTTGGATGGAAGTATGGTTATTGACACTCCTGCGTCGGGTTCAGTGACTACTTCGTATGTGTGTAGGAATTGTCCTATCGTTATTTTCGATAGAGGTTTCGGTATGGATTTAGTGTGCCTACCTTTAGAACAACTTGATATTATCCTTGGAATGAACTGGTTGGTCTTCAACCAGGTTCATATCAATTGTTTTGAGAAGACGGTTATATTTCCTGAGGTAGCTAAAGTTGAAGAGGTGACCATGTCAGTTAAGCAGATGAATTCAGCTGTCAGAGATGGTGCTGTAGTGTTTATGTTGTATTCTTCAACGGAAGTGAAGGGGAAGGCTAAGAGTGGTGAGTTACCTATTGTGAATGAGTTTCGAGTGTTTAGGAAGATGTTAGTGAACTACCACGAGAGAGAAGTGGAGTTTACTATCGATTTGATTCACGGAACTAGTCCGGTGTCGATGGCGCCTTATCGTATGTCGGCATCGGGTTGCGAGGCGAAGAAACAATTAGAAGAGTTGTTGGAGAAGAAGTTCATTCGGCCTAGTGTTTCGCGGGTGCGCCGGTGTTGTTGGTTAAGAAGAAGGAAGGTGCGATGAGGCGTGTGTTGACTACAGACGGTTGAATAAAGTGACAATCAAGAATCGGTATCCTTTGCCGAGGATTGATGACACGATGGATCGATTGGTTGGAGCTTGTGTATTTAGTAAAATTGATGCGAGGTGCGGATATCATCAAATTCGTGTTAAGTCGGAAGATATTGACTGCGTTTAGAGCGAGGTATGGGCACTACGAATATTATTATGCCATTTGGAGTTACTAATGCACCTGGTATGTTTATGGAGTATATGAACAGGATATTTCATCCGTATCTTGACAAGTTTGTGGTGGTGTTTATTGATGACATTCTGATCTATTCAAAGGATGATGAGGAGCATGCAAAGCATCTCAGAGTTGTATTGGAATTGTTGAAGGAAAAGAAACTTTATGCGAAATTGTCGAAGTGCGAGTTTTGGTTAAGCGAAGTAAGTTTCCTTGGTCATGTGATTTCCAAGAATGGTATTGTTGTTGACCCTACAAAAGTAGAAGCGGTATCTTAGTGGGAAGCACCGAAGAATGCTTCAGAGATTCGTAGTTTTCTTGGTTTGGCAGGTTACTACAGGAAATTCATTGAGGGATTTTCGAAGTTAGCGTTACCGTTGACTAAGTTAACCAGAAAAGGGCAAGTGTTTATTTGGGATGCAGATTGTGAGAAAGGATTCCAAGAATTGAAGAGGAGGTTGACTAGTGCTCCGATTTTAATTTTGCCGAATCCGGAAGAATCTTTAAGTGGTGTATTGTGATCGTCCTTGATGGGCTTAGGAGGTGTTTTGATGCAAGATAGGCAAGTTGTGGCTTATGCTTCAAGGCAGTTGAAGACTCATGAAAGGAATTACCGACTCATGATTTAGAGTTGGCGGTGTTGTGTTTGTGTTGAAATTATGGAGGCATTATCGTATGGTTCACGGTTTGAAGTGGTGATCATAAGAGCACAAGTATCTCTTCGATCAGAAGGAGTTAAATATGAGGCAGAGGAGATGGTTAGAATTTCTAAGGATTACGATTTTGGTTTGAATTACCATCCTGGTAAGGCAAACGTCGTGGCGGATGCGTTGAGCAGGAAGTCCTTGCATATGTCGATGTTAATGGTTCGTGAATTGGATTTAGTGGAACAATTCAGAGACTTGAGTTTGGTATGTTAGACTACTCTGAATAGTGTGAAGTTGGGCATGTTGAAGCTGACTAGTGGTATTTTGGAAGAGATTCGAATTGGGCAGAAGTCAGATGTTGGTTTGGTAGATGGTGACATTGATTAACCAAGGTCGAGGAGGTGAGTTCGAATTGATGAGAATGGCGTTATGAGATTTGGTGATAGGGTGTGTGTTCGGATGTTCTTTGAGATTAGAAAGAATATTTTGGAAAAAGGACACCGTAGTGGATTGAGTATTCATCCGGTGCTACTAAGATGTACCATGACTTGAAGAAGTTATTTTGGTGGCTGGAATGAAAAGGAAATTGCCGAGTTTGTGTATGCGTGTTTGGTTTGTCGAAATCAAAGATTGAGCATCGAAGCCGTCGGGGCGATGGAACCGTTGTTCGTTCGGAATGGAAATGGGATGGCATTTCTATGGATTTTGTGTCGGTTTGCCTAGAAGACAAAGAGCGTGATTCTATTTGGGTGATTGTCGACCGATTGAAGTCTGCTCACTTTATTCGATGAGAATGGATTATCCAATGGAGAGGTTGGCGGTGTATGTTGAGAAGATTGTAAGTTTGCATGGTATTCCGTCTAGCATTGTGTCGAGATAGAGATCCGAGGTTTACTTCTAAGTTACGGGCGGGGTTACAAGAAGCTACGGGTACTAAGTTACGGTTGAGTTCGCGTATCATCCAGAGACGGATGGTCGACGGAGAGGCGATTCGATCGTTAGAAGATTTGTTGAGGGCTTGCGTGTTAGAGAAAGGTGGAGCTTGGGATAGCTACTTGTCGTTGATCGAGTTTACCTACAACAATAGTTTTCATTCGAGCATTGGTATGGCTCCGTTTGAGGCATTGTATGGTAGGAGATGTCGGACACCGTTGTGTTGAGTGCGAATGCGGAGAAAGTGTTGTGATTGGGCGGAGATCGTTCAACAAAATTCGAAAAGATTAAGATGATTCGAGGAAGATGAGGACTTCTCGAGTCGTCGAGAAAAGTTATCATGATAAGAGGAGGAAAGATCTTGAGTTTAATGAAGGAGACCACGTGTTCATGCGAGTTACTTGATGGTGGTATTGGTCGAGCTTTGAAGTCAAAGTTGACTCGCGCTTTATTGGTCCGTTTGATTACCAAGAAAGTTGGGAAGGTTGCTATCAGTTGCTTTACAGTCACTTGCGAATTTGCATGATGTTTTCCATGTGTCTCGATTGAGGAGGTACATTGCGGATCCGTCTCATGAGATTCAGTGGATGTTGGTGCGGGATAATTTGACTATTGAAGCGTTACTGCGAATTGAGGATCGGCGTGAAGCAATTGCGAGGTAAAGAGATAGCATGCAGTAGCTTGGGAGGACCGGTGAAGGAAATATCACTTGGGAGCTGGAGAGTCGGATGAAGGACTCGTATCCAGAACTTTTGTCTAAGGTATGTTTTCGAGGGGAAAACTCTTTTAGTGGGGAGAGTTGTGACACCCTATTTAATTCAAATATTAAATAAATGGGAATTTAATTATTTATTTAATTAAAGTCTTAAGTATTTATATTATTGGATTAATTGGATCGATTTAATGAAGAAAGGATTGGAGGTGTGCAGAGTAATTAGTGAGTATGAGGAGTAAATTACTCTACTTTTACTAATTATTATTTATGCATTTTATTTGGATTAATAAAGGAATATTAAAAGGAGTATAAAAAGAGAAAAGAAAGGAAAAGAGGAAGTTTTTGGAGAAAAGTCATTATACGTAGAATTGGAGAAGAGAAGAGAGAAAAGCCGACGCCGAGGAATTCAAGAATCATCGCGAGGTAAGGGGTGATTTCTTTTGGTTAATATGTCTTATGGGTTTTGGGAATCAACTGGGTAATTGGGTATGTTAGGAAATTGAATTGTAGGTTTATAGAATGAAACCCTATTTTGTGTCGGTGTATGGAAATTGGATCATTAGTGTGTCAGATAACTAATAGGAATGAGTAAACTATGTTGTTTGATGTTATAATGATGTAAAATGGCTTTAGATTGGTGTTCCTAATATCACAATTCGTGTTTGGGAGTTTGGAAATGATTATGGATGCATAAAGCTGTCAAAAATAGCATATTTTACTGTTACAGGTCGTGGGAACCGGTTCCCTGTGGGGAGGAACCGGGTTCCAAGTGTTAAAATTTCAAAATCTGGCATTTTGTACATGGGAAGGTTCCACGTGGGGAGGAAGGGTTCCCCTAAAAATCGAGAGGCTCATTTTCAAAGCGTGGGAACCGGTTCCTGTGGGGAGGAAGGGTTCCCATACATTTTCAAGAGCGTGTATTTTGAATTTGTGGGGCAGGTTCTCGGTGAGGAGGAAGGTTACCACTTGTATTTTCAAAACTTAAAACTTCAAAATTCATATTTTCTAAAGTAACTCGATTAAGTGCCATTTTCGCGTTATTTCTTAAATTTAAATTTCTATCTTTTGGAAAGGAAAAATATTATTTTCTCAAAAATTATTTTTAAAAGAGTCGAGCTCCCGATTTTGAAAAGTATGAATTATTTAAGGACAATGGGAATTAATACAAATAATTCTGGGATGAGAGCTAATGCATACCATGTTATATGTTGATATTCATTATGATTTGAATGTGATATATTGGTGAATTGGCATGATGTGGATTGTATTGATATTATGATCTGTGAAGTGATGTTGCATGCCTTTATGATGCATGCTTGAACATTGTTAAATTGGTTCATTCCCATTGTGCGGAAGTGAGCTTGCAGAGCCAATAGACTTACCTAGTCGGAGGATGTGAGGCTAGATTCTTGACCCAATGGTTGTGGGCAAATCATGGATTACACTGTCTTTCCACTTGTAAACGGAGCAGTGGGTGAACTCGGTTCACGTTTTGGTACCACATGTATAGAGTCTGCATTGCATATGGGTTGTAACATGTTAGGATGATTTCCAGTGTTGCAATTTCCATTGTTTGATATATACATGATCATTGTGTGAACTGTTTTGTGAATTGATTATGACTTTGTGTTTGGTTAATGGATTAATGTAACCGATTATTCCATTGTATTTAAAGCGTATAATACATGTTATATTGAATTGAAATCTCACCCTTACTTTAACGATTTGGATCCGTGATTAGCTGCTTGGAGTTGGTGAGGATAACTCTAGAGTCGAGTCAGTCAATTAGTCCGCGTGTCAGTGTCGTGCTCTGGTAGATGTAACACTGGGGAACAGTTGTTTGAAATCCTTTAATGGATATTTTATAGTTTTGAATTGTGTCTTGATTATATATCACGGAATAACTATTGAATGATGTATTCGGATTTTGGGTTATGTTTCATTTCATTGTTAAACATAACTTTAAGTATGATTTATTTAATGATTATTCTTGGTGAAAGCATGACAACTGTTTGGTCAATTTTATGATTTTAAATTGTGCGCCTCTTAATTGTGGATAAAACTCGATATTAATTCTATAAAGCGGGTAATTAGAAGGGGTGTTACACTCCCCATCTATCTCTCTGGATGGCATCTTAAGCCCATCTCCGATGTTTTCTTCCGCGACATTCTTGAGTCCAACTTACGACTCATTCCCGGTGAAGTCTCCTTCTCCAAATGGCATCTGTAAGCCCATTTCCGCATCATCGATTAACGGCAGTACAAATTTTCGGTGTACTCGGTGTTCAATCATCTTCACCTCCAGTCACGAAAGCCACGCATGCCAATCTAACCCTTCCAGTACAAAAATATTGAACAGGGGCAGCTGTCATACCCCAAAATTTGCCCTCTTATTCCTCAAGACATTTCATACATCCATATTCAAGGATTCCTCAAGAGTTGACCAGACAAACTCCCTCCTAGACAATCAACCTAAACTAGGGTTTGGAAATTCTCAGATCAAGGTGGGTTCTCAACACCTCCAATGATCATCATGCCTCCTCATATGCTTCAAAGATTCTCCATGTCAAGTTTCAAGCCTTACAAGTCAAGTTTCCTCAGACAATTGCCCAGATAGTTGAAAATCAGTTGTATTGGACAAAAAGTTAACTATGGTCAACATACAGTCAAACTTCATGATTTTTAATCAACATCCCCATTTTGAAGTCACATTCATCATTTGATCAAGGGTTGATCATGATTCATCATGAAAACTCAAGATTTGCTCAAAAGTCAAACTTTCTAAATTAGGGTTTCCTAGAGAAAAGTCAACTGAACTTTCACTGAGCATAACTTCTTCATACGTTCTCAGAAATTTTTCCACCACCTCTCATTTTGAAGGAAATTCAATTCTCTACAACTTCATGTCTCACAAGCATGGTCAAAAAATGCTTCATTTTGAAGATATGGATCAAAACATTATAGGTCCTTTTCAAAGTCAACAAAAAGTCAACTTTTTGTAATGAAGTTTTATTGAGCATGGAAACTCCAATTGAGATGAAACTAGAGAGGTTGTTTAGAGGACACCTAGATCTTTCTAAAAAGTCCAAGAACACTCAAAAATGTGGAAAATTGAGAAAAATACACCTTGCACAAGTTGGGCATTTTTGAAGAGATGCACAAAGAGAAATACTTGTGAAAACCCAAAATTTTGCAAATGGGCCCAACTTTTCTTGGTTTAAACTTGTTCCTCAGCTTATTTGGAACCTCCAAGCCCAATGCCACGAATTTTTCCTTTATTTTTCTATTTAATTTGGATTTTATTCATTTAAAAACAAATTAAATTAAAAAATAAGGTATAAAATCAAAATTAAATGCAAAGTGATTTTTCTCTCATTCTTGAGGTCCAAGCAACTCATAAAAGCGGCAAATTTGAAATTTACATTGATTTGGCAAGAAATTGATGAAAATTGGATCAAAAAGGAAGATTTGATTTCATACAAAATCAAATATTTTTTACATTGATTGATCAATATTTGCTCTTGAATTATTAAAATCCATCCATTATAAATATATAATGCATAAAACATGAAAAGGAGGAGAAAATTGCTCAAAAGAACCTAACCTAAGTTAAAAATTTGTGCCTTTCAAGCAACTTGCAGCCATAGTTTTGCTTGATTCACCAATTCAAGCATCCAAACACATTCCTTGAAGTCTCTGATCATTCGGACCTTTACAACTCTCAAAACCATCAAGAATCACGAAATCCAGTTTGGTTTGTTCATACTTTTTCAAATTCGATTTTTGTTATTCATGCATCTTTAACATGTTTTGACGTTTGTTTTGTGTTTAGAACAAAGTTTGCAAGCTTTACGGATAATTCAATTGCATTTTAGTGGCTGCGAGAATCACCATAGTTAGGGTTTTATGGTTCGATTTAGGGTTTTCCTAAATAAAATTGGCCGAAACCAGTGACATATTCTTGCTCAGGGGATGAAACCAAGTCGAACCATGGCTTCACAACTCATTTATATTGCTTGTGCTAGATTTTTGAAATATGCAGGGGCCTTAGCGTCGAACAAGACCGACGCTAAGTGTTTGAATTTTCAAACGAAGAAGAAGATGTTCTTCGCGCGCAATCTGGGCAATCAGAATTCAATTTCGCTTATAACGTTTCCTTGTCATTGTTTGGACAGATGGACTCTCCAGCTCAGTTGGTCAAGGCGCGTGTATGTGAGGGAAAGGTCTCCAGTTCGAATCCTGGCAAGACCATATATTTTTGCTCCTTTGAAAACTAACTCTTATTTTTCTATTTTCTATTTTCTTTAATATTTTCATGCATTTTAATTTATCTTCAAATAATTTTATCATGCATCTAAAAATCACCAAAAATATTTCTTTTTTTGCATTATTATCAGAAAAATACTTATTTAATTTTTAGCATTAAAATTAATATTTTTGCATGCATATTTTATTTAATCACTAATTAATCATTAATTTGACTTTTAATTGCTTTTAAATTATCAAAACGATCCAAAAAATTACCAAAAAATATCTTATCATATTAATGTCATTACTAATCAAAAATCTTTTTCCTCATTCAAAAATATTTCCTTTTACTAACATTTTCCGCCTATGCGAATTTCTCTTATTCTCCGATTACGTATCTGTTCACAGGTTGTAATGTTTCGGACATTTTTTCTCGTTTTTTCTTTTCAATTATGTAACTGCCTATGGGGTGTAATAGTTTAATTAGGACTTTTACTTTCCGCACTCCTATTATGTAACTGCCCCAAAGCCATGTTATAGCGTAGGACTTTACCTTTCCGCACTTTACTTTCCGCACCTTATAAACTGCTAGTAATTAGGCGTGTATGGCAAGGTAAAATTGAACATAGATCACTCATAATTTCCATATAACATATAACTGAATTGACACACTCTTTTCACACACGCACCCCTTAGGGTAATTCTCTCTCGTTGCCTTTCGAATAAATGGTCAAGTCCCTCGAACGTAGAGGTATCCTAGCACCGTTGCCTACAAATATATCATCATAGTCCCTTCGAATCAAAGATCATGAGTCCCTCGGTGTGGCCTACGAAAATATGATCCCGTCCCTCGATTGTTGCCTACGAAAAGTGATGATCGTCCCTTCGAATGTGCTAGGATACTTCCTACAAGTTGCCTTCTATGACCATCCGATGTCCCTTCGAATGTCCCTCCTACATCCAACAAATAGGGTTACCTACCAACCAATGGTATGGATATCACTATTCTAAAGGAACGTAAAACAACACGAAAACGACCATTCTGAGTGGGTAATAAGACTTTTAGTTGCTTGCTCAATCAAAATACTTTTCACACCTCACACTTTTGTCAGAGTTCAAACTCTTTTCAAAACGAAACATTTCCGAACACTTTGTATACATTCCTACATGAATCATTACAAAGTCAAAGCGAAATTCCTTTTCAAAACATTTTTGTCAAACACACAGAAAGCACTTTTTTTAAAATGATCTAAGAGCAACTAAGAGCCCGTAGATAACTACGGATGGAAAGGGGTGCTAATACCTTCCCTTTTCATAACCTTCTCCCTTACTCAGAATCTAACGAAGGTCTTTTCCTGTTCTTTTCACCTTCCCTTAATTGGATAAAAGAAAAGTCGGTGGTGACTCTTGCTATCCGCATATTTGCGATACAAAAATCTCAAAGTCAGTTCACCGTATTACAGTAAGCATCTGAAGTCTTGACATTTTCACCTTGGATGTACCCTCATGAGTGGTTTTGAGAGTGTCCCAAACATCCTTGGCCAGTTCTCACTGATGTACTAGTCTGAAAATATTTTTGTCAATTCCATTGAATAAGGCATTCAATGCTTTAGAGTTGCCCAGTGCTAGCTCTTCTTCTTCTTTGCTCCATTCTTCCTCAAGTTTCAGGCTAGTAGTCCCATCTTTCTCAAGTTTGGTGGGATGTTTCCATCCTCTGTCAGCAGCTCTCCAAGCTTTGTTATCCAGTGACTTAAAAAAGGCAACCATACGAGGTTTCCAGTAATCATAGTTAGATCCATCCAGAATAGGTGGTCTACTCCCAAATCCTCCTTCCTTGTCCATAACGCCAGAAAATAATATCCCTAGATCTCACCCAGAAATAACAGGCAGGGTGCCTGCTCTGATGCCAATTGAAATTCCTGGTAGCAGATACGTGATGTCACAGAGAATGTTATGACACCGTATCAGACAGACTGTTTAACGATTCACACAGTAATTTAAAATAGTGAAGAACACAATCAATTGTTTACCCAGATCAGTGTGTAACTACACCTACATCTGGGGGCTACCAAGCCAGGGAGGAAATTCACTATAAGCAATATTAATCTAGGAATAAACCAACCAGTTTATCTCCTTCACTTAAGACCTACCCAATGCAACTTCAGTCTAAGTCCTACTTAGACCTGAGTTCCTACTCACTCCCCCTCAATCACAGCAGTGATATCAACCTATTGATTAATTGAATTATGAAGACACTCTTCAATAAACATACTTGATTTTGCTTCAAAGCTTTAATCAAGAGACACAACACTCGTGCTTCAAAGCTTTGAGTGATAAACAACCCTTACAATCAAATCCTAGTCCAAGGCACTTATCAATTGATAATTGCTTGGCTCACAAGAATAACTAGAATACACAAATTAACAGTCCGCTTAATCTTGTACACAGTAAAAGGCGCAGCAGTAACATCAGGGTTTTCTCACTAATATAGAAGCAGTAAAAGACTTTAATTTGAGCTTCCATAATTATAGCTATGGTTAACTTAATTTAACCTAAAGACTTGGTCTTTTTAACAAACCAATTTAGGGTTAAACAAGGTTAACCTCAGAGCCACGTGAGCATGTGATCCAACAACATAATCCATAATAAAACAGCTCAGCAGAATCCTGAAAAGTCTCAAGAAAAGTAAATCTGCATAACAAATGTTGCACAGAATGTCACAATATTGGTCATGACATCAGTCATTCTTCTTGCAGATTTCCAGCATAACAGTTAACACCCAGTCTGAGTTGTACCTGTATAGTTCTTCTCCTACAGAATTTATCTTCAACTCTGAATGTCATGACATCAGTCAAGACATTGACATAAACTAGTTTTACCAAAAATTAAAGCCAACATAAAAGCACTTACATTATGACCGCATTTTGGAGTTATTCTGTCGTTTGAAGAAATGTTGGAATTAGAACAAACTGGGAAACTCATTTTTTTAGGGATTCGAAGAAGAAACGGGAAAGAGATGAACTATGATTATGGAAATTTCGGAAGAAGAAACGGGAAAGAGATGAACTATGATTAGGGCAATTTGGGAAGAAGAAATGAGATTCTAAGAAGAAACTCATTGAGGAACACGACGGCAAACTAGGTTAAATTTAGATTGTTTTTCAAGAGGGCAATTTTGTCTTTCCATGAGCCACTTTACACATGTGGCATATCTTTTAAATTAAACTAAATAAAAAACGCTGCCACATCATCATTTTTAGTGATGTGGCCTGACCAAGGTTTAAAAACAAACCTTTTCAAAATGTTGAGGGAATCTATGCAAGTTTTTTTTGCAGTTTTTTTCTTCCAAAAGAGACCTATATGGCAGGGGAAAATAGGTATTAACCCTTAGATAAATTAGTTGAAATTAATTTCGTTGGCAATAAAACAATAATAAAATGACAATATGTTGTCGTATCAAATAATAAAACTTTTAATAAAATATTTAAATTAATTTTTTATGATAAGTTATCATTTTTGATATTGAAAATATAATATATATATATACATTTATTAGTAATTTATTTTAATATACTAAAATTATATTTGAACATTCCAATTAATTTGTAAATATATTATACTAAAAGTTGAATAATACTCATGTAACCTATGTAATATATAGGTTTTGATTCAATTCATTAGACAAGAAAAACAAATAGTTAAGAGGTAAGAACCATTACTATTATCCAAATGGTCATGTGTATTAAAAAAAATTAAAAAAATCACCACGTCAGCAAGAGAATAAATAAACAAAAGTCAGCACCATGTTCCCGATTTTGTTGATCAGATCCACTAAAGAATTGAAAATGAATGAATCTTCAAATTACAGGGATGAAATATATGTTTTTTTACTGTTTTTTTTATAGGATTATTTTTGGGATTGCCTTTTTTTAATAAACTATGCATATTCATGGCTCCACATGGAATTCTTGGAAACTCCCACCCACGACTTCATGCATCACAACAGATTGGGACATTATCACCAGCCGCAAACCCAAACCCAATGTTCTATTTTTAGCTCCAAAAGTCAAAACAATCTCGGGAGATGGATCGCCTGCCGGATTCAAAAAAGTGAGTTGTGTGACACCCCGATTTAATTAAAATATTAAATAAGTGGGAATTTAATTATTTATTTAATTAAAGTCTTAAGTATTTATATTGATGGATTAATTGGATTAATTAAAGAGAAGAAGAGATGGAGGTGTGAGGTGTAATTAGGGGTGTGAGGAGTAAATTACTCTACTCTTACTAATTACCATTTATTTTATTTTTTGAATAAATAAAGGAACATTAAAAGGAATATATAAAGGAAAAGAAAGAAAAATAGGTTTTTGGAGAAAAGCTATTATCGTAGAGTTGGAGAAGAGAAGAGAAGAGAAGAGAGGAAAAAGCCGACGAGAGAAATCGAAGAACATCACGAGGTAAGGGGTGATTTCTTTCGGTTAATATGCCTTATGGGTTTTGGGAATCAAATGGATAATTGGGTATGTTAGGAAGTTTGAATTTTGATGATTATAAGTTATAGAATAAAACTCTATTTTGTGTCGGTGTTTGAATTAGGATCGTTAGTATGTCAAATGAATAGTATGGATGAGTAAACTATGTTGTTTGATGTTATAATGGTGTAAAATGATCATGATTTGGTGTTTCTAATGTCACATTTCGTATTGGAAAGTGTGGAGATGATAAAGGATGCAAAATGCTGTCAAAAGTAGCAGAAAATGTTGTTATAAGTCGTGGGAACCGGTTCCCTGTGGGGAGGAACCGAGTTCCCAGTGTTATTTTTCAAAACTGGGAGTTTTTGCACTCAGGAACCGGTTCTTGTCTATGTCGGAATCGGGTTCCCATACAAAAACGAGGGAGTGAGATTTTTCAACTTTTCAGGAACCGGTTCCTGTATATGTAGGAACCGGGTTCCATGTACAATTTTTCAAAAATACTTAAACTTCAAAAATTCATATTTTCTAAACCGTAAATCCGATTCGAGTGCCGTTTTCGGTGTTATTTCTTAAATTTAAAATACTACCTTTTAAAAAGGGAAAAATATTATTTTGCTAAAATTATTTTAAAAGAGTCGACCTTCCGATTTTGAATAGTATGGATTAATTAAGGATAATGGGAAATTAATACGAATGGCCTGAGTTATCGGATGAGGACTAATGCTTACAATGTTGTGTTGATTATTCATTATGATTGAATGCGATACATTGGTGATTGGCAATAAGTGAATTTTGTTGAGATCGTAATCTATGAATTGGTTTAGATTGTTTGACAAGTTGGATGGAGATTGACGTTCATGTGATGTTTCTTTCCCTTGTGATTTATTCATGATTGTATTGGTATCATGTGTTATTATTATTATATACTGGTGATAGTCTTACTGATTGAAGAGTAAGCGTTTGGCATGTTTATGCTTTGTGATAATTTAATTTATGATTATGTTGTTATCATGTGATAGATTGGTATTGGTATTTATGTGGAATTATGTTGTTATCATATTAGTTGATTTGATGTGCATGCTTTTATGATGCATGCATGAGCATTATTAAATTGGTTCATTCCCATTGTGCGGAAGTGAACTGGCAGAGCCAATATACTTACCTGGCGCAGAGGTAGTGAGGCTAGATTCTTGACCCGGTGGTTATGGGCGAATCAGGGATTGGATTCTTGACTCAGTGTTCTGGGCGAATCATGGATATACATTGTCTTTCCACATGTAAACGGAGCGGTGGGTGAACTCGGTTCACGTTTGGTACCACATGCATAGAGTCGCATTGCATACGGGATTGTAACATGCTAGGATGGATTCGGTGTTGCAATTTCCATTGTTTGTTATATACATGTTCATTGTGTGAACGCCTTGTAATTGATTATGATTTGTGTTTGGTTAATGGATTAACGTATCCGATTATTCATTGCATTTTAAAACGATAATGCATGTTATATTGAATTGAAATCTCACCCTTACTTTAACAATTTCAGATCCGAAGTGATTAGCTGCTTGGAGTCGGTGAGGATAGCTCTAGAGTCGAGTCAGTTAATTAGTCCGCGTGTCAGTGTCGTGCTCTGGTAGATGTAACACTGGGGAAACGGTTGTTTGAATCCTTTAATGGATATTTTTAATGGTTTTGAATCATGTTTTGATGTTATGTCCGGGAATAATTATGGATGTTGTATTCGGGATCCGTTATGTTTCATTTCCACTGTTAAACATAACCTTAAGTATGTTTCATTTAATGAATTTTCTTCAGTGAAAGCATGACAACTGTTTTGAATTATATTAAAAATTGTGATGCCTCTTGATATGTGTTATATACTCTGATTATTATTTATAAAATCGCGGGTAATTAGAAGGGGTGTTACAATAGTGGTATCAGAGCATAGTCGGTCGTTGTGACCAGTGTCTTAATGTCATTATCCCTTTGTACGCGACAAATGTGTATAACACTGTCGGTACTTGTTACTTTTCTGATTGATTATTGCAGGAGTAGTGTGGAACTAAATGGGGGAGAAGAGATGCTTCCCGGATATGTTCCGATTGTAAGTCATTGGTACGAGTTACTGCTTGAAAAGCGGTGCAAGTGTGGTTAGAGCATTGGAATCGTTTAGACCATGAGTCATAGTTGGAGGTGCAAAAGGTGAGTACGATTACGAGAGCGAGAAAGTGTTGGTAATGATGGTTTATACTTGATTATGATTATCGGATGTCTATTGACAAATTGAGGACTTGATCACCCTTAATCTCTTGTTGATAGTAGACGGAATCATATTGGATGGTATACAATTGTCTTACTATCTAAATGGGGCATGAAGTGATGAATATGAATGAAGTGTGGTAGAAGCTTTTGAACCATATGAGTGAGCGAAGACTCTAATAAGGATAATGAATTAAGATGGATGATCGAGTTACGTAGTTGTTAATGATGGTGTGGTGTTTATGTTGTATTGTTCGGAGTGAAAGAAATCTAAGAGTGATGAATTAGGTAGTGAAGAATTATTTTGAGATTGTTCCGAGTAAGTTGGATTGCCAGGTGGATGAATTTCGAGGTGTTTCGAAGATGTCGGTGGTGCCGCTTTGAGAGAGGAGGAATTTACTATAGATTTAATTCCTAGAACTAGTCCTGTCGATGGCGTTGTATCGCATGTCGGCATCCGAGTTGTCCGAGTTGAGGAAGCAGTTGGAAGAGTTAGTAGAGAAGAATTTTATTAGTCCTAGTGTTTCCGGTAGAATGCGTCGGTGTTGTTAGCTAAGAAGAAGGAAGGTACGATGAGATTGTGTGTTGACTACGGGCAATTGAATAAAGTGACGATCAAGAATCGGTATCCATTGTCGAGGATTGATGATTTGATGGATCAGTTAGTTGGAGCTTGTGTATTTAGTAAAATTGGTGCGAGGTGCGGATATCATCAGTTCGTGTTAAGGCGGAGGATATTCAGAAGACTGTATTTAGGACGGGGGTATGGATAATGGTGTCCCAGTTAGGTGTGAGTTCTAATGTCCCCTGGGAATAATAGCGACTCATCGTTTGAGCAAGATGTTGGATTAGCTTGAGGCTATTCTTGGGTTGAATGTTTGAAGTTAAACCAAGTGATTATGAATCGTTTTGATGAGTCGATGCATATTCTTGGCTTAGAAGATATTTGGTAATTAAGAAGGATGACTCTTAGAAGATGAAGCTGGTGTGGTTGGAATGTTGCAACACTTCCGGTTGATCATGAAGTTGTCAGTGTGAGTTACCTCCTTGTGTTCTTGAAAAGATTAATTGTGTCAGTGTCAATGGTTGATATAAAGTATGCAATGATGTGAATTGGTTATTGGAATTGTAACTTGACGCAATTAATCATGGTGAATGATGTGTGTTGCGGTATGTTGAAGTTAGGATCTCAAATTTTGCATTCTATGATGTTTTGGGATTTTTCACTCTCACAAGGTGAGAAATCGATTACCTATCACAGGGAATTGATTTCCTGAAGCTGACAGCATTTTTTGAAAACTTGTAAAATCCATAACTTGAGTTTGGATGTCTGAGTTGAGTTTCGTTTGAAGTGTTGGAAAGATAATGTGATGAACTTTGTTTTACAAATGGGTCCAGCACTTGTAAGTAAATTTATTAATCGTGTAGTGATGTTTGAGGAGAGTCGGAGTTGTTGTTAATGTCGTTCTTGGTACAAAACTTGTTTCTATGACACCGTACAAGACGTCAACTTTAGAGATAGGAAATTGAAAAATCTATTGGAAGATGCTCAGAGAAATAGATTTGTAAAACCAAGTGTATTGTTTTGGGATTCTGATTGTGAGAAAGGATTCTAAGAGTTGAAGGGGAGGTTGACTAGTGCTCCGATTCTAATTTTGCGAATCCGGCGAATCGTTCGTGGTGTATTGTGATGTGTCACCGATGGAATTAGGTGGTGTTTTGATGCAAGATAGGCGGGGTTGTGGCTTATGCTTCAAGCAGTTTGGTTCGTGAATTGGATTTAGTGGGACAATTCGAGAGACTTAAGTTTAGTATCTAAACTACTCGAATAGTGTGAAATTGGGCATATTGGTGACTAGTGGTATTTTGGAAGAGATTGAAATGGACCGATGTTTGGGTTGGTGGATAGTGACATTGATTAACCAAGGTCAAGGAGGTGAGTTCAATTGATGAGAATGGCGTTGTGAGATTTGGTGATAGAGTGTGTGTTCGGATGTTCTTGAGATCGAGAAGAGTATCTTGGAAGAAGGACATCGAAGTGGGCTGAGTATTCATCCCGGTGTTACTAAGATGTACCATGATTTGAAGAAATTATTTTGGTGGTCAGGAATGAAAAAGGAAATTGCCGAGTTTGTGTATGCGTGTTTGGGTTGTCAGAAATCAAAGATTGAACATCAGAAATCGTCGGGATTGATGGAACCGCTGTTTGTTCTAGAATGGAAATGGGATGACATTTCTATGGATTTCATGACTGGTTTGCTGAGGACAACTAAGAACTGTGATTCTATTTGGGTTATTGCCAACCGATCGACAAAGTCTGCTCACTTTATCCCGATAAGAATGGATTATCCGATGGAGAGATTGGCAGAATTGTATGTTGAGAAGATTGTGAGTTTGCATGGTATTCCGTCTAGCATCGTGTAAGATAGAGATCTGAGGTTCACGTCTAAGTTCTGGACAGGATTGCAGGAAGCTCTGGGTACTAAGTTACGATTGAGTTCCGCGTATCATCCGCAAACCGATGGTCAGACGGAGAGGACGATTCAGTCGTTAGAAGATTTGTTGAGGGCTTGTGTGTTGGAGAAAGGTGGAGCTTGGGATAGCTATTTGTCGTTGATAGAGTTTACCCACAACAATAGTTTTCATTCGAGCATTGGTATGGCTCCGTTCAAGGCATTGCACGGTAGGAGGTGTCAGACGCCGTTGTGTTGGTACGAATCTGGAGAAAGTGTTGTGATTGGACCTGAGATTGTTCAACAAACTTTGGAAAAGATTAAGATGATTCAGGAGAAGATGAGAGCTTCTCAGAGTCGTCAGAAACGTTATCATGATAAGAGGAGGAAAGATCTTGAGTTTAGTGAAGGAGATCATGTGTTCATGCGAGTTACTCCGATGACTGGTATTGGTCGAGCTTTGAAGTCAAGGAAGTTGACTCCGCGCTTTATTGGTCCGTTTCAGATTACCAAGAGAGTTGGGAAAGTGGCTTATCAGATTACTTTACCGCCTTCACTTGCGAATTTGCATGATGTTTTCCATGTGTCTCAGTTGAGGAGGTACACTGCGGATCCGTCTCATGAGATTCAAGTGGATGAGGTTCAGGTACGGGATAATTTGACTGTTAAAGCAGTACCTGCGCGAATTGAGGATCGGAAAGTGAAGCAATTGAGAGGTAAAGAGATAGCACTGGTACGAGTAGCTTGGGGAGGACAGCTGAAGGAAATGTCACTTGGGAGGAGAGTCGGATGAAGGACTCGTATCCAGAACTTTTAAGTCTAAGGTATGTTTTCGAGGGCGAAAACTCTTTTAGTGGGGAGAGTTGTGACACCCGATTTAATTAAAATATTAAATAAGTGGGAATTTAATTATTTATTTAATTAAAGTCTTAAGTATTTATATTAATGGATTAATTGGATTAATTAAAGAGAAGAAGAGATGGAGGTGTGAGGTGTAATTAGGGGTGTGAGGAGTAAATTACTCTACTCTTACTAATTACCATTTATTTTATTTTATTGGAATAAATAAAGGAACATTAAAAGGAATATATAAAGGAAAAGAAAGAAAAATAGGTTTTTTGGAGAAAAGCTATTATACGTAGAGTTGGAGAAGAGAAGAGAAGAGAGAGAAAAAGCCGAGAGAAATCGAAGAACATCACGAGGTAAGGGGTGATTTCTTTCGGTTAATATGCCTTATGGGTTTTGGGAATCAAATGGATAATTGGGTATGTTAGGAAGTTTGAATTTTGATGATTATAAGTTATAGAATAAAACCCTATTTTGTGTCGGTGTTTGGAATTAGGATCGTTAGTATGTCAAATGAATAGTATGGATGAGTAAACTATGTTGTTTGATGTTATAATGGTGTAAAATGATCATGATTTGGTGTTTCTAATGTCACATTTCGTATTGGAAAGTGTGGAGATGATAAAGGATGCAAAATCTTCAAAAGTAGCGAAAATCTTTGTTATAAGTCGTGGGAACCGGTTCCTGTGGAGGAACCGAGTTCAGTGTTATTCAAAGCGGGAGTTTTGCACTCGGGAACCGGTTCTTGTCTATGTCGGAATCGGGTTCCCATACAAAAACCAGGGTGAGATTTTTCAACTTTTCAGGAACCGGTTCCTGTATATGTAGGAACCGGGTTCCATGTACAATTTTTCAAAAATACTTAAACTTCAAAATTCATATTTTCTAAACCGTAACTCCGATTCGTGCCGTTTTATTATTTCTTAAATTTAAAATACTACCTTTTAAAAAAAATATTATTTTGCTAAAATTATTTTAAAAGAGTCGAGCTTCCGATATTGAAAAGTATGGATTAATTAAGGATAATGGGAAATTAATATGAATGGCCTGAGTTATCGGATGAGGACTAATGCTTACAATGTTGTGTTGATTATTCATTATGATTGAATGCGATACATTGGTGATTGGCAATAAGTGAATTTTGTTGAGATCGTAATCTATGAATTGGTTTAGATTGTTTGACAAGTTGGATGGAGATTGACGTTCATGTGATGTTTCTTTCCCTTGTGATTTATTCATGATTGTATTGGTATCATGTGTTATTGTTATTATATCTTGGTGATAGTCTTCTTGATTGAAGAGTAAGCGTTTGGCATGTTTATGCTTTGTGATAATTTAATTTATGATTATGTTGTTATCATGTGATAGATTGGTATTGGTATTTATGTGGAATTATGTTGTTATCATATTCCGTTGATTTGATGTGCATGCTTTTATGATGCATGCATGAGCATTGTTAAATTGGTTCATTCCCATTGTGCGGAAGTGGTAGCGGAGCCAATATACTTACTGGCGCAGAGGTAGTGAGGCTAGATTCTTGACCGGTGGTTATGGGCGAATCGAGTTGGATTCTTGACTCGGTGTTCGGCGAATCATGGATATACGTCTTTCCACATGTAAGCGGAGCGGTGGGTGAACTCGGTTCACGTTTTGGTACCACATGCATAGAGTGCATTGCATACGGGATTATAACATGCTAGGATGGATTCGGTGTTGCAATTTCCATTGTTTGTTATATACATGTTCATTGTGTGAAGCCTTGTGAATTGATTATGATTTGTGTTTGGTTAATGGATTAACGTATCCGATTATTCATTGCATTTTAAAACATTATAATGCATGTTATATTGAATTGAAATCTCACCCTTACTTTAACAATTTCAGATCCGAGTGATTAGGCTTGGAATCGGTGAGGATAGCTCTAGAGTCGAGTCGATTAATTAGTCCGCGTGTCGATGTGTGCTCGGTAGATGTAACCTTTGGGGAAGCAGTTGTTTGAATCCTTTAATGGATATTTTTAATGGTTTTGAATCATGTTTTGATGTTATGTCCAGGAATAATTATGGATGTTGTATTCGGGATCCGTTATGTTTCATTTCCGCTGTTAAACATAACCTTAAGTATGTTTCATTTAATGAATTTTCTTCAGTGAAAGCATGACAACTGTTTTGAATTATATTAAAAATTGTGATGCCTCTTGATATGTGTTATATACTTTGATTATTATTTATAAAATCGCGGATAATTAGAAGGGGTGTTACAAGTTGCAATGTATGCTTAGGAGCAATTGAGACTAAAAGCAATGTTGTGTTTCTCTGTCAGATAAAAGTCTGGTTCTGTGCGCCTTTCACATGGAATGAATTTCCAACCATAGGGATAAGATCAAGTAAGGTGCAACTTACAGAAGATTGAGCTTTGAACAAGAGAGTTAATTCTAACAGAGACACATCGAATTAAACTAAAGTTTGCAGAAGAAGACACGAGATACACTCTGCCATTATATATTCGGGTAGCTTGTGATTTTGTGCTGCAGCTGATTTTGTGTCGCGGGAGCAATTTGTTGATGTCGTTCAGTTACTTCGTCCTTGGTTAGGTGAAATAAAAAAATATATTTTAAGCAATTAGTTCACCGAAAACAACACTTTTAGGCAAATTTTGAGCTATATGAATGGTGGGAATCACCATTGATCAAGATATTGAGGAATTAGTGTTACTAGCATAAAATCAGTAGTTTTAGGCAAATTTTGAGCTAGATGAATGGTGGAAATCACCATTGATTAAGATATCGAGAAATTAATGTTACTAGCATAAAAACATCACTTTTAGGCAAATTCTTAGCTAGATGAATCGACTCATCAAGCTCCTTTAATCAATTCACGAATTCAAATAGGGATCTTTATTTGTTTGAATCAATTAAACAAGTCATCAAGTCATCAGAATCTATATGAACCTGCAACATTTTCATATCTCATTCAATTTTTAGCTTAAACCTCTCACAACTCAACCTAAACTTTTTATAACCTAACATTGCATTCTATCTCATAAATAGATGAGGTGAACTATTCTTGCAAGATTGTGATGAAAAGTTCCATTTTATGAAATCCACCAAAATCAATGATGAATTTCTACCAATTTTAGTGAATAGGATTGATATCACCACACAATAGCAGAATAATGTGTCCACTACAAGAATAATGGAAATTTGCCAAAGGATAAACCCCTCACAAACGTTAAAAGCCTCTCACAAATATACAATTTGCAAGGGGACAACACCCCTAGCAAAACACGTGGTCGCAACATAATTTGCGAGGGGCAAAACACGTCGCCATTTATCTAGGGGATAATCCCCTCGCTAATTGTGAATTATACATGCAGCTTGCAGACATAGGGTCAGGTTGGCGCAGGCTAGGTGTATAGTTTGGTCTGCAATACGCCAGATTATTTACCCAGAGGATTATCCCCTCGCTAATTTTATAATAATTATAACACATTCACAGGATTTTATCCCCGTGGCAAATTACAAAATAATTTTAAAAAAATAAAATTTGACCAAAATGAAAACAAATAATAATAATATAATAATTAATATATAATTAATATATAATTAATATAAATTTATATAATAATATAAATTTAAAACATAAATAAAAATTCATCAAAATTACAATGAAAGTTTTAAGTTCAAAATACTTAAAATAATATTCCATACAAATTAAAAAAATCTTTACATATTCAACCTAATTATGCTATTATTCTTCATTTTGTTCTCCTTGCTCTTCTTCTTCAACAACTCCTTCATTACCATTGGTTCCTCCAAATCCACCACCAGAATTTTGTGAAGCAAAAAATTGATCAATCTTAGAGCCCGCTCATTTGCAATCCGCATTGCTTCTTGATACTCTGCTTGCCTCCTCATTTCTTCCCGCAACTCAATTTCTCTTCTTTGAATTTCTTGTTGCATCTGTAAATTTTTTTCTTCATCTCTTCAATTTTTGCATTTCTTGATGCAACTTGTTGTGCTGCCTCAGAATTAGCCAAATTTCTCACAGTTTCAAGCATTTCAGCGGTTAAGATAGGTTAGGTTGATGTTCCTTCACCATCAGCAAGTCTCATTCTGAAACACCTATCACGCTGCTTGATAGTTTTGGCGTAACCTGTGACACCCCGAAATAATTCAATAATTAAATGTTTATGATTTTAATTAATTAAATTAATTGAGGTCATAATTTATTTAGTTTATTGGATTATTAAGTTAATGATGGAATTAATTGGAGAGAAGGATTAATATTTATTTTATTTAATTATGATTAAAAAAGGAATAAGAGGAATAAAAGGAATAAAATAAGGAAAAGAAGGAAATAGATTCATTTGGAGAAAACAAGGCTACGTAGAAGGGAGAAGAGAAGGAAAGAAGGAAAAGACCTAGGAGCGTCAGAATCTCGAAGAAACCACCAGGTAAGGGGTGATTTCGACTGATTATGGCTTATTATAGGTTTTGATGTTGATGATATGAGTTATAGCATGTAGGAATTTGAAATTGTGAAATTCTAGGGTTCCATGAATGTGTCCCTATAGGTGTCAGATTGGGTCAGAATATGTATGGATATGATTAGGGTGTCAGTAGATGAAAATAGATGATGGAAATATGTTGTTTGATGAGATAGATGATGCCAAATGATGTATTTTAGTGTTTCCAATGATGGAGTTCGTATGGGTAAAAATAGGTTTAATTGAAAATGGAAGGATGCTGTCAAAAGTGCAGAAAATGACATTTTAACACGCAGGAACCGGTTCCTGTATATGACGGAACCGGTTCCCCATTCAAAAATCAGGGGCGGGGTAATTTCAACTTTCAGGAACCGGTTCCGTTCTGGGTAGGAACCGGGTTCCAGGTGCATTTTCCCAATTTTTCAAAACTTCAAAAATTCATAACTTTCAAACCGTAAGTCCGTTTTGAGCGCCGTTTTGGACGTTATTTTCTAAATTTAATGCTCTACCTTATGAAATGAAAATATTTTAGAAAACTTGAAATTATTTTTGGAAAGGGGTATAATTTCTAAAGATGATGATTATTAGCTAATACATAATGACGATGTATGTGTAGCTGATGTGCTTGGTGATGAGGACACTGATAATGTGTAGGTGAAATAGCATGGTTATGCTATTGTTTGATGTATGCATGATTGGTTTGGATATCTTGATTGATTGTTTTGCATGTTTATGCTGATGTTAGATGTATGCATGATTGTTGATGTATCATGTTGATTTTGGTGATTCAGTTATGTTAAATGAATGTATACATAGACTGATTAATGTTGCATGCTATTGATGTGCGTGCATATGCATTATTTTGGTGAAGTTAATTCCCATTGTGCGGAATTTGGCTTGGATTGCCGATAACCGATACCCGAGTGAGGATGGGTGGTTAGGCTGGATTCGTGCCCGAGTGGTTATGGACGAATCGATGGAACTGTATCCGAATGATGATGGATCAGTGTTGGGTGACTTGGTCACGAAGTCGGTACCGCATGCATTGAGTCCGCATTAGTGTTTGCATAGGATTGTAACATGCTAGGATGTCTTCCAATGTTGCAATGCCTTATTTGTTGATTGATGATGTATGATGAATTGTATGACTATGATTGTGTATTGGGTTCTGATTGGTATTAAGTGGAGGAATAATATGCTTGTATTATATTGTTGATTGAAAGATTTATAATGTGCTTTAATTATGAGAAGTCTCACCCTTACTTTACCATTTCAGATTAAATTAGCAGCTGAGGAGTCGGTGAGGATGGCTCTAGAGCTTATCTTTTAGTCCGTGTGTCAGTGTCATGCTCTGATTAGATTGTAACACTGGGGAACGCTTAGTTAAGAGAATCATTACTGTTTAATAGTTTTGGATTTGAATTCCTTAAGAACTATGATGTTTATTTAAAATTTTGATTTTGGTATTTCCGCTGTGTAAGACATGGTCTTATAACGATTGAATTGTCGATGTTGATCCTCAGTGTAGCATGGCTACTGTTTGAATGAAGTTTGTTTAACTATTAATTGTGACATCTCTTATTATACCGTGTTAAACTCTGATTAAAGATGATTTAGATATAATTTAATTAATATATTCGGGGTATTTAGATGGGGTGTTACAATAGTGGTATCAGAGCATAGTCGGTCTTGTCTTGTGTCGTTATCCCTTTAGTATGCGACTAGTGTGAAGTAACACAGTCGATACTTGTGTGCTGATATAGAGTGTTTTGTTATTTTTACAGAACAATGGCCGAAAGAGGTAACGGAAGGAATGATCTCGCTATCACGAGGCTTTGGGAATGTTGGCTGGAGTACTCGGAGGGGGCCAGCAGGGAGCTGTGATTGGTGCTGACAGACAATTGGGGAATTTTAAGAGGAACAATCCTCCATTGTTTAAAGGTACACATGATCCCGAAGGTGCTCAGAAATGGCTGAAGGAGATCGAGAGGATCTTCAGAGTGATTGATTGTCGGAAGAAGGTGAGATATGGAACTCACATGTTGGTGAGGAAGCGATGGTGGTGGGTTGCTACCGAATGAGCGGAAGAAGATGGCGTTGCGTTGAATTGGGTGTGTTCGGGAGGCTTTTAGGAGGTATTTTCCGAGGATGTCGAGGTAAGAAGGAGATTGAGTTTGGGCTCAGCGGTAACAAGATCGGTGGTATGCTTGAAGTTTTCGAGTTAGCAAAGTATTATGCTCATTACCCTAACGATGCGGATGGAGAATTTTCCAAATGTATTAAGTTTGAGAATGGTCTTCGTGACGAGATTAAGCGGTATTCGGTGTCGGTGTCAGAAGATTTTCGATCGGTTGATTGTAGTATTCTTGAGGAGGATCTTGCTAACACTAAGTCGAATGCTCGAGGTATGTTGATAGAAAAAGTAAACAACGGATGGATCGTGGTAAGCCTTATGATAGGAGTAATCGGAGGTCCGGTGGTTGGAAGAAATCTAGTGGAGGAGATTCTAGTTCTTCCGCTAGGTGTTATAAGTCTTGTGAGCAGGACATCGTATGATGGGTAAGAGCAATGATAAGAAGTGTTTCAAGTGTGGAAAGTTCGGCCATGTGGCCAATGATTGCGAGTAAAGGTGGTGCTTGTTACAACTGTGGTGAAGAGGGTCATACCCGTCCTCGCCCAAAACTCAAGAAAAAAGTGGTGGTAAAGTGTTTGCATTGTGCGGATCGGAGACAAAACCGGATGATCGGTGATTAAAGGTACATGTTTTATTAACGGCATACCTTTGATTGCGATTATTGATCCGAGCTACGCATTCTTTTATTGCGTTAGATTGTGCTAAGAGATTGAATTTGGAAATTTCTAATATGGACGGAAGTATGGTTATTGATACTCTGCGTCGGGTTCATGACTACTTATATGTTTGTAGAAATTGTCTGTTGTGATTTTGATAGGGGTTTCGGTATGGATTTAGTGTGCCTACCGCTAGAACAACTTGATATCATCCTTGGAATGAACGGTTGGAATTCAACCAGTTCATATCAACTTTTTGAGAAGACGGTCATTTTTCACGAAGAGGTTAAGATCGAAAATGAGATTATGTCGATTAAGCGAGATGAACTTAGTGTGGATGGTGCGATTGTGTTTATGTTGTATTCTGCGATAGAAGCGGAAGGGAAAGCAAAAGGTGATGGATTGCCAGTAGTGAATGAATTTCAAGAGGTGTTTCCGGAAGACGTTAGTGAATTGCCACCTGAGAGAGAGGTAGAGTTTACTATAGATTTGATTCCTGGAACTAGTCCGGTGTCGATGGCGCCTTATCGCATGTCGGCATCTGAATTGGTTGAACTGAAGAAGCAGTTAGAGGAATTGCTTGAGAAGAAGTTCATTCGTTCGAGTGTGTCGCCGTGGGGTGCTCCGGTGTTATTGGTTAAGAAGAAGGAAGGTTCAATGAGGTTATGTGTTGACTACCGACAGTTGAATAAGGTTACGATCAAGAATCGGTATCCTTTGCCGAGAATTGATGATTTGATGGATCAACTCGTTGGAGCTTGTGTATTCAGTAAGATTGATCTGAGGTCTGGATATCATCAGATTCGTGTGAAGTCAGAGGATATTCAGAAAACTGCATTTAGAACGAGGTATGGGCATTATGAATATTCTGTGATGCCGTTTGGAGTTACTAATGCACCTGGTGTTTTCATGGAGTATATGAACAGGATATTCCATCCGTATCTCGATAAGTTTGTCGTGGTGTTTATTGACGATATTCTAATTTATTCGAAGAGCGATGAGGAGCATGCAGAACATCTCAGAGTTGTATTGCAATTGTTGAAAGAAAAGAAGCTTTATGCGAAGTTGTCCAAGTGTGAATTCTGGTTGGAGGAAGTAAGTTTTCTTGGCCATGTAATTTCCAAGAATGGGATTCTTTGTTGATCCTACGAAGGTAAGCGGTGTCTCGTGGGAAGCGAAGAATGCTTGAATCCGTAGTTTTCGGGTCTTGCGGTTATTATCGGAAGTTTATTGAGGATTTTCCAAACTAGCGTTGTTGACTAAGTTGACCGGGAAGGGTCGGTGTTTGTTTGGGATGTTGAGTGTGAGAAAGGATTCCAAGAGAAGAGGAGGTTGACAAGTGCTCGATCTTGATTTTACCGGATCCGACTAAGTCTTTTGTGGTGTATTGTGATGCATCGATGGGATTAGGTGGTGTGTTGATGCAAGATAAGCGGGTTGTGGCTTATGCTTGCGACAACGAAAGTGCATGAAAGGAACTATCACCCATGATTTGGAGTTGGCGTGTTGTGTTTGTTTTGAAGTTGTGGAGACATTATTTATATGGTTCTCGGTTTGAGGTATTCGGATCATAAGAGTCGAGGTATCTCTTTGATCGAGAAAGAGTTGAACATGAGGCGAGAAGATGGTTAGAGTTCTTAAAGGATTATGATTTCGGTTTGAATTACCATCCCGGTAAAGCAAACGTGGTTGAATGCCTTAAGTAGGAAGTCTTTGCACATGTCGATGTTAATGGTTCGTGAGTTAGATTTGGTTGAGCGATTCGAGATTTAAGCTTGGTTTGTGAAACTACTCGAATAGTGTGAAATTGGGTATGTTGAAGACTAGTGGTATTCGGAAGAGATCGAAATGGATGAAACGATGTTGGTTTAGTTGATAAGTTGACGTTAATCAACCAAGGTCAAGGCGAGTTCGAATTGGCGAGAATGGTGTTATGAGATTTGGTAGTCGGTGTGTGTTAGGATATTCTTTGAGATCAGGAAAAGCATTTTATAGGAAGGACATCGTAGCGGGTTGAGTATTCATCCCGGTGCTACTAAAATGTACCATGATTTGAAAAAGTTGTTTTGGTGGCCGGGAATGAAAAAGGAAATTGCTGAGTTTGTGTATGCTTGTTTGATTTGTCAGAAGTCGAAAATCGAGCATCAGAAACCATCAGGGTTGATGGAGCCGTTGTTTGTTCCAGAATGGAAGTGGGATGGAATTTCAATGGATTTTGTGTCTGGTTTGCCAAGGACAGCTAAGAATTGTGATTCTATCTGGGTTATTGTGGATAGGTTGACAAAATCTGCTCACTTCATTCCGATAAGAATGGATTATCCGATGGAGAGGTTAGCAGAATTATATGTCGAGAAGATTGTGAGTTTGCATGGTATTCCGTCTAGTATTGTGTCGGATCGAGATCCGAGGTTTACATCTAAGTTATGGACAGGGTTGCAAGAAGCTTTGGGTACCAAGTTGCGTTTGAGTTCCGCTTATCATCCGCAGACAGATGGTCAGACGGAAAGAACGATTCAGTCGTTGGAAGATTTGCTGAGAGCTTGTGTGTTAGAGAAGGGTGGAGCTTGGGATAGTTATCTACCGTTGATTGAGTTTACCTACAACAATAGCTTTCACTCGAGTATTGGTATGGCTCCGTTTGAGGCATTGTATGGTAGGAGGTGTCGAACACCATTGTGTTGGTATGAAACCGGAGAGAATGTTGTGATTGGACCGGAAATAGTTCAGCAAACTTCGGAAAAGATTAAGATGATTCAAGAGAAGATGAGGACTTCTCAGAGTCGTCAGAAAAGTTACCATGATAAGAGGAGGAAAGATCTTGAGTTCAGTGAAGGAGAACATGTGTTTATGCGAGTTACTCCGATGACGGGTATTGGTCGAGCTTTGAAGTCAAAGAAGTTGACTCCGCGATTTATTGGTCCTTTTCAGATTACCAAAAGGGTTGGGAAGGTTGCATATCAGATTGCTT
The DNA here is from genome assembly GCA_021764765.1 of Vicia sativa. Lineage (NCBI taxonomy): Eukaryota > Viridiplantae > Streptophyta > Magnoliopsida > Fabales > Fabaceae > Vicia > Vicia sativa. Next base: position 3,020,644 of record CM038795.1, read on the forward strand.
TGCCGCCGTCACTTGCGAATCTGCATGATGTTTTTCACGTGTCCCAACTGAGGAAGTACATTGCTGATCCGTCTCATGAGATTCGGGTAGATGATATACAGGTACGAGAGAATTTAACTGTGGAAGCGGTACCTGCGAGGATTGAGGATCGGAAGTTGAAACAGTTGCGAGGCAAAGAGATTGCATTGGTAAGAGTGGCTTGGGGAGGACCAGCTGATGGAAATGTCACTTGGGAGCTGGAGAGTCAGATGAAGGACTCGTATCCCGAACTATTCGTCTGAGGTATGTTTTCGAGGACGAAAACTCTTTTAAGTTGGGGAGAGTTGTGACACCCCGAAATAATTCAATAATTAAATGTTTATGATTTTAATTAATTAAATTAATTGAGGTCATAATTTATTTAGTTTATTGGATTATTAAGTTAATGATGGAATTAATTGGAGAGAAGGATTAATATTTATTTTATTTAATTATGATTAAAAAGGAATAAGAGGAATAAAAGGAATAAAATAAGGAAAAGAAGGAAATAGATTCATTTGGAGAAAACAAGGCTACGTAGAAGGGAGAAGAGAAGGAAAGAAGGAAAAGACCTAGGAGCGTCAGAATCTCGAAGAAACCACCAGGTAAGGGGTGATTTCGACTGATTATGGCTTATTATAGGTTTTGATGTTGATGATATGAGTTATAGCATGTAGGAATTTGAAATTGTGAAATTCTAGGGTTCCATGAATGTGTCCCTATAGGTGTCGATGGTCGAATATATGGATATGATTAGGGTGTCAGTAGATGAAAATAGATGATGGAAATATGTTGTTTGATGAGATAGATGATGCCAAATGATGTATTTTAGTGTTTCCAATGATGGAGTTCGTATGGGTAAAAATAGGTTTAATTGAAAATGGAAGGATCTTTGTCAAAGTGCGAAAATGACATTTAACGCAGAACCGGTTCTATATGGGAACCGGTTCCCCATTCAAAAATCGGTAGGGTAATTTCAACTTTCGAACCGGTTCCGTTCGGTAGGAACCGGTTCCAGTGCATTTTTCCCAATTTTTCAAAACTTCAAAATTCATAACTTTCAAACCGTAAGTCCGTTTTGGCGTTTTGGACGTTATTTTCTAAATTTAATGCTCTACCTTATGAAATGAAAATATTTTAGAAAACTTGAAATTATTTTTGGAAAGGGTATAATTTCTAAAGATGATGATTATTAGCTAATACATAATGACGATGTATGTGTATGTGCTAGTGATGAGGACAACGATAATGTGTAGGTGAAATAGCATGGTTATGCTATTGTTTGATGTATGCATGATTGGTTTGGATATCTTGATTGATTGTTTTGCATGTTTATGCTGATGTTAGATGTATGCATGATTGTTGATGTATCATGTTGATTTTGGTGATTCAGTTATGTTAAATGAATGTATACATAGACTGATTAATGTTGCATGCTATTGATGTGCGTGCATATGCATTATTTTGGTGAAGTTAATTCCCATTGTGCGGAATTTGGCTTGGATTTCCGATAACCGATACCCGAGTGAGGATGGGTGGTTAGGCTGGATTCGTGCCTGAGTGGTTATGGACGAATCGATGGAACTGTATCCGAATGATGATGGATCAGTGTTGGGTGACTTGGTCACGAAGTCGGTACCGCATGCATTGAGTCCGCATTAGTGTTTGCATAGGATTGTAACATGCTAGGATGTCTTCCAATGTTGCAATGCCTTATTTGTTGATTGATGATGTATGATGAATTGTATGACTATGATTGTGTATTGGGTTCTGATTGGTATTAAGTGGAGGAATAATATGCTTGTATTATATTGTTGATTGAAAGATTTATAATGTGCTTTAATTATGAGAAGTCTCACCCTTACTTTACCATTTTAGATTAAATTAGCAGCTGAGGAGTCGGTGAGGATGGCTCTAGAGCTTATCTTTTAGTCCGTGTGTCAGTGTCATGCTCTGATTAGATTGTAACACTGGGGAACGCTTAGTTAAGAGAATCATTACTGTTTAATAGTTTTGGATTTGAATTCCTTAAGAACTATGATGTTTATTTAAAATTTTGATTTTGGTATTTCCGCTGTGTAAGACATGGTCTTATAACGATTGAATTGTCGATGTTGATCCTCAGTGTAGCATGGCTACTGTTTGAATGAAGTTTGTTTAATTATTAATTGTGACATCCCTTATTATACCGTGTTAAACTCTGATTAAAGATGATTTAGATATAATTTAATTAATATATTCGGGGTATTTAGATGGGGTGTTACATAACCTCCAGCACGGTACACTCTCCCATTTTTCTTCTTTCCACCTGCAGTATCATACCATGTGCTAAAAGCCAAACTAGGATCAACAGGATATCCTGATTGTGGTTCAACTATTTCAGGATGATCTGATAACTTTATGGCAAGTTGTCTATCAAACTCCTCCTATAAAAATAAATAAATGTTATAATGATTAGAATAAGTTAGATACATATAAAAGAAATAAATACAATATTTTTAATATAAGAAAAACTTACTTAGGTGTTTCTTGAGCGGTCGTCAATAAACTCTCCATTTCTCTTGAGATGAGTCTCCAAATGGAGCTCATTAAGAAGTGAATTTCTACCCAACTCCTCATGCTAATTAAAAAAGTGAAAAATAATTAATTATTTATAGAATCAAAATGATAAGTTAATTAAAAAATAAATAAATTTACGTACCATCTTTCGTGCAACTTCAGCAACACTAATACTATCGCCTGCGTAGTGATGTCACCAACTTCAGATGCTCTATTTTTCTTTGCCTTTTTAGATATTTTCTTAAATTCTTCAGAATTCCAATGGGCAATAAGCTGCTCAAATATATTTGGACTTATCCAACGTGGATGTTGCTGTTTTTTCTCCCATTTCAGTCTGACATTTCTCATGGTGTCAGAAAATCGAGCACCACATTTTGAGTTAAAATTTTCTTTAATTGCGACCTCATCTCTAACATCCCATATACATTGCTCCTCCATTGTTATATGAATGCAAAAACATGCAATAAAATATAATGATGATTAATATCTCAAAAAATATAAAGAAAATGTCAAATAAGTCAATTATACCCGAAATGCCTTAAACCAATCTAGTCTTTCATCATCATCTACAACTTTATAATTCGGCCAAAATTTTGTATACTTCTCTTTAATAATGGATGTGATGATCGATACTGTCTGATGTGAGGGCAAGATCCTAAACACCAAAAAATTTGTGTTAGAATTAACTAAATAAAATTCAAATTTTAAATATAATATAAAACATATATAAACACTTACGATCAAGAATCGGGCCAGATGACAAGTCTGCCTTGGTGGTATTTAATTTTTTGCTGATCATTTTTTTTCAAGATGCGCTCCCTCCTTGTTTACTCATCAGTACTGGTATCTCCATGAGCACCGATATCTTCATGAGCACTAGTATCTCTAGGAGCACTAGTATCGCCAGGAGCACTGGTATCGCCAGGAGCATCCTCAGAAGGCATGGGTACGAGCATGCTAGATCCACCTGGCTCCATATGAATGGGTAATGATTGGGTCATGTTGGGTCCACTCGACTGCATGAATGGCATATGATAATATATGTTGGGTCCAGTAGGAACATATGGTGTGTATCCAGGAGGACTAATAAAACCTGTCGGGGATATGGGTGGAAATATCGGGTATCCAAGAGGTGTGGATAATAATCCAGTGAAATATCCAGACATGGGTGAAGTGGGGTGCATAAGAGGTGGAATAATATGCATAGGAGGCGGGGTAGAATGCGGAGAAGGATTAGCCACTTGACTCGATGGCATAAAAATAAAAAAACCAGAATCAGGAACCTCCTCTCTAATGAACCTCTTGTGGCGAGGCTTACCTACACTCTTACCTTTATCTGAACTCTTGGGTGGCATTTTTTCTATTTTGAAAGAAAAGCAATAACCAATGAATAAAAGATGATATTACCAAGTTAATATATATATATATATATATATATATATATATATATATATATATATATTTGAAAGATAATTATTACACAAGATCATTTGAAAGATAATATTACACAATCTTATTACACAATACATATTCAAGTTATTCAACATCATAACCATCATTATCTTCATCGGAAGTGAAATTATTTTCTTCAGCCGAGCTCTTCATGCTCTTCTTCCACGATATTTGTTGACGTCAAGATAGTTGCAACAACTTGTTGACCCTCGACAGCAGTATCACACAAACTTGTAATCTCCTCAATTTCAATTACCTCATTAACAGGTGAAATTTCATCATCTTGGTATGCAACATCTTCCATTACTTCGTCAGTCTCAATGTGACCCATTGGGTTTGTCTTGATTACAACACACAATCCTCGTTTACATAGGGGTAATTGAAGGATAAGGTACATAATAAACTTATCTAACATTGTGTGCCATTATGAAAGGGTCATACTCTTTTTACTTTCTATCCATTCGAACCTCAACGGTGTTATATTTTTTTATCAATTTTTGTTCCTCTGCAAGATGTATCATACCGATCACAATAAAACAAAACAACTTTATTTTCTGAGTCCATAGAAGTCGTCTTCACCACCCTCTCTAACTCTTTTAACGACTATACCACTATTTACGGTTTTCTTTCCCTTTGCTCCATATCTTAGTGTGAAATTTGTAACCGTTTGCAAAGTATGTGTTCCATTCATTCACACGTTGCCGAGGGCCTATAGACAAACTTCTCAAATGTATTTGTTCAGGACTTGGTGCAATAATACATGACAATTGTTGCTTGAACCATGCTGGAAAATAGGCATGTGTGTAACCAGTCGGTGGTTGTTCACCCGTGCTTTGATAGTAGTAGGTACTAAATGCCCTATTTCGAAGAAAAAAAATAAGTTAGAGAAGGTTTTAAGTGTTAACAAAAAAACAGATATACTTAATTAAATATACTTACTTGAGATATGGTTTGACTTCAATGCAGTTAATCAACACGTAAACATGAGCAGATTACATTTCTTTTTGAGAAAACCAATGCTCACTCTTCTTCCCTGAGGGACGCCCTAGACGTCCGAAAACGGATAAGGTGAATTGACTTCTTTCGCTGAAGTGAACATCGTTCCTTATGATGCTTGGAGTCAACATCATGTGATTGAAATAATGAGGTAAAAAATGTGATGTTTCGCGATGTAAATAATGTGCACAAATTAATCCCTCAACTCTTGCCTTATTTTTCACAAATTGCTTTGAATCACCCATAAATCGTTCAAATGGGTACATCCATCTATATTGAACATGTCCACCTAGAAAAGCTTCATAAGCAAGATGCACAGGGAGATGCTCCATAGAATCAAGAAAACCTAGCGGAAATATTTGCTCCAACTTGTAGAGAATGACAGGAATATTTCGGTCCAATTTAATGATATCGTCCACTCTTAAAGGTGACACACAAATATCTCTAAAAAATTGACTGATTTTAGTTAGTGGATTAAGTACATTCTTGGGCAGTGAACTGAATGCAATTGGAACCAATCGTTCCATGAAAACATGACAATCGTGACTCTTCATTCCATGCATCTTTCCTGTTATGGCGTCAACACATCTTGCCAAGTTAGAAGAATAACCACCAGGCATCCTCAAATTAGTTAACCACCGACATACTGCTTTTGCTTCTTGGGGAGTTAGAGTGTAACAAGTCTTGGGTTTTAATAATTTTCCATTTGGTCGAGGTTTCAACTCCAATTCTTTTCGATTACACAAAAGTTCTAAGTCTGTTATGGCCTTCTCATTATCTTTCGTCTTCTCATTATCCATCACTATGTTAAAAACATTATCAAAAAAGTTCTTCTCAATATGCATCACGTCAAGATTATGTCGCAGCAAATTATCCTTCCAATATGGGAGGTCCCAAAAAATACTTCTTTTTTGTCCAATTGTGTAAAACCCCATATCCTTGAATTTTGTGCGCTTCACCATTATCAGTGAATTTTGGTAGGTCATGAACAACATTCCATACTTTAGTCGATAACCTTAGAGGAGGAGTTAGATCTGTTACTTTTTTGCCTTTTCTAAAAGCATTCTTATTTCTTCTAAATTCATGGTTTATAGGTAAGAACCTACGATGATAGTCAAACCATAAACTTTTCCCACCTTTTTCTAAAGTAAATGATTTTGATTGATCCATGCAATGCGGACATCCTATTTTGCCATGTGTACCCCATCCAGACAACATGCCACATGCAAGAAAGTCGTTAATAGTCCACATCAAAGAAGCTCGCATATTGAAGTTTTGTTTACGAGACACATCATAAGTCTACTCTCTCACCCATAACCTCTTGATATCATCAATTAAAGGTTGCAAATAAACATCTATTCTTGTCTTTGGACTCGACGGTCCTGGAATTATGCATGTCAAAAACATGTAAGGTTTCATCATGCACATCTTAGGAGGGAGATTGTACGGGGTAACAATAACTGGCCAACAAGAATATGCATTTGCTGATAAATTATAAAGAGTGAAACCATCAGAGCATAATCCAAGTCTTACATTCCTGGGTTCTGCTGCAAAATCAGGATGAACTCTATCAAAGTGTTTCCATGCCTCACAATCATATGGATGTCGCATCATGCCAAAACTAGTTTTGTTTGTATGGTACCATATCATTTGGCTTGCGCTGTGCATTGATGCAAACATTCTTTGCAACCTATGTATTATTGGCAAATAGAACATGGACATCACTACAACTCGTTTTTGCTTACGATCAACTCCTTAATTGGGAATTAAATACCTCGGACTATTACAAAACTTACATTCCTCAAATTCCCCATCATTAGTTCCGAACTCGTTGTCATAAAATAACATGCAACCTCCAATGCAACAATCAATCCTTTTTACTTCTAGTCCCAACTTCGACACCATCCTTTTTGCATCGTAATAACTTGTAGGCATGTTTTCCTTAACAAGAGTCGCGTCTAACATCATACTCGCAAAGAATTCCAAACATTGATCTGGAACATTCCAATTTGACTTTGCTGCCAACAGCCTCACACACATTGATAACCTGGAATCAAAAGATCCCTCAAACAATGGTATATTTATTTCTTTCAGCAACTAGTAAAACCTTCACGCTTTCTCATTCGGGAGCTCTTCTGTGTCAAAGTCTTCAGGTTCATCATAACCCACATTCACCCTAATGCGTCACTGACCACATCCTCAACTAAATTAAATTGTTCCTGATATTGCACGTGCAATGGACTACTTGGAGCATCTCTATTTGTATCTGATCCAACACGTGTTTGATTGCAAGAAGCCTCTTTATTCATCTCCTGTATTTTCTCCCCTTTAGATGTCCAAACCCAATAATTTGGTCTAAAACCCACTTTCTCCAAGTGACGTTTCACTTCACTAGGGTCACTCATTATATTTTTGCAACCACACTTTAAACACGGACATCTGACCCCTCCTCCGCTACGACAACAATCTTGAGCAAACGCATACGCGAGAAACGCATCAACTCCTTCCTTAAATTGCGGTTTAAGCACGCGCCTTCTAGGAAATGTTCTATCGTACATCCAACTACGATAGAATTGATGATATTTCATATTGCACATGTTCATATTTAATTTTATTAAAATAAAATGAGGAGTGTTCTATGGACAAATTTTTAAATTTTTGTCGATACTACCATATTTACTCTAAAAATAAATCATATTTACTATACGATTATCCTAAATATCCATACTCTAATTAAACATATATTTTTATAATGTCATACCTTATATTTTTACAATATATGTACCTTATATTTCTACATATATTTTTACAAGATATTGTACAATTTTTCTTTTTAAATAAACATATTTTACTTGATTGTTTTCTAAAAATACAATGATGTTTTATATACATCTATTTTGTAGTCATAAACATATAATTTATTGTATTAAACCATATTTAGTGCCAAACAATTTTTTTAGTCATAAACATATATTTTTAATCCAAAACATAAATTGTCTTCTTTCAATTTAAAAATATATAAAGTATTTATTTAAGTAATAAGTATACTATTTATGTAAAAAATTATAACTTTTAGAAGTATTTCAAAAAATTATGTTTAGTCCTATAATTTTTGAACACTATACATATTTCAAAAAATTATGTCTCAATTCAAAAAAATTATGTATACACTATATAAACATTATACGTATTTATCTCTTTATTGGAAAAAAAATTAGTCCTATAATTTTTAAACATTATACATATTTATCTCTTTATTGAAAAAAAAATTAGTCCTATAATTTTTAAACATTATACATATTTCAAAAAATTCTGCTTAATTTTTAAACATTATACATATTTCAAAAAAAAAAATTTAGTCCTATAATTTTTAAACATTATACATATTTCAAAAAAATTCAGCTTAATTTTTAAATATTATACATATTTCAAAAAAATTCTGCTTACTAATTTATTCATAAATATTTACATATTTCAAAAAATTATTTACTAATTTATTCATAAACATTTACATATTTCAAATATATATACTATTTATCATAAAAACATATATTTTTAGAAAATATGTATACACGTTTCAATAAAATTATACATACTCTATCTACATATTATTTTAAAAATAAAATTATTTAAACAATTATACCTATTCCAAAAAATTCAAACACATTTAAAAAAATAACATATATGAAAATTATACATATTGTTTTATATATATATATATATATATATATATATATATATATATATATATATATATATATATATATATATATATATATATATCTAATAAATATTGATTTTTTTAAAAATTAATTATAAATAATATTTTTTAAATTTATATATATTATTTTTATACATTGAGTATTTTTTATAAATTTCGAACATAATTTTATTTAAATATTTTATAACTTAATATTACAAAACAAATATATATCAAACCTACTCTTTAAACATTTATGTGCAAAAAAAAAACGAAAAGTCTCAAATTGTGTACCTTTGATGAAAAATTACAGTGGTTGATTCAAGCTTTTCTCTAAGATTTGTCACTGATACCTTAAAAATAAGACAATATTATAAGAGAGTTTGACATACAACAAACAGAAAATAAATTAATAATAAACAGAAAATAAATTAGACATATAACCGAAACAATTTATAGTTTCACCTTGAAAAAATATAGATGAATGAAAATAGAGGTTTGGAGAGGTGGAGGAATGAGGAAGAAGAAGTTGTGAGAGAGAAGAAGTTGTGGAGTTATGTTTTATTTAAAATCAACTTCTGATAACGTGTTTTAATAATGAACTGAATCGGTGTGGAATTAATGGGCGTGCAATTGGCGAGGGGCATCCCCTCGGAAAAAAACAGGAATATTTAGCGAGGGGTGCCCCTCATAAATAACAGCTTTGGTAATTGCAGACTGCACGCGCAGTCTGCACTCTGGGTGATTAGACATAAAGTTGTCTAAGTGGTGTGGGGATACCCCTCGCAATTTACACATTACAGTTTCCTAGGGGTAGTCCGTCGCTAAATACCTTAACTTTTTTCCCTAACTAATTCCTCTGACAAATACCAACTTTTCTTGTAGTGGTCTACGACACAACATTTTATTCTTTGATGCTTGAAACGGAAGTCTCGGTTGCCATTATTTAAAATAATATAAATAAGTGGTTATAGAAGAAATCAAAGTTGTTAATTATTTACAAAGTTAATTAGAGTTACTTGTTGCACAAGTTAATACATGAGGGAACATGACATATGGTAGCTTATGATGCAACCTACACCAAATATATATACAAGCAAATGCAGTTGACTTCGATCATTAAGAAATGAGTATTTTGAAAACTCATTATATAGTTCATAATAACTATCAAATTAATTCAACATACTGTAAAAAAATAAAAAATTAGACATTCAACAAAAACAAATTCTTGACAAAATTTTCTTTAGTATAAACAAGTAAACGAGTCTTACCCAGAAGTTGCTGCTTTCCATTTACCCAGTGCTTCTCATTTACTTCCACTCCTGCATTGTAGGACATGGACATGATGCATTAAAATATAATTGAAAATTTTGGTAAAGAATTAAAAATAGTATACTCTCTCTATGTTTGTCAAGAAAAAAGTTAATACATTCGGTTTAAAATTTAAATCAAATACATCGGACTTTCTTTGACAAACTTTTGCTTATATTAAGAACTAATTGTTTGAAATTTGAATCAGATACAGCGGACATTCGTTCCAAGAGCTTCTGTTTCAACAAAAGATGGAAGGAACAATAAATACAAACTGCAGAAAAACCGAGAAAGATGAAGAACAAAGAAGTGAGGTGGTTAGGAATGATACCGCGACAGAGAGGGGGAATTTTGACAGAGTAGCTTCGATCTGAATTTCGTTTGGTTCCACGAAAAGCTCTCCTGTGAAGGGAAGCTCAAAGACTATGTTTGACATAAAAAAAGCTAATGCATTCGCTTTAAAAAGTAACACTCATGCCCGATGAATGAAGTTGATAATTACAAGATGTAATGCAGCTTTTCTATCATCAAGCAGTGCAACCACGAAATGGTAAATTGTGCTAAGTATCAAATTGAGCATCATGAGTGATTCAGGTAAAGATTCAGCAGAAAACATAACACTTACTAAAATAAAAAAGGGACACGCGCACATACACACGTTAGTGCCTGAACACTCTAGTATTCAAATAATGTTAATGGCAGAAGATTTGAGCATCCATAGAGTGTAACATCTCAGCCCATAATGGCCTCAACTCAGTAGCTCCTTCCATGCAGAGCCTGTCAATTATCATATAATAGTTTGAATTCTATATCTAATTCTGATTATTGGCACAAAACAGTTATGCCATTGTCGGAACCACTTTTCTTGGGTCATCTTTGCTAACTTTCCAAGTTGTTCTCCTCACTAAACCTGGAAAGCTGTAAAATAGTTATCAAATATTGCGAATAGTAAGAGAAATTTATAAACATTGTTGAAATGATTGTTAACTATATAAAATGTAATGAGTGGTGATAAAAGCAACCCCTCTAACTAACAAATAAATGAAAAATAAGATAGCAATTTCTCAAGAGGCATATTCCATAGAATTAAAAGTAATCCATGAAGTCACAACGAATTAGACTAAGCATAAAATAAAAATAAAAACAAGAGCACGAGGAGCACGAGCACGAGGTGACGAGCAGAACATCTAGAAAGGTGATATCAAAGTGTCAACATAGACTTCTGGTTGCATAGCAGGATTGATCTTGTTTAGAAATTCAGGAAAATTGAAAGTCTTATTTATGGAATCATAAACAAGCAACTTAAGATTCCCCCGTGTAGCAAACTGCATAAGCAGATGGTCATCCTCTGAAATATGCATTACCTTGATATAGCGACAAGGACCCATTCTTTTAAGTAAGGAAGAGAAAACAATTTAGTCCAAGACTTTTCATTATCAAATTCTTTCATAATCCAAATATAAGCAAAAGTTGGAAAAGTGTCGGAAGTGTGAAAATCAAAAAGAAGGGATAAACAATTCCTCAATCTCCCTAAGGTAATAAAGGGGTTGATATTTGTGAATTGTTCATCATATAGAGGTGGTAGTGAAATCTTTTGATAGGACTCTTTCCCCAAATCAAGAGAAACAATGAAGCGTTTAGTTTCAACTCCAGTATTTGTTAGACTTCTTGTCAACCAATTAACAGAGTCACTCACATATATTGAAGCGTCTGTTTCGAGTGTTGAATTATTGTCCAATAATAATTGGTGAGGAGTTGGAAAGTCTTGAATCCTTGTCCAATAATTTGTACCGAAAGTATAAACATGGACTTGTTTATTGACTGGTTTATTGACTTGTCTGGTACGGGGATTAAGAGCAATAACCTTATAAACATCAAGGGAACGATGATACACTAATGTATATAATAACATAATATCATGGTGTGGAGGAAATTTCAATTGAGGCGGTATTTTAAATTTCTTAATAAAAGGGTTAAACAAAATAGCTATAGATTCATCACGCATACTATAACATAGGATGCCGTCACAAGCGGAGTCATATTTACTGAGATAGTAGTTGGACTTAATTAGGTGTATGGATCTGAGGATAGTTGTGTTTAGGGTGGGAAGGTGGTGGGGGGCTTGGCATAAGGTTGACAAGCGGAGGTGTTTCTTGGCGAAATTAGAATCATGAGAGATAAGGGAATTCCACGACTTGCAGATGCGACGAAATTGAATCAGCTTTTTCGCAGCAAGTCTACAAAGGATTTCTTCAACCAGTTCAAATGGAAGCCTTGATTCACCTCCAAGCTTCTTCTTTTCTCCCATCGTCTTGTATCAAAATCCTAATAACAACCCTCTACCTTTTTATACACCCCAACAATATATTTTCCATTATTATCAAAGTTATTCACTAATTTGATTTCATTATGTTATTATTACTTCTTAATTTGATTTGATTTTATTTGATTATGCTATTATTACTTCTTAATTTGATTTTATTTTATTTTATTTGATTATATTATTATTACTTTTTAATTTGATTTGATTTGATTTTATTTTAGGGTTAATACCTATTTTCACCCCTGACATATGGGGTGTATTTGAAAAACCCCCTGCCAAAAAAAAAGTTCCAATAGTTACCTTGACAAATTTTAAAAGTTTCATTTTTTACCTTTAGGATGCCACATCACCTAAAAGGCTGATGTGGCTTATTTTTTTGTTAAATTTGTATTTTTTGGTTATTCCACATCACATAATTCCCAAGCAAATGACCAGAATGCCCTTAGCTCCATTTATCTTAAAATCCAAAATTATTTTGCATTCTCCATGTTTCAATTCAGACCCTACGATTAGGGTTCTTCATCCTTGCAAAGTGGTCACAGCTTCATCTCAAGGAAATGGAGGAAATGGGAGCCCAAGAAAGTCAAGACAGAAAGAGGTCCTCAATGAATAGCAGATACCGCCAACTTAGGTTCCCTGTGCACTACTCTAACGACACCCCTATTGTACTTGTCTTCCACCCTCTCATCACCCTACCTTTTCTCTCTTACTTCACCCAAAACACACACTTTCACTGCACATCATGTTACTTGTCCTTTTGTCCGTCTCACCATTGGTAATCTCGCCCTCAAAATCCCCGTTGCTTCCAAACCTTCTAGCTCCATCGTTCATCCCTCTTCTTCACCGTGTTTCTGCAAAATCAAACTCAACAACTTCCCTCTCCAATCCGCTCTTGTTCCTTTCATCCCTCATGAAAATCACTCCCTTGACTCACACTCACAGATTCAACCTATCGCTGCATCTTTCCACTTGAGTAAACCCAATCTTGATAAACTCGACGGAAAATCCATCTTCGTTAAGAAACTCTGCCTCAAAATCTCGATCTACACTGGCCGGAGTGGGACCACATGTGGTGTTTGTTAGTGTTTTTAAGTTGGCATTATTTTTGGTAAAACTAGGCTTATGTTAAGCAACCGCCAATTAACTTATGTAGAAGTCACATTCTCAAAATTATTTCATCTTTAAGTTCAACCACTCATCTGAATTAATGAACATTTATCCAACTTCATCAATACTCAAAGTCTATTGAATTTAAAGAAAAATTTGACAGTCAAGATTGCAATTCAAGGCAAACATCAAAAGAGTTGAGCAGAAAAGGGAGAAATCACCAAAACAGATAAAAATCCTAAACAACCAAAACAACCAATTTGACTTCAGTGCAAATCGATTGCGCTCTGGTGCAAATCGATTTGCATAGAGTTTTTTTCAAAAAAATTGCGCATAAAACAAGACGTGCAATCGATTGCACTAACATGTGCAATCGATTTCTCACTGTTAAAAACAGAAAAATAACATTTCAAAAGGCAAAATCCTTATTCAAACTTTTCACCAAACACCTTGTGATCTTAGATTCAATTGAGCATGAAAATTCCAATAAATTTTTGTGCAATTAACACCAATGAAACTAAAAAAATATTGCTCAATGAATCAAATCACAAGAATTATCAAGAGATCATATTATAGATGATGAAGATCTCACTTACCACTTGTAGATCTTGAAAATTGACCATAAAACCACTTCACAAATTACTTCAATTCAGCTCCAAAAATCAGTACCACAAGTTTTGATTTAGAGAATTGATGAAGAAAAAGTGTTTGGGTGGAGGTTTAGCTTAAAGATTAGTAAATTCCAATGAAGAGTTTACTAACTTTTATGAAGAAGAGCTTTGAGTGAATTTGGAGAATAAGAAGAGAATAGGGAGAATTTTTAGCAAGGTGATTTTGGCTATCAAAAGCTTGAAAATTGAATGAAATGAGGCCTCTATTTATAAGATTTAGACTTGGAAATTAGTGGTGGTTTGGAATTTGGTTTATAAATGGAGTTAGGCTTGAAAATGAATTTTGGAGCCAAATTTGAATCAAAGTGGTGTTTATGTCATCAAGTAAGGGTGTATGATGGAATTTAATCATGATAAGGTAGTGGAATCTTGGTGATCAAAAATGAATTCAAAAACTAAATTAAAAAACAAAGATAAAATTGGAGCCAAATATACAAGCTTGAAAATTGCACTATTTTTTAGATTTTCGCGTGTGCAAATCGATTTGCACTTCAAAAATTCTGAAAAATTAGTGCAAAAAGAGTTTAGGGAAAAAACACCGGAAACCTCCGCTTGTCAAATGCTTTAGCTTGATATGTACAAAGTACAAAAGATGTAAAAGAAAAGCAAATATTTTTGGTATTTTAATCAGAGGTTAGTAAAAGAAATGAATGCAAATCATACACATATGCAATACACAATCAGGGTGTTTGGCGATCCCTTGAGAACAAATTTAAGAATATGATAATTAGGAGAACCAATCCTTGTATGTGATCTTGATGCATTATGATAATGATATGATAAGGGATCTTATGGGGGGAAACTAGGGTACAACACAACCCAGTAATGCAGAACAAGTCTCTCCCCTTTCGAAAGAAGGAGGCACCGTCGTTTCTAGTACAACTGAAGCCATGGAATCAAGTTAAGGG
This sequence comes from Vicia sativa, assembly GCA_021764765.1. NCBI lineage: Eukaryota > Viridiplantae > Streptophyta > Magnoliopsida > Fabales > Fabaceae > Vicia > Vicia sativa. The sequence goes on from CM038795.1 coordinate 3,035,689, forward strand.
ACAACAATTATCCTTTTGGCTGTAAATGCATCGGTCATTCCTTCGAGTGAAAATTCCACAACCATACTGTCAAATTCATAAAGTGGGCCAATTTTAAATTTTATTGCCAGTCAAGGCCAACCTATGACCCTAAGACCCCCAGAGGGTAGCATGTCAATGACATACATACCTAAATTTTTAATCCCAACAACAGTTCCACCATATGGCATTCTAACAGCCTTTATGGCAGGGTTACACAATAGCACTTCAACATACACAAACCCTTTAATATCCACGTTTTCACCATTATAAGGATCTGAAAATACTCGACCACCAAGATTTGGAGCCCAATTGCCTCATCTCATAACTAATATGCAAGGGGTATGGAGACAACAAATAGATGATGGCAACCACAAAATGGTGGGAGTGCTTGCCCAACAAATAAGTACCAATTTCAATCCTCTTATCCAAAACACTAAATAGACGAACCTGCAGAATGCTCATGCGAATCAAAAAATGGCAGCACAAATAGGGTGCCTTACAAATTTCTTTGGGGCTCTAGGGGAATCGGTTCGCCACCCACAACATAAATGGATAAGGAGGAACTAAGGTTTGGTATTTCAAGAGGAGGAAAAAATGAATCAGACCCAACCAGTCTCACAACATAACAATGGGGCTCAATAGGTTGTTCCAAGAGAAGAACCATCAATGGTTCAATAGGTTATCCCTAGAGAAGAGCCACCAAGAAGAATGGTGATGGTGAATTGAAACCAAGATGCTGACGGAATATTCCAAGGGTTTCGACAAGATGATATGGTAGGAAATAACAACTTGGCAGCCATGGTGGAAAGAATCATGACGCGAAATGGGGGTAAGTATATTACAGTGTGATGGAAAAAATGGTCATAAATATCAAAATACATAAATTGTCCAGAAAGTAAGTATGGTCAAATTATTATAACAACAATAAATAACAAAACACAACACTACTTTGTATGCTTAATCCTAGCCACATGCACCCTCCTCTGCCTATGGTATTACCATGCACCGGATGCCTCACTAACGATCATCTCCATCACGTCAACCGCCTAAGGACCGCATGTATCGATAATCTCTATATCTAACGCCTCTTGTCCAAGTTGTTGGATCCGTTGACAGATGGGTAGTAGATCAATTGCTTGGTCATTTTGGGCATGCTCATTCTTCAAGAGCTCCTCGTGTACCGACCTCGGTGGATGTCCAGGACCATCCAGTGTCATGAGAGGGCGTGACACGTTAAAAACCATGTCACGTAACTCTCTACACAATGTCAATGCTAGGATGCCTGCATCATCCGATACTCTTGTGGCACCATATGATTATCTCAATACTGGAAGACGTCATCGAGATCCTCCCGTGTCATGGTGTCAGGAGTAGTCTGGAAATGAGATATAGGTATTATCTGCACATAGCCAAATTGGCAGATACACTGCTCTGAAAGATACTTGACAATGATATTTGTCCCACAAGCAAGCCACATAGAGTATAAAGAGATGGGATCGAATGCCATAACCTCCCTGTAATCCCCAAATGGCGTCAAGTTGATGTCATCATGAGTAGTACAATTAAGATACACCCGATTGGTCTGCCTTGTCTCAAACGCGTAATTTGTTCCTGGTTGTCTGCCATGTTCATGAAATAAACCATTATAATTGTTAGGTTTTAAATTTAAAACAAGTCAGACAACAATTCGAAAGTGCACTTACGAGACCCCTCCAGGGTCACTCCGCAGATACACTTACGCAACCCATGCGTACATCAACTTCCAAAACCAGAAAAATCTTGTCCTAAACACCCAAAGCTCCATTTTTTGTCACATATACAACTACATTTACCTATTCTAACTTCATATACAATATAATTTCTACAACCTAACCTAATAATCTTTTAAAAGTTTGCATTTTGAATCAAATTTTTTTATAAAAAACTTATACAAATTTGAGCTTGAAGTTGATTTGGGAGGACTTGAAATGAGTTGAAATGGAGAGATAAACTTGAAATTAGTAAGTTTGAAGTAGTAGAAATGTTAGATTTTGGAGTAGAGAGTTTGAAAATTAAATATTTTGATATAAATGGATTGGAGATTATTCCGTACATTTTGTTAAAACAAAACTGAGACTTCGCAAGTGCATTTACTTATTACATAAAATTAGATAAATTTATAGTTGCACTTGTGAAAAAACCTTATTTTGAATTTTCTAGTAGCAATTTAGAAGAAGCCGACTAAATGGATTAAGATTAACCACCCCTTTTTAAAAAAATCAAGTGAATAATATTTAAAAAAACAAAACAAATAAAATCATAGTAGTAGTAGCTGGAGTAATTTTTTCTTTAAACGCGACAATCAGAAGAGGAGAAACCCTTTCTCTTTCTCTCTCAGTCTGTAACAATGGGAGATCGAAGTAACGGTGACGTGCTGATGCTGGAGGCTCCACCGTCTTACGGTAGTAGGTCAACCAACTCCGACGCCGAAGTCATCGACGCACTGCCTTACATCGATGACGACTACAGTGACCCTAGGGTCAAATTCGAAGTCGACCGTCTCGTCGAAGAAGAGATGCGCCGTAGCTCCAAGAAACCCGCTGATTTCCTCAAAGATTTCCCACCTCTTCCCACTTTCAATTTTCAGGTAAACCACTCACACTCTTTCTCTCTTACCGTTAGGGTTTAGTGTTTTGATTCTGAAATTGTTGCAGGAGTATCCAATGATTGGTAGAGAGTATGAGCGCGTGAGAGCTGGGAGGCCTCCGATTTCTCTTGATAGGTCGAGATATGAATTGGAACTGCCACCAATCAATAAAAGGAATGATGAAACTGCTTGGAAACTAGCTCTTCAAAGAGCTCAGCGATTACTTCAATATCAGACAATGAGGTGCTCTTTCTGTTCTATCATACCTTACACTATTATAGTTATGCTATATTTATTCTATTTTCCAGTTGTGTTTTGATTGTGTTTTGGACGTTTTAAGATTCTGATTGTCAACATGTTGTTTAACTTGTTCATAATAATCTGCAGGATGGAAAATTTGGATTTGTTGTTGAAATATGGTCCTGATGCCTGGAAACAGCACAACCTGCGATTGGAAGTATACTTGTCAAGGTTTGTTGATTGAATTATTGTGCGTCAAATTTTGATGTTAGTTTGAATAAGTGCTTGTGCTTGTGCATCATTTGCTTTCTTCATACTTTAACAAATGAAGATTCTGACAGACTTGTCTGTATCACTGACTTTCTGTTTTAAATATTCCCTAGAGAAAACAGCTTAAGCTTTTGCATTTAAATGATTCCCGACAGTCATTTATAGTATGTATGATACATGAGGTTGACAGCCTAAGATGTCCTCAAGGAATTTTCCCTAAAGTTCCTAATTAACAAGTTTTTAGACCTGACTTTGTTTTTAAGGCTTTTTGGAGAGCTTCACATCAATAAAGAAACTGTTAACTGATTCTGTAAATCTCTTGTTTAGAGCATTTCTGGGTTTACCACTGAACATGACTCACGACCTTGTACTTTCTCCAACAATAGTTAATAATTGTATTGATAATTTTTCTAAGAGGGTAGTTTGTTTAATGAATGACCGAAGATTGTTTGACTGTAAATCGGTCAGTATCACAAACACACTAGTTAAAAATGAACCTATTATATGTATCCCCTCGTTTTTTTCCAAAGTATATTTACTATAACCCCAATGCAAATATGCAATAAATAAAGAATTCCAAAAAGTGATATTGATCCTTAGCAATGAGTTCTCAACTCTAGAACATTATCCCATATCAATTTAAGAACAGAGACTGCAGCAGTAAACTAAGATCCAGGGGAAAAACATTGCAGTCTAAGAAGCTCTGTTTCTTCATAAAAAGGTGACTCCTTTGCATCATTAGGATTTAGGCATAGCCCAAAGCGCTAAAAACTTTCTAGTTAAGGACTATATTTAATAGCATTGTATCATTTTTCCTTATATAGCATTATATCGTTATATAGGTAGGTCCAAGAGAGTTCGTAAGGGCCTAATTTTGATTTGGAATGCCGTTATTTAAGCTATTTCGAAGGCTAGAAATGAGTGGCCATTTAATAGTTTGATCATCCCTTTTGGTGCAACACTGGACCACGTAAAGGCTATTTCGTGCCACTGGTATATTGCTAACTTTGCACTAAATCCTTACCTATTCAACAAATGGAAATGGGACCCGATGTCTTCTATGGCTTCATAATGCTTCATTGGCGTCCATTGCTGGAGTTGCTTCGTGATCTGTTCTGTTCTGCTTCTGTTTTAGTTTTTTTGGTCTAAGGATGCCGTATGCTTTTGCCATGTTGTGGTTTTCGATGGTGTTTTATTTCTGTCTCTTTCATTGCCTGTTTGTTTATTTATAGGAGTAGGTGGTTTTTTGGGGTTGTCTAGTTAACATCTCCTTCTACAGTTACTTCCTATCTCAGTTTCTACTTGTATCTTACTTCTTATCCTAATACATATCATGTTATTGAGGGCTATTTTAACAAATTTGATATTAAAAAATAAAATAAGATTTCTTTCATCTATTTTAATTTTTAGGAACTAATATTCTGTTTTGTCATCTACACATCACTTTTTGTATAGCATTGTTATAGTTGTTTATCTGTTTTCAGAATGCAGAAATTAGCTCAGGAACAAAATGATAAGATTGAAAAAGTCAACCGCGAAAGGAAATATCATCAGGTGAACATGACTTTCCTGTCCACCCTTGTCGCTGTTATTTGTTAATTAAAATCCTTGTGAAGTTTACTTAAATTTGCCTTTTTTTCATAACTATTGCCAGCAAAACACTGCATATGAGCTTAATGCTTTGTCCATTCAATGGAACGAGCTCTGTCTGAAAAATATAAACATCAGAACTGCGTGTGCTTCAGCTGAAACTCATCTTAATGACCTAAGAAGAGAAGCAGCAGAAAGGTGACTTGGCTATGTAAATTTTGTTTTTCTTGACCAATTTCATTTAGTTTTGGTTTTTAATAAGTTTTTCCTCTTTTTTCTTCTTTTTCAGAGGCTGGAACTTGGATGCTCTCACTGAAAATGGGCAATATGCCAATTCTGCATCATGAGATCTGTATATGCGCATCTAGTTTTGTATCTGTTATTCCAACCTAAATTGCTATTATACCTATTAGTTAATGTTTAGTTTATTCAAGAAATTATTTGAGATTTGCATACCGAAAAATATAACCATGTCAAATTATTATTTTAGAGCAAACAGGTTGAAGGAAAAACATCACTTGGTTATTTTGGTTTATTGAAATAACATAGGTAGGGGCGGTTGGAGGGTTTATTGTTGGGAGGGTTGATTAAAAATATACTATTGAGAGCATCTCCATCCGATGCATGTTGATTGTTGTTTAGTGCAAACATGGAGTTATTAGTTCTCTAGGATTAGAGCAGATACACCTAGTTTTTTACCTGCTTAAATTTTTGTGTAAGCTGCTTCACGAAGGAAGAAGTGTGTTGTTTATCATTAAACAAATAACAAAATTTAGAAGAATAGTGGTGTTGATAAGGTCGAATATAGCTTCTTTATTAAAATCACCATTTTTGAGTAAAATTAAGATTATTTATATGTTTAAATTTAATGTGACAATTTGGATCTATTAAAAGTAGCTCAAGCAATCAAAAATATTTCTTGATTGGAGACGCTATAAGGAACCATTTGTTTACCAAACTCGTCATGCACCAAAATTAAGTGGATTTACCATTAAATATATCGTTGAGTCAAAAAGTTTATATTAATCAGTTTAATTTAGTGTATATGGTTTTGAATATCCATTCATATAATTCGGATATAATTAAATGGGATATAATTAAATGGTTATTTATAGGTTAAATTTTTTTGGATTCAGTTATAATTTAGTTATTATTCAAAATCCAAAATTTTAAATTTTGAAAATTACAAAAATAATATTTTCATAATTTTTTTCCATTAAACTGAATTTATAACCAAACCATAATCGCTCCTAGTTAAGCCCCTAGTTAAGCATACATTGTCTGTAGTTAAGTTAACTTTTTTTATTTTTTTAGACTCTCACCAATACTTTGTCAACGAAGAAAGTCAAAGTCATCCTTGGAAGAGAATAATAACAACGCCCATGAAGACAGGAGTGGTGAAAAGGTCACTTGGTTGGATTGTATACCCAAGTTCAAGCTAATGTTTGAATACACGATTTCTTATATATTTAAGTATTTTTAGTCCAAGCTGTTATTTAAATACACAATTTCTTATGCATTTAAGAATTTTAGATATAATGACTTTCTTATTTTTTAGAGAAGTATTTCAGACATCACATTAAAAAAATGGTGTCCATACAAATGATTTAAGTTATGTATTATAAAAAATATATAAATTATTAAATCTATTTTTTGTTTTACGAATAAAAAAATATTGATTTTGAATAAGTTGAATATGTAAAATTATTATTTCTTTTTAAGTGAGTTGAATGTAAAGTGGTTTGTCTTTCAATAATTTTAATTAAAATTAAATTAAATATTAACTTTCATCTTAAAAATCACACTTAAATTTAAATTACAAATGCGTATAGTTGGTACAAATGCGTATAATTGGTTTGAGACATAATCAATTTCACATTCGAATCAAAAACATCTTAAAATTATTTCAAAATTATTTACATACCTCTAAAACTCTTTTCCCCTCTTCCAACATCTAAACCAAAATATCTTAAGTGTGCTTTTCTTTTATTTTGACAGGCAAATGACTTCAATTCATAAACACCAGAGGAGTTGAATTGTGCTTAGGATTTGTTTGAAAGCTTAGAAAGAGGAAACACTTGTGAAAAAGTAAAGAATATTTTAGGGATTTCACCCCATAATCTTCTTATTCACTCCAGCGAAATTCTATTTTTATCTCCGGGAAATTAAAAATAAAATTTCGGTTAGCACTCTGTTCTATGCAATTTAAGTTGGGAGCATACCGAAAATTTACTTATCGTATGCTACCGGAAATATATATCTGGTATATGAATGAACTTAATCGCGCCAGAACTTTTCCTCTCCCTATAACATAAACATTTCAAAACTTTCTCAAACCCTCTCTTTCAACCCTTCACACCTAAATCAAATTTTTCTCAAACGCTCAATACAAATCATCAAGTATTAGTTAAATACATTAAGTACATTAAAGAAGAGAAAGAAAATATATTTTGATATTGTCAAAAATCAGAAAATTGAAAAATAGTAAGAAAATCTTGTTTGGGCGATTATTGAATATTAATTTTGGTTGGTTTAGTTCGCAGATTTATTCATTAATATTAGAAGGCTTAAATAATCTATTGATCCATGTAAGTTATTATGCTTTTAGTCTCTAATTTGTTTTTTTTAATAGTCTCTAAATGTTAAAGAAATTGTTTTAGTTCTTAATTTTAAAATTCGCAGGAAAATCCACAAATTTTTTGAGAATTTAAAATTTGTAAATTCCTTGCAGATTTTTTGAATTTTTCTATTAATTTTAATTTCACAGACTAAAACTCGAATGATTTTAAGAACTATTTTAAAAAAATAGGTTATATATTGAAAACAAAAACACCCAACCTATAGACTATTTAAGTCATATTAAAATAGATATAAATTTTATATAATTTAAAAATAGTCTAAAATATCATAAATTAATATTGTATGCACGGAATTTAAAATACATGGGCAAATTATTTATTTAGATTAAAAGAGGATGATGATTTAGAAGGGTGATTAAAAAAATAACGAAAGAATATTTATGATTAACAATGATAAATAAATATGTTTTTTTTAATGATTGGTGTCCAATCTGTGTAATTAACGGATTAATTTGATTTCGGTCTCAAAATTAAGATGAATTGATTAAATGTTGTTTCCACCTAAAAATTAAATTTGGGATTTTCTAGATATCGTCTTGATAAACAAATATCTAATGTTAATATATTTTTAATTTTAACAATATTATAATAATGTGAAAATAACTCTAAATTTTTTGTGGATGAATTAAAAAACTGTGTTAGTGAGAGATTTTAAAGGATATAAATAATATTTTATTAATTTAAGCTACAATTGAAATGACATAATTGAAATCGTGGAATTGAAAATGCAAATACTGAAATTGCAAATAAATAAGAACGGTTCATGCGAAATGTGTGGGTGAGATAGTTAAATGGTATAAAAGCCCAAGACAAAACCATATGTTCAAAGTAACTATTGCGTTCTTATCTTCTTCCAAACTGTATTAGGTTTAATTCTAAGGCAGAAAAAAAAACCATACTCCAAATCCTTGACGGCGGTGATTCAAAATGGACCCAAACATGATTGCTGATATGGCTTCACTTCCGGCGGAAGATCAACAGAGAATGACCGCCATGATCGATCAGCTTCAAGTCCGTGACAGGTTTTCTAAATCTAACCCCTTTTCTTTTTTAATGAAAAATTAGGGTTTACTTTCAATTTGTTATTTTTGTTGGTTTGTGTTAGTATTTCGCTTCGTATTATTAATTGGCAGCACAATAGTTGTGAATTCTGTGTTTGCTTGTTCTGTGAAGCTATAGTGATGATGTTCTCCTTAAAACCAGTGTGACTCTCTTTTAAATGTTGCTTCTGGACGTTTTGGGAACTATATTTCTCTGTAATTTCTTGTTTCAATCACTTGTAGCTGTAATTTGTTGTTGAATATACAAATACTTCTGATTCTGATGATGGTATTTTGGCTGTTTATTTTCTATGAAAAATGTAAATGATTCAACATATCAATCAATTCCTTTGTATTTTACTTATGACTTGGTTAGGGTGGTTGATTATTGCTTCACTAATTGTATTGATCGCATGCTTAATTATATTTTAAATTGCATTGCAGCTTGAGAATGTACAATAACCTAGTGGAGAGATGCTTTCAAGATTGTGTTGATACATTTAAGCATAAATCCCTGCAAAAGCAGGAGGAAACCTGTGTTAGAAGATGTGCAGAAAAATTTCTAAAGCACTCTATGCGTGTTGGCATGAGGTTTGCTGAGCTCAACCAAGGAGCTGCAACTCAAGATTGAAGTCGGCTAACATTGGGAAACTGTTTTATTGAATACAGTTTTGTTTAGTTATATAGTTTTTTTACTTTTTATATGCAAGACACTGTCGAACTTATGTATTTCTTCATTGCTATGATCGCGCAAAATTTATGCTAAAATCTTAATAAGTTTATGAAGTTGTATTCATTACGCCCTAGAACACTGCTTGATTGGCATTAATCAATATTAGTAGTACTCAGTTTTTGTCTGTTCATGAGATCTATTCATTGTTAATTTGATTTGATTGAACAAAATTGATGCTTAAATATAAATAAGTTTTGGTGTATAAATTCTTTTTGTTTAGTAATACTTTATAGAGCATATATTTCTTGATTTGTTTTGGTGTTGCAGGAGAGGACATGCTTTCGTTTTCATGATTCTATAGTTTGCTTGTGTTGTATTTTATTTTCTCTTATATATTCGGTGGCCAGATTCTCTCCTTTATAGCAGCCCAGAGTGGTGACTCCTATGGAGCGGCGGTTTGCATCTCGGTTTGAGATAAGCGGCTGCTATTTGATGTTTAGCTATTTGTCACCTTATTTGAATTGCTAATTGAAACAGTACTACTTTCTGTTATGTAGTGTGTTTTACTCCTTTATATTTGCAAAGTCAACCTTGGTGTTTGACTTGCAGTATTGCATTGCAAATGATTTTGGAGAAATTGGAAAAGCTTTGTGAGGTTTTCATAGTGTGAGTTATTTGGAAGTTTTAAATAATATAATTAATAATGAATATATTCAATATTAACTGTTAAAAAATGAATTATATTATTTAATTTTTTTATTACTTTTAATTTAACATTTTTATTCTTATTTAGTACAATTTTATTTATTAATTAATTTTGGAAGGAGTTTTAGAGGGAAAATTTCATATGGGTACAAAACTTATAAATTTGGATGAAGATAACTTTTTTTATTTCATATGGGTACAAAACCTATAAATTGGATGGAAATATGTTCCACTGAATAATCTTTTGCAGGTCGTGTCGTATACCTGTATTAGTTTTCGGATGTGTGATACCAGTTCGAGTTTGTATTTATTAGAAACGTGAATATGAAGCAATCAAAATAAGTACATCTTAGTTTGTATTTATCAGAAACGTGAATATGAAGCAATCAAAATAAGTACATCTTTAGACTGTTCTAATATGGATCAATTATCAAGAATTTTTTTTATATAGTTCTTCATTGGATAATCAAGTTTCTTCGTTTATTTTTATTTCTCGGGCATACAAATTGAATTGTGAACTAGTTTTTCTGCAGTATAGGACATTTTTATATAGTTCTTCATTGGATAATCAAGTTTCTTCATTTATTTTTATTTCTCGGGCATACAAATTGAACTGTGAACTAGTTTTTCCGCAGTATAGAACAATATGATTTTGATTTCTTGATTCTCAAATTTTGCAGATTGTTTGCTCGGCGATGTCTTGATGTCAAGGTTTGTTGATTCTATTTTCTTAGGGATTTGTGTATTGATTCTTTCTCTCAGATTGTGGAACTCAAGAATTTATTATCGGCACTGATTTCATTTGCAGGGAATGAGTCTATTTTAAATTTCTTGGATTGATACCCAAACGTACAAATTGAATTTTTGGACCATGTTTTTCTAATGTCCCAAAGACCGCTCTGTACATGATTTTGCTGGCTGCATGTGCGTGTTGGTCACTCCCTACTGCTGATGCCTTTAATTTGATCTATATGTGTGGTTTGTGATAGTTGTCCTCTTATTCTAGTACACCTCTTTTGCCCTGTGATATACAAGTAACAATTATAATCCAGTATCTCTCAATTCCCCATATTTGTTTGCTTAGAGTTCTTTCGACTCTTATTTTATGGATCAATTATCAAGCTTTTTTTTTATATAGTTCTTCATTGGATAATCAAGATATACATTTATCTGTTTTGCAGCGATTTAGGATTCTTAATGAACGGCTTTAGAGAAATCAAGTTTCTTCAATTATTTTTGTTTCTCGGACATTGGAATTGAACTGTGAACTAGTTTTTCTCCAGTAGAACAGTATGATTTTGATTTGAAGGTTTTGCCCATATTTGTTTGCTTCACGGTGGCTCGAATTCATGGTTTGCTTTTCTTATGCTTTTCGGATTGTAGCTATCGCAAGTTTCGGAGTTCTTTCAACTCTTGTTTTATGGATCAATCAATTATCAATATTTTTTTTTGATATAGTTCTTCATTGGATAATCAAGATATTCGTTTATCTGTTGTGCAGTGATTTGGGATTCGTAATAGAGAAATCAAGTTTCTTCAATTATTTTTATTTCTCTGATATACGAATTGAATTGTTAACATGTTTTTCAGCAGTGAGGCGTGTGAAAATTATGACAATATGATTTTGATTTCTTGATTCTTAACTTTTCCTGGTTGTTTGCTTTGGGTTTGTGATTTACTGTGATTATGATATTTCTAAAAACAAACCTGTTTGTGGCCCAAAGATTGATCTGTACATGATTTTTTAATATTTTCATTTTTGGGCTTTGATTGCAAGACCTACAAATTGAATTTTGAATGTGGTTGTAGAAGTAATAATCTTTTCATAGGAAGTAGTTTGGGTGTGAATTTTCAATCTTAACGTATTGCTGATTGATATATTAAATAATGGTATTTTTTTTTGTATTTGTCACCTTACTTGAATTGCTAATTGAAACAGTATTTTTTGTATTTGTCACCTTACTTGAATTGCTAATTGAAACAGTATTTTTTGTATTTGTCACCTTATTTGAATTGCTAATTGAAACAGTACTACTTTCTGTTATGTAGTGTGTTTTACTCCTTTATATTTGCAAAGTCAACCTTGGTGTTTGACTTGCGGTATTGCATTGCAAATGATTTTGAAGAAATTGGAAAAGCTTTGTGAGGTTTTCTTTGTAATTATAATTTTCTGTTACTTGTGATTTGTTATTTATGATTGTTGACTATGATTATCCTTCTAAAAAGATATCCTCTTCCTTGCAGTTGTTAAAGTACTCCTTTGGTTTAGGATGAAGATAAAATTGTCATTTCGTATGGGTACACAATCTTGCAAATGGAATAGAAATATGTTCCACTGACTCATCATTTGCAGGTTGTGTCGTATACTTCTTAATCCATACTGTTGTTAGGCCTTAATTTGGCCTTTTTCATATGCAACATCTACTTTTGTCGGTTCCTTGTGATTTGCTATGGTACTTGTGACAGGAAGACATTCACATAATGAATGTCGATATGAAGCATACAAAATACACCTTAGGGAGATTGATAAATTTTGGAAACCTGGTTTGTCTTGTATAAGTTCAAGAATAAGAATTTTTTTGGTGTTCAATACTTTTCTTTTGATGGCATGTCTTGCTACAGTTTGAGCTTTTATGAACACCAATATGAAGACGAGAAATAGATGTTCAATACTTTTGGTCTTCAATACTTTCCAATACAGAAGTCTAATTTGCATAAGAATATATTATGATCACACTTCTGTTCACTCTTCTTTTACGAATGAAACACGATCAATTTTATTGATTCATGAGTTCTATGTGGTGGATGTCACGAAGGTATATGTTAAGTTCTTCGTGGAAAAGATTATCAACCACTTGGGGTTTTTAAAAGCCACGGAGGTCACATTATTAACGGTTCATTTTTTCCTTGAAGGCGTACCCGTGTTGCAGTAGTTTGTGTTGTAGTAGTTTCTTTTCTATAGCAATGTAACGTGCTAATGTTGATTTTTGTGTTTAATTATTTTCAGAATTACAAATCTAATCATTAGGAGATCTTTAATATATATGATTTTATAGATCATATCCAACTGTTTCTTGGATGATCGATTTTATAGATCATATCCATCTGTTTCTTGGATGATTGAATTTGTGTATTGATATGTTTTTTCTGATTGTAGATCTCGCGAGATTCCCAGTTCTTCAGAGTCTTTTTTGTATGTATCAAATATCAATAATTTTTTATATAGTTCTTCATTGGATATTAAAAAAATTTGTTTATCCGTTTTGTAGCAATTTTGGTTTTTTGATGCAATGGATGAGAAAGGAATTTTGCATTTGATTTCTCTAGTAAAATCTTTTCATTCAATCTCCAGTAGAACAGAATGCTTTTGATTTCCTGATTCTATCTTAAGATTGTTTACTCCGTGATGGCTTGATGTGAGGGTTTGCTGATAATGTTTTCTTATGGATTTGCGTATTATTTGTTTTCTCAGATTATCGACCACAAGAATTTAATATAAGCATGTTGACCCACATTTTTCATTTGGTAATGTAGAGATGAGGAATTTGGGACCAACATATATTCTGTTTGTTCTGATGATTTATCGGGGACAACTAAAATTTGTTTATCTTTGTGATTAATGATGATTATTATATTTCCTAAAAAGATACCTTCCTTGATTCAGTGGCCCAAAGACGTACATGATTTTTCTGGATTGGAACGATTCATCAACTTTTGCAGGCTGTGTGTCGGACACTCCCTATTATTGATGCCCTTTAATTTGGTTATCACTTTACTCTATATGTGGTGTTTTCTGTGGAACTCATGCTCCCTATTATTGATGCCCTTTAATTTGGTTATCACTTTACTCTATATGTGGTGTTTTCTGTGGAACTCATGGCACGCATAGGTTCTCATACTTTCCATTCATTCTATATCGTGTCTTTGTTTTTGGGATAGTTGTCCTCTTATTGTTTGTCCTGCTATAATTGGAGATTTGTGTTTTGTCCTGCTGAAGTTGGAGTTTTGTGTTTTTGTATTAGGAATGATTCGTTTTTTGGTATATTTATTTATTTGCTTCAAATATCAAGACATTCAAATTAAACTCGAAACATCTTTTCTGCAGCAGCGTGGTTTGCCAAATTAATAACCTTCATTGCAAGACAGCCTTGAGTTTTGATTTGGTCATCTCTTGTAAATTATTTTCATTTAATAACTCTATATGGATCACGTATTTATTAATGTTATTTTTATTCCTCGGACATACGAATTGAATTGTGAACATGTTTTTCTGCAGTGTTGCGTGTCAAAATTATAACTTCTTGGTGGCACGGAATCCTGTATTTGATTTCTCTAGTAAAATCTTTTTGTTCAATCTCTAGTAGAACAATATGATTTTGATTTCTTGATTGTCAACTTTTCCAGATTGTTTGCTCCACGATTGCTTGATGTCAGGGTTTGCTGATTGTGTTCTTCATGGATTTGTGTATTGATTCATTTTTGAGAACATGTGTTGTTTTTATTTGCTATGATGATATAGGCCTTACAATTATAATTTAGTACACCTCTTTTGCTCTCTTAAATGGATACCGTGTTTGATTGCTGGATTGGAAAGAATCAATGACTTTTGCAGGTTGTGTCGGACACTCCCTACCATAGAAGCGGCATGGCATGCAATATTAGGAATGGGAGTATAAAACATACAAGATACCTCTTTTTCCCTCCTGAGAATAATGAAATCTGCAGTGTGATATATAAGACTTACAGTTAGAATCAAGTACACCTCTTTTGCTCTCCTAAGTGGGTATTCCTCACTTCCTTTGTCTTTTTTGATTTATAAGAATAAGAGCCCTCTTGGCCAAAGTGGTATCTGACACAACGTAGAAGTGTAAATATTTGTCACCCAAGATCACTACTAATAAAACCAATTATTTCAATGATTCATTTTTTGATATATTTATTTCTTTGCTTTGATTACAAGACATTAGATTAAACTCAGAACATCTTTTCTGCAGCTTGGTTTGTCAAATTATAACCTTCATTGTCAAACTAAGATTGGTTATTTTAGGATTTGTGATACTTTTCTTTTGATGGCATGTGTTGCTATAGTTGGATTTTGTGTGTTTATGCATCAGGAACGCGTGGTTGAAGAATTTCTGACAACCTAGTTTGGCACTCTTTTGTTCGGGTTGGTTTGACATGTTTTAATTATTTCCCTTATTTTCTTGTCAGATGGGTCTTATTTAAGAATAAAAATAAGAAATTTCTTTGCGGTCAATACTTTTCTTTTGATGGCATCTCTTGCTACAGTTGTAGTTTTTGTGTTTCTGCATCAGGAATGCGAATATGAAGCATACAAAATATAGATGAGATCTCTAGGTAGGTTAAGGATTTTCGGACAACCTAGTCTGGCACACTATTCTTTGGGTTGATTTCCCATATTTTCATGTCGTTGTCTCTTCTCTAATTGAAATCTCCACGATTAATTTTTTCTATTCGTTCATGAGTTCTATGTAGTGGGATTATTTAGAGCTTCAGAGTTCTTTCCACTCTTTTAAGGATAAATTATAGTATTGTTTCTATAACTCTTTCATTCAATTCTTCATATAATAATTAAGAGATGCATTTATCTGTTTGGATATCAATAATGTCTTGATACAACAGATAAGAACTGAGTATAAATCTAGATAGCTTAACCAATTTTTTTCAATGGGTTATTTTTACAACTATTTTCATTTTTGGGCTTAGTTAGCAAGACATACAAATTAAATTTTGAATGTGATTGTTGAACTAATATTCTTCTTAGGATGAAGCTTAGCGTTTTAATTTTTGATTAAAGTGATCTCCATTAAATACTTTTCATTTTCAATATTTCTTTATCGATTCTGGAAGCACATCTTCCTTGATTTGGTATGTATTCTTTGGACAACATATATTCTGGTTGTTTTTATTTGTCATTTATGATGATTATGATGTTATTCTTAAAAAGATACCTTCTTTGGTACAGAGGCCCAAAGACTGCTCCGTACATGATTGTGCTGGATTGAAACGAATCACAACTTTTGCAGGCTGTGCGTTTGACACTCCCTACTATTGATGCCCTTTAATTTCGTCATCACTTTACTCTATATATGTGTGTTTTCTGTGGAACTCATGGCATGCAGAGGTTCATATACTTTCCATTCAGCCTATATCATGTCTTTGTTTTGAGTTAATTGTCCTCTTACTGTTTGTCTTGCTATGGTTGGAGTTTTGTGCTTTTGTATTAGGGATGTGAGTATAAAGCATAAAAGATTCTAGTACACCTCATGAGAATAAGGAACTCTGCAGTGTGATATATAAAACTAACAATTATAATATAGTACACCTCTTTTTCTCTCCTAAATGGGTATTCCTCACTTCCTTTGTCTAACTCAGTGGAGAAGTGTAAATATTTGTCACCAAGTAAAGATAAGAACCAAAAACACTACAAATATTTCTTGTTTGCTTTGATGTCAAGACATTCAAATTAAACCCAAAACATCTTTTCTGCAGTGTGGTTTGTCAAGTTAATAACCTTCTCCGAATTATTTGGTCATATCTTGTAAATTCTTTTTGTATAGTAACTCTCTATAGACCATATATTTATTGATTTGTTATTTACTGTCTGGTGTTGCAGGAGAGGAATTCTTCGATTTTTTTATTCTAATCTTTGCTTGTGCTGTGTTCAATTTTCTCTAGTTACATACAAATTGAATTTTGAATGTGATTTGATGCAGCTTGCTGGTCGAACTATAATAACCTTCTTCATTGGATGGTGCTTAGCGCTTTGATTTTTGATTCAATGAGCTCTAATAAATTCTTTTCATTTTCAGTATATCTTTTTCGACTCTGAAAGCATATACTCCTTTATTTGGTATATACTCTTTGGTGTTGCAGGATATCTAGGATGTGAACGCGTGATTTCTTCTAGTTCTATCTTCCTCTGGTTTGATCTTCATGGTTTCTTTATTTTAGGTTTGATTTGGTTGTTGTTAATTGTAACCTTGAAAGGTATTGTTTACTATTATTTTCAGGGTTTTAAATGATTGTTCTTTTGCGTCAACTTCTATTCTTGGTCGTTTTGTGTTTAATTTGTTGGCAGCACTTATTGGCAACTCGCTGGAGTTTTGGTGTGAATTTCTATCTCAACGTATTGCAGATTCATAAGAAATATGATAATGTTTTGCATTTATCACCTTAGTTGAATTGATAATTGAAACTTGTACTGTTTTTTTGTTATATGCTCCCTCTGTCCCAAAATAAGTGTCGCTTTTAGTTTTCAATGCAAATCTAAATTTTATCTTCCAATCATGCCTTTTAATTAACTAGTACTTCACCCCGTGCGATGCACGTGTTTAGGTGGGATTTTACTCTAAAATTAGCGCCTAAACGTGTATTTTGTCTTAATATATTAAGGATACTCTCAATTTATTATTCTCATTCAACAATTATGATAATTCAAATACACCAATAGTATACAAGGATAGTTTGGTAAAACTCCCCTCATAAATACTACTCCCTCCGTCCCATATTATTTGTCACAATAGATGATTTCACACAGATTAAGAAACAACAATAAATGAAAGAAAGAGAATGATAAGTTTACTAAATTATCCTCTTTAATCATTGGTTTATTCAAATTAGCATTAATATCAAGTGAAAAAACAATAAATTAAGAATGTTTATTAAAGGGTATTGGGACGGAGGGAGTACTATTTTCTTACATTTAGGTTTTTGACCTATAATCTTCCATTGCAAAGGATTTTGGGAAATTTATGAAAAAACTTTGTGGTAGTGGGGCTTTCTTTATAACTATAATCTTCTGTTACTATTTCTTAAATTTTTTAACGATGATTATACTCCTTAAAAGATAACCTCTTCCTTGCAATGGTTATTATACTCCTTAAAAGATAACCTCTTCCTTGCAATGGTTAAAGTACTCCTCTGTATTAGGATGAAGATAAAATTGTCATTTCATATGTTTTGGCATTGATTTGCCTTGTTATTTATTTCACCTACTTTCCTGTCAATTGTGTCATATATAAGAATAAGAATTTTTTCTTTCCCAAATAGATGTCTTAGAATCCTCAATTTGCTGTTGTTGTGCTTTCATGTGGCGATCTCTTCTTTGATTGAATTCTTCACGATTAGTTTTTTTTTAGATTCTTTAATGAGTTCTATGTGGTGGGCGTCACAGCAGGGGGGATATATCGTGGCAAAGGAGTCGTTCTTTATCATTTTTATTTCTTTGTTTTTGCAGCAAGACACGATTTTAATTCTAGACATCTTTTTTTGCAGCTTGGTTGTCAAAACAATATTGAATATAACATGGAGCCTGTGGTTTGATTTGATGATATCTTATAAAATCACTTCGTTTTCAATAATTCTTTATCCCTTATGATGGCATATTAATCTTGAAGTATGGCTTTGTTTTATGCAGTGTAGTGTAGAATAACGTTCTTTGTAGTATCAAGCCTCGGGTAATTATTTTGGTGCTCAGTTTTTTTTCATTTCAATTTTCATTTGTTTTCTTTCGATTCTTTTCGTCTAGTTTTTGTATTTATTCCTTCATGATTTCCAATTGGATAGGTTTTTACCATCAAAACTACTTTTCTCTTACAAATGTGTGTTTAGGCAGGGCAAAAGTTTACATGATTTTGGAGACATCCGGACAAATTGGCGGATCTCTGTCTCTGTTATGCTGATTTGTGACTTGGTTTACAGAATTATTTTCACATTCTTTTTTCTTCTGGGTTCTTTTTCTAAAACCTATATGTCACTAATTTTTCTGTACATTTATCGTCTTGTTGACAGAGTAAGCGTCTTTGCCATCAATTTTGTTGTACAACATAAGTTTTCTTAATTCTCAATCACACTCACCTTTTTAGTTGGTCTATAGTGGAGAAACGGGAGATAAGTGTCAATGTTCAGCTAGCTGGGTATATATTTTCTATTCTCTCTCGGCTTCTTTTATCTGTGATATAATTAGTAATTTTTATGGTATATAGTGTGGAAGTTTTAGTGTTTTTCTGCATTCATAACTTGAGTATTGCTTTAGTTCAGCATTTTGGACAACTTGGTTAGGTACTATTTTTTTGCCGATCTTTCTTGGGGTCAAATTTCCTGTGTTGTTTTCTATTGTTATTTGTGTTGTATGATGTATAGGTGGAAGCTTAAACTTTCATGTTTCATATTGGGTACAAGAACATGCAAATTGGATGGAAATTTGTATCCATGAACCATCATATTCTTCATGAAAGTGTGTTGTGGCCTGTGGCAAGCAAAGGTACTATGAAAATGTGTTCTGGCCTGTATCAAGCAAAGGTTAACACACTATTCATCCAATGTTAGGAGAAAACAAGTCTTTATTTAGATATATGTATTTGTTTTGATGGTGTGTTCTGGGAGTGTGGAGTTTTTGTATTTTTGTATCAGGAGCGTAAATATTGAAGCATACAAGATTCTCTAGACAAGGAATTCTGGACAAATGGGCTTGATTCTCTTTTATTCTGCAGGATCACTCAATTTCAAAGTATATGGCTGTCATGCTGTTTTAAAGTACAAAATAATGTGTTTCCCTTCTAATTAAAAAAAGGCCTTGCAGCTAATATTGGACATGTGAGATTGTGAAACTTAATTCCTTTCTAAATTCATCTTGTAATATTTTGTATTTCGCTCTCAGGTTTTGATCTGACTAATTGTGTTGAAGCAATTAATTTCTTTGTAGTGTCAAGCCCTGGTTTGTTTAATATGATGACAAAGATGACTAATCCAACTTATTTTTATTTGTTTGTTGATTCTTGTTGTATATCCCAGGTTTAAAACTGGTTGTGTTCTTACATGTATATATTTGTTCTATAATAGTAACAGTAGACCCTCTGAATAATAACAATAAAGTTAGAGACAGTCTTTATTCCGATGATAATAAATTTTAATTATATTTCAAGACATTCTACTATTACTCTCAAAACATTCTACTATTACTTTCTCATTTCTAGTTGATAAGTTTTTCAGTGGTAATAAGAATCCATTTCATAGATAAAAATTATTTGAATTGCTAAAAATTATCCAGCGTTTCACACTGACTTATTGTGAGAACATTGTGTAACAACTTCATTTTAATTGCATCGCCACCGTCAAATGCTTCACCGTTCATGATATCACAGCCGTTAATACTGATCTTGTCTTCTATATTAACTTCCTCAACCCTCTATAAGTTTACCTCATTCCAAAATACTGATTATATCTTTCTCTTGTTCGTTTTATTTTATTCTACTTTGTTTGGTTGATGAATTGAATTTGATTTGATTTCTTGATTCTAGGGTTTTGTTAATAGTTTGCTTCTTGATGTCTCGACTTCATGGTTTGATTTTCTTGTTAGGGATAGAGAATTTGCGTATTGATATGCTGTTTTTGATTGTAGCTATTGAGAGTTTCTGAGTTCTTTCAACTCTTCTTTTGTAGATCAATTATCAAGAATATTTTGATTTAGTTCTTCGTTGGATAATCAAGATATTTGTTTATCTGTTATGTAGCGATTTGGGATGCTTAATGAAC
The DNA here is from genome assembly GCA_021764765.1 of Vicia sativa. Taxonomy (NCBI): domain Eukaryota; kingdom Viridiplantae; phylum Streptophyta; class Magnoliopsida; order Fabales; family Fabaceae; genus Vicia; species Vicia sativa. The sequence continues at coordinate 3,056,050 of CM038795.1, forward strand.
GGCTTTAGAGAAATCAAGTTTATTTAATTATTATTATTTCTCGGACATACGAATTTAATTATGAACATGTTTTTCTGTAGTGTGGCGTGTCAAAATTATAACTTCTTGATAGCATGGAGATCCTGCATTTGATTTCTCTAGTAAAATCTTTTCATTCAGTCCCCACGGTAGAACAATTTGATTTTGATTTTTCGTTTGCTCGCGATGGCTTGATGTCAGGATTTGTGTACTGATTCGTTTTCTTAGAGATTTGTGTACTGATTCGTTTTCTTAGAGATGTATTTATCCATATGGCAGGGAGGCAACGTTGAGTCTTTTTTATATTTCTTGGTTTTGATGGCAAAAGATACAAATTGGATTTTTGAACATGTTTTTGTTTATCTTTGTTGGGGAAAGGTTTTCTATAATCTTCTATTTTGATTTTTTATTTGTGATTTATGATGGTTATGATATTTCTTAAAAGATACCTTCTTTGGTACAGTGTCCCAATGACCGCTGGTTTGAAACGAATCATCAACTTCTGCAGGCTGTGTGCCAGACACTCCCTACTATTGATGCCCTTTAATCTGGTCATCACTTTAGTCCATGTGTGTTTTCTGTGGAACTCATGGCAATGACGAGGTTCACATACGTTTCATTCAGCATGTGTTGTGTCTTTGTTTTGGGAAACTTTTCCTCTTATTGTTTGTCATGCTATTGTTGGAGTTTGTGTTTTTGTATTAGGAATGGCAGTATAAAGCATACAAGATTCTAGTACACCTCTTTTTTGCTCTCCTAAGTGGGTATTTCTCACATAGAATAATAGTCTTCTCGGCAAAAGTGGTATCTGACACAGTGGATAAAAAGCCAATTTTTCAATCGCTGGTTTTTTGTTATATTTATTTCTTTGCTTAGATGTCAAGACATTTGAAATACTGTTTCGTGTTGCAGGACGTCTTTTCTGCAGTGTGGTTTGTCAAACTAATAACCTTCATTGCAAGACAGGCACGAGTTTTGATTTGGTCATCTCTTCTAAATTCTTGTCGTTTCATAACTCTATGTATATATTTATTGATTTGTTAATTACTGTTTGGTGTTGCAGGAGAGGAATTCTTTCAATCTCTTGATTCTAAAGTTTGATTTGTGTTCTGTTTAATTTTCTCTCGTTTCTTGATTCCTTGATTTGTTGGCCAGATTTTCTTGATTTCTTGTGTTCTATAGCTTTTCGGTTCAATTCTTCATTTAATAATTAAGAAATGCATTCATCTGTTTCACAGCAAGCGGAGAAATTTGGATATCCATAATGTCTTGATACTACAGGCAATAATGGAGAATAACTCAAGATAACTACATCAAAGTTTTTCAACGGGTAATTTTCTACTATTTTTATTTTCGGGCTTTGGCTCAAGACACACAAATTGAATTTTGAATGTGATATTTTGCAGCTTGGTTGTCGAACTATAATAATCTTCGTCATAGGATGTGTCGTATACTTCATCATCTTTTGCAGGTTGTGTCGCATACTGTTGCCAAGCCTTAATTTAGTCATTTTTACTTAGACTACTCACATTTGTCTTTTCATATTCAGTATCTACTCTTATCAGTTCCTTGTGATTTGCTATAGAACCTCTGAGACAAGAAGACATTCACATAGTTTGCATTTAGCCATGGATAAGATCGATTATTGTATGTATTATTGTATTACATACGTGTTTTAGTTTTTTTTTTTTATAATTTTTTTATGGCATGTCTTGCTACAGTTGGAATTTTTGTGTTTCTGCATCAGGACATGCTTTGAGCGCCCTTTGATTTAACGGTTCAATTTTTCCTTGAAAATGTACTCGTGTATTAATAATTTCTTTTCTGTAGAGTGTAATGTGCTAATGTTGATCTTTGTATTAATTGTTTTCAGAAATGCAAATCTAATCATTAGGAGAGCTTCGGTATTTATGATTTTATAGTTCATATCCATTTCTTTCTTGGATGATCGAATATGCGTTTGGATATCTAAAATATTTGAAGATACTTGATAGAATGGATAATCAAATTGAATTGTTAACTTATCCTTCTAGTTCAATCTTCATTTTCTCTCTTTTTTCCTGTGGTTTACATTGGTCTTTTGATGTAGGGGTTTTATTGGGTTCTTGCTGGATTTGATCTTGGAGTTTGTTGTTCATATTTTGATGGTCTTGTTTGGGTTTTAATCGATTGTCATCCAATACTCTTTTGATAATATGTGTAGGATGCTCAGTGTTGAAATTAAAAGAATATTGACACACAATTATCAGTATTGCAGCAAGCTGATTTCTTGATATCTGGATAAGAACGATAATGGTATAGAAAGGAATTGTTTGTTATTATTTTTATTTTCCGGACTTTGATCCCATGACATTAAATTTGAATTCTAAACTTGTTTTCAGCTTGGTTTGTGTAAATAATATTCAATAAAGCATGGAGCTTGAGTTTTGATTTGATGATTTCATTAAAATCTTCTAAGTTTTCAATAATTCTTTATCCTTTTTGAAAGTATATTATTCTTCATCTTTTATTTCCTCTTGTCTTGCAGGAAAGGTAGTTTGTGAGCATGTTCTTCATGTTTTGTATACTGATTTCTTTCTGGTTTCTTGATTCTGAGTTTTGATTTTGTTCTGGCTTTTATCGCCGTACATGTAAATTGAAAGATGGCTCTATTTTTTGCAGTGTAGTATCAAAAGCCTCTCTCTTAAGGGTTCTTACCATTAATACTACTTTTCTCTTGCAAATGTTTGTTCTACATTTGAGTTTTTGTTTCAAACATTGCAAAAGTTTACATAATTTTGGAGACATCCGGACAAATTAATTGTGTAGGGGTTTGATCTGGTTTTGATCTTGGAGTTTGCTGTTCTTATTTTAATGGTCTTGTTTGGGTTTTAATCGATTGTTTTCCATGTGTAGGTTTTTTTATATAATGCTTCATTTGATAATCATTCGATCCCATCAAAATTAAAAGAATATTGACACGCAATTACCAGTAATGTAGCGAGCTGATTTCTAGATATCTGGAGCAGTTTGCAGTTCTTGATACAATGGATAAGAATGGAAACTGTATAGAAAGGACACGTTCTTTATTATTTTTATTTCTGGACTTGATCACAAGACACAATTTGAATTCTAGACCTGTTTTTCTGCTGCGTCTTGCTTTAGAGAATTCTCCCATATTATTGGTTCTGTTTCTGTAACAGTTTATTCTGTTGTTGACAGAGTAAGATTCTTTGCCACCAAGTTTGCACTTTAATCTGGTCATCACTACTTTAATCTTGCATGTAGAGTTTCTCATACATGCTTTTCATTCATAAATGTCACAAGATTCTAAGTACACCACTTTTGCCCTCTTGAGAGTAAGGAATTCTTTAGTGTTTGACACTTCTTTTGGGATAGTTGTTCTGCTGTGTATATGTGATATATTAGACTAACAGTTAACTAAAAATCTAGTACACCTAATGGGCATCCCTCACAAACTTTGTTATAAATTATTTGCTTCTCTTAGTCAATTTATGGGAATAAGTGTCTTCTCCGTTAAATTAGTATCTTACACAGGGAGGAAGTCTAAATATTTGTAGTTTCACAAGGAAAACAACATATAAGAACAGATAAGAACCAAGACATTCACATACATCGCGTTCATCGTGGGATAATATCTGTGTCATTGTATTATGTAAGTGTATCAGTTTTTAGATTTGTGATACCTTTCTTTTGATGGCATGTGTTGCTACAATGGAATTTGTGTTTTCGCGTCAGGAACGTGAATATGAAGCATACAAAATTAGAGTACATCTTAAGGAGTTTGAGGAATTTTGGCTAGATTCGATGTTGAAATGTTTTTTATTTAATATTATTTATTTTTTATTTAAGATGTGTGTATATATCACATAATTCTATTCCATGTACATTTGCATCTAAAAAAAAATCTGGAAAAATTAGATGAATCCGCTCCTTCCATGAATAATGATCAATCAGAATCCGAGGCAACAAATCAACACAAAGATTACACGAATATTTTTTCTGAAATTAATCAAAATGCATTAGATAAATATCCTTATAATTAAATAGAAAAAAGATTTGAAGAAGGAAATACAATTTGAAAAAGTAAAATTTATGTTGGAAGAAACAATAATCAAGTAGCAGAAGATTTTCTTGCTCAACTCAGCCAAGAATCTGAACTGAGTGAAAGTCAACTAGCTCAGATAGATAAATTCCTCCTTGATCCTAATTCTCTATTTCCAGAGTGTTTAGGAAGTCAGGCAAGCCATGTACTAGGCACTTATTGTCTAACTTTGTATCATATTCAAACTTCTCTCCCTTTTTTGTTGCATTTATTTCTAATCTATTTCTAATCTATCTAGTGTCAAAATTTTGTAGAATGTACATGAGGCTCTAGAAATTTCAAAGTGGAAGGAAGTTGTTTTTGAGGAGATAAAATCTCTTGAAAAGAATAAAATTTGGAATGCCACAGCTCTACCGGTAGATAAAAGAATTGTGGGATTTAAGTGAGTGTTCACAATAAAGTACAATTCTGATGGATTAATCGGAAGGTACAAAGTTTGATTGGTTGCAAAAGGATTCACTTAGACCTATGACATATATTACTCAAAGATCTGTGCTCCTGTTGGAAAGCCTTACTGGTAATTTAGACTGACCTCTCCATCAGATAGATGTCAAAAATGTTTTTCTCAATAGTGATTTAGAAGAAGAAATATATATGGATTGTCCTTCACGTTTTGAAGAAACCTTTGGGTTACAGGTGTGTACACTAATGAAGTTCTTGTATGGGTTGAAACAATCTCTGAGAGCTTGGTTTAAAAAGTTTACTAAGTGTGAAGAAACAAGAATATACTCAAGGACAAGGAGATCATACTTTATTCACAAAGTCAGGTCTAAACGAATGATAATTGTTTTGATAGTCTATGTTGATGAAATTATTTTTACAGGTAATGATAAGATAGAAATGAAGAGATTAAAAAGAAATTTAGCAGCATATTTAGAGATCAAAGACTTGGGTCCCCTCAAGTATTTCTTTGGCATGGAAGTAGCAAGGTCAAAGAAATGAATTGTTGTTTCTCAGAGAAAATATGTTCTTGATCTCCTGCAAGAGACAGGTATGAGTGGTTGTTAGCTGCTGACACACTGATGGACTGAAGTGTCAAAATTATGGAGAAATGGGACACTCTAATTGATACTAGAAGATATCAGAGGTTGGTTGAAAAATTAATATATTTGACTAATACTCGTCTTAACATTGTTCTCTATTAGTGTTGTGAGTCAATTTATGTATGCACTATATGAAGAACACCTTGATATTGTGCACACAATTTTGAGATACTTAAAAGCAACTTCTAAAAAGAGTTGTTCTTTAAGAAGACCAATGATAAAAACGTGGTAACATTCATCGGTGCAGATTGGACAGGGTTCATTATTGATAGAAAATCAACTTCAAATTATTGCACATATGTGTAGGGGAATCAAGTGACTTGGAGAAGCAAAAAACAAGGAGTAGTTGCAAGTAGTGTTGAAGCTGAGTTTAGTGCAATGGCCTAAGGAATTTGTGAAGGTAAGTGGATTTTCAGAGTCTTAAAAGAACTAAAGGTAGAGGTAGAACCTCATTGAAATTGTGTTGTGACAACAAGGCAGATAGAAGCATAGTTCATAATCTGGTTCAATATTATCATACAAAACATATCGAGATTGACTATCATTTTATCAAAGAAAAGATTGACTCTGGTACTCTCTGTTTGCCATTTATCCCTTCAAATCAACAGATCATTGATATATTAATAAAAAATTTGAGAAGAATAACATTTAAATACTTGATCAGAAAATTGAGCATGATTGACATCTATGTACCAACTTGAAGGAGGTGTTGAAATATTTTTTATTTAATATTATTTATTTTTTTATTTAATTACTCTTAAAATAAAGAACTGACTTTGTATTTTCTCTTATATAAAAAGAGTCATTTCATTCATAATAATATAACAATTATTATCCATGTGCTTTTCTACACCTGACTTGTCACTCTATTGTTGGGGTTGTTTTGCAAATGTTATACGTCTAGCTGACCCTACTTATTGGGATAACTCTTACAAATGGTTGTTCTACTATTAGGTTTTTGTATTCAAACAGTGCAGAAGTTTACATGATTTTGGAAACATCTCGACATATTGGGGGTCATCTCTCTGTTATGCTGATTTGTAACTTGGTTTAGAGAATTATTGTATATTCTTTCTTTCTTCTTGGTTCTTTTTCTACAACCCATCTGTCAGTTAATTTTTTCTATACATTATTTATTGTCTGTTATAAATAGTATATATGTTTCTTTGCCATCAAGTTTACTGTACATCAAAATTTTCTTAGTTCTCAATCATACTCACCTTTTATATAGAAATGGGAGATAAGTTTCTTTGTTGCTTTGTGTCAACTATCTTCTATGAACAAACTAACAAGGAAACATAATCCAAAACCTTCTGTTAGCTGGGGTTTATATTATCTAATCTCTCTGGATTCCTTTTATCTTTGTGATCTTTGAGTGTGGAAGCTTTAATATTTTTTTGTTTTGAGTTTTGCTTTGGCTCAACATATGGGATTTGGAAGTAACTTCACTTTCCAAGTTGTGGAATTTTTGACAACTTGGTTGGGTATTATACGTACATGATTCCTTGGAGTGGTTAAAGTACTCATCTGTATTAAGTTGAAGATAAAATTGTCATATCAAATGGCTACACAATCTTGCAAATTGGATGGATGTCTGCTCCAAATAATCATATTTTATATGTTCCTTGTTATTTGCTATGGAATTTGTTACAGGAAGACATTCGCATGCTTTGTGTTCAGCCTGGGATGAGATCGGTCGTTGTAATACTGTATCAATTTTCAGATTTTTGGTACTTTTCTTTTGATGGCATGTCTTGTGACAGTTCGAATTTGTGTTTCTGCGTCAGGAACGTGACTGTGAAGCATACAAAATAAGTACATCTCAGGGAGGTTGAGAAATTTTAGACAACCTGGTTTGGCACTCTTTTATTTGGACATTTGATAATTTTCTTTTAATGACGCGAAAAAGAATTGTTGGAATAAACGGTTTTCAAAAAAGATAATTATTGAGAAGAAGAATAAAAGAGAGAGGAGAGTGTTTTGTTATTCTGTAAAAACCATATGAAAATTTTATTAACGGCTATATTTGATTACAAAGGAAAATCTCCATATATAGGCATACAATGCCAAGACTCAAAACAAGTTAAGCTAAAGTCCAAACAATCAAGGCCCGGGGACTTTTGACATACTGATGTATTCAATTACATCGAATACAACCTAACACTTCGATTCTTATTCAGTTCGATATTTTGGCTAATTCGACTAACACACATTAGCTAGTTCAACTAGCACACAAACTTGGCTAATTCGACTGAACAAGAATTATACTTTCTAACATGAATCGTACCAAATAGAGTAAATCTTTGTGAGGTTAAGGAATTTCTGACAACCTGGTTTGGCGCACTATTGATTGGTTTGATTTCCCTATTGTAATTATTTCTCATATTTTATTGTCAATTGTGTTTTGTATCTGCAATATGTTGATGCCTGCTCTTGTGCTTTCATGTGCTGATCTTTTCTCAGATTGAATTTTTCACAATTATTTTTTTGGATTCTTTCAAGAGTTCTTTGTGGTGGGTATCACAGAGGGATATTGTCAACCGCTGCTGCTTACTTTGGTGTTACAGGGATTTTGAAAGTTGTGGTGGCCATTATTAAGGACATGCTTAGGCGCCATTGGATTTAATGGTTCATTTTCCTTGAAAATATACTTGTGTTGCAATTTTTTATTTTCTATGGAGATATAATATGCTAATGTTGATTTTTGTGTTCAATTGTGTTCAGAATTACAAATCTAATCATTAATGGATCTTCAGTAATTATGATTTTGTAGTTCATATCCACCTCTTTCTTGGATGATCGAGATATGTGTGGGTATCTTGATTGTTTGAAAATATTTGATACAATGGATAAGGAAGTTGAGTCTCTTTATAAATAAAATTTCCGTTTTGGCTTCATATCCATCTCTTTACCAATTCGTCCACACTTTTGTTTGGATTCACTTGTCTAACACATTATACCATATATAATTATAAATCAAGATTCTAGCACTCCAAATGTCTGCTCCACATCCTTTTTAATTGATTCTTGATGTTGTGCAAATAGTTTTTTTATCATCGCGACAATGAAATGGTCTTGATAAATATAGCCACTTATGATATAAACAATCCACTAAATAATACTTCATATTATATGGAGTCTCATTGAGTGTATATTGCATAGTGAGCGCACATCGTTCCTGAATATTGTTAAACGCGTTGGATTGATTTAACACATCAATATCATTGTTTGAACATACAATATAAAAATGTATGCCAAATCGATAAGTCTTGTGATGCCAGTGCTTCAAGCATGACTATGGGATTATCATGTTTATTACTTTCAGCTTATTACAATGTTTTTAATGAACACCATTTTGCTTTAAACTCCATATATTCCTTGTGTAATATGTTTTCTACCTCGTTAAGTTGAACTAGTTTTCTCATTGCTGCTACTATTTTATTCAATGTATCTTGTGTAACATTAGAAGGCAGTTGAGATGCATCTGTATATTCCTTTGGCTTACCTTTTCTTTTTGTTGCATGTTGTCCCATTAGAAGCATAAATGGAGATGATGAGTTATACTCATAACTTGAAGGTGTCTTTGTGTTAGGCGATGATGAGTGTGCTCCCCTAGGAGAAATCTTAAATCTCTTTGAAAATTTTCACGTCGAAGCTCTCATCCATTTATATTTATCTTTTAAGAATCACCACTCTCATCCATTTATATTTATCTTTTAAGAATCACCACGTATACTCAAAATTGAATAGATAAAATATATAATAGTGAAAATTAATTGATTAGGGTTCATTTGGACTTGTGATACTTTATTTTGATGGCATGTCTTCCTACATTGGAGTTTGTGTTTTTGCATCAGGAACGTGAATAAGCATACAAAATTAGAGTACATATTAAGGATGTTGATGGTATGTTGTGAAGTGAACCAGGAAAAGACTTCGTAAGTGAACTTGCGAATTTATCTAGGATGGGTGAATTTGCAAGTTAACTTGCGAAATTTTATCTGGTTTATTTTTAAATCAGTGTGCTAACAATTGTAATGGTTTACTTTAGGAAAATGGTCGAGAATGACAATCGGATAACATGTTTGAGACATGGCAGACAAAGCCAGACAGCGTTGGCTCGTCGAGAGCGAGAGATAAGGGAAAGAGAACAACAGGCACAACTTGATATTGCACCATCTTCTGCACCATCACGGATGAGTCATTTCCACGAGTCGTCTTCCTCTCGTGCACATGAGGAGGAGGTACCCGAGGTAGAGGTACTGACGATAGAGGTGCCGACAGAGGAGGCCCATGATGCTCAGGACGCCGAAAATGCTGAGGTCTCCGACGACGATGTTGAGGAACCTGCAGAGGCAGAGATGCTGGCTATCTAGGAGGGCCATATGACAGACCCCTCCTGATTTATTGTGAGGACCATATTTTCCGTTATGTCTGGTGTGGAGAGGTATTATAATTTTTATCGTTACATTTCATATTATTTATTTTTGTTTACTGTCTGTTCTTTTTTGTTTATTTTTGTGTACTGCACGTTCGTATTATTAATTTATTTTCGTTTAATTTTGTATACTTTTCCTTATTTTTTATTTATTTTCGTTTTATTCTTATGTTTCAGGAAAGGAAGGCCTTGAAACATGTGAACCACTCCCGCAAAAATTTTGATCTATATGTTTCAAAGTCTTAGTGGTTTCACAGTGTTATCCTCGTATCCAGTCTTGCTGAATTATTCAGTACTGATTACAGTACCATTAGCACCGACATGCAGGGTGCTTTTGTTGAGAGATGGCATAGAGAGACGTCATATTTCCACTTTCGAGTTGGGGAGTTAACGATCACCCTGGACGATGTTGCCTGCTTGCTCTGACTACCTATCAGAGGTAAGTTACTCAACCATTCCAAGATAACTAGAATTAAGGCGGTTAAGTTGATGGTTGAGTATTTGGGAGCTGGTCCATACAGAGCTGCTGAGGACTGCGACTCCACAAACGGGGCGCACACAAGGTTCTCCTACCTGAAGGAGTTATATGGAGAGCACCTCCGTCAAGCAGCTCTTGAAAGATAATTGCATAGGTGTCATACTCCAAAATTTTCCCTCTTACTTCTCAAGACAATTCACAACTCCATACTCAAGAATCTCTCAAGGGTTGACTAGACAAACCCTCTTCTAAGCATTCAATCCAAACTAGGGTTTTGGTCCTCTCAAGCCAAAATGGATTTCCAATACTCCAAGTGGTCATCATACCTCATCATATGCTTCAAGGGATCACCATGTCAAGTTTCAAGTCTTACAAGTCAAATTTGCTCATCCAATTGCTCAGATGGTTGAAAATCAGTTGTATTGGATAGAAAGTCAATTGTGGTCAGCATACAGTCAAACTTCATAATTTTTTGTCAACATCAATAGTTTAAAGTAATATTCATCATTTGATCAAGGGTTGACCATGATTCCTCAAGGAAAGTCAATATTTGATCAAAAGTCAAAGTTTTTAAATTAGGGTTTTTCAGACAAAAGTCAACAGGAGTAATCTGTAGGTATAAGTTTACCCACAGAAAAATTATGGGTAAGACCGTCGCTAAATTCAAAACAAACAAGTCAGTTCTCCCACCGTATCACAACAGCCATATGGGAGCCTGTGGAGGCAGATATTTTTGTTAGGTTTCACTGTGGTTGTGTCATCCGATGTTTTCTGGTGTACATGGCAAGCACGTCCGTCTTTGTGGACATGAGCGGCCACTACACCGACGTGGCCTACCTGAGATATTTTATGGACTTTTCTACAGTTCTTGACTGGAATTGGGGTGTCGCTGTTCTTACCTACCTCTACCAGAACTGAATGAAGCTTCCAGGTGGAGGGCTAGGGCGCTTACCGGCTCGTGCACACTCCTCACACTACGTTTTTATGTTAACGATAAATTTTAATTAGTTTTAATTAATTTGTACTTACACATTATATTTTTGTTGATGCAAAGATGGATTATATCGTATTTTCATCACATCCATGATTACTCCGTGGATGGCGACTATCAGGACTTCATGCCCAGGGTTGCCAGGTTTATTCTCAACAGGGGAAACTATAATGTGGTTCCTTACCGGGTGTTCCTTGATCGCACCAACCATGACGACATCAACTGGACTCCGTTTGAGGACTGCAAGGAGGTTCCCCCCTTCGATACTATGTCGTTATACTCTAGGTGGCTAGCTTGTGGGGCTAACATGATGGTCCGATATCTGCCCGAGCAGTGTATGCGCCAGTATGGTTTTATGCAGATGATACCTCGATCTCTTTTCCAGAATGCTCTCGACACTATGACATAGAGGGCTCTAGATGACATCTACCAGGATTAGGAGAATCATGTCGTGCTAGAGGAGTATCGATTGATGCAGGTATCTCCTATATGGCACTCTGTGGAGGGGTACGCGACATGGTTCTTTAGAGTGTCGCACCCTTACATGACATCGGAGGCTGAAGGACGTCCGCCGAGGCCAGCATATGAGGAGCTCTTGAAAAACGAGCAGGTCGAGGATGATCATGTCATTGATCTACTGTCCATCTGTTAGTGTATCTGCCATATTGGACAAGAGGCGTTGGATGACGGGATTGTCGATGGGGGCGGACCCGATGCGATTGTCCTGGTGGATAGGATGGTCGCTGAGGCAAAGCGTGCGAGACATTACCACAGGTAGATGAGGGCGCAAGGGGCTGGATTAGGCATACCCAATAGCCTTTATGTTTTTTTAGTTGATTTTTTCGAAACAATTTATGTAATTTAATATTTCTGACAATTTTTCTCTTTAATATTTATAACATATTAATATTTACATTGTTTGCATATATAGATATTGCATATATTAATATTTTCTAACAATTTTTCTCTTTAATTGAATTTCTGAATACGAAAACATAATTCGAGTTATTGTGAAAAAACATAGTAGTTTCAAACATGGTTTAACACATTCAGGTTCGTAAGTTAACTTACGAATTCATCCTACACAGGGTGAATTCGTAAGTTCACTTACGAAACTTTTCCTAAATGTGTTGAACCATGTTTTAAATAATAAAACGTACAAAAGTAAGATGGATTCGTAAGTGCATTTACGAATTCACTCGGAAGGCTTAATTCATAAGTGAACTTACGAAGGACATTTTTGGTTTTTCAGGGGTGTTGGAGAAATCCACTAGGTGGGTGAAGAAATTTCCTTAATTATTGATGTATTCAAATTAGTATTAATGTTAAGTGAAAAATAATAAATTAAGAATATTTATTAGAGAGTACAATTGAAAGGTTAAATATAAAAGTGCAATGATAATGTAAAATGACAAGTATTTTGGGATAGAAATTTAGGTAAAATATATGATCAATTGAAGGAAGACTAATGAGATAGAATTGTGAGAGAAAATTAAAAATTTAAGAGTAAAATGATAAAATTGCAAAAGAGAAAAAAATTGATTATGAAATATTTTATTTGGACAATATCTATTATAAATCTATAAAAATCAAAGTACCATTAACTTACCATAATACCCTAATTAGTAAATTTAATTTTAGTCTTAATCTAAGGGTATTTTAGTAATTTTTTGAAATACTTGCACCACATTCATTTGACATTAAATAAGGCTAATGTGTCACACTCAGTTTTTTTCTCCAATTTATAATTTTTTTCACACTTTTAAAATAATTTTCAACTAACCAAATACCCCCTAATAATCACCTATTGTCAACCTAATAATCACGTAATCAAGCATTGGTGAAACATAACATCATGAGTCGTTTTCCTTCCCCATGCCATTAACCTAAGTTCTGTGAATCCAATTTGAACTTGCTATGGGAATCCAAACGTTCTTCTTCCCTCTTTCAATGCTTCACCACTTTGTATTTCCCTATAATCTCATTACTTACATCATACCTAACCCTAACGGCATACATATATCCATGCCTGTTTCGATCCAAGCTGCACCTGGAAGCATCGCTCGATCTGTTGTTTTTCTGTTATCATACTTTATCCATTCATCCTTCTTCATACTGCCTAACTTGCTTTTCACATTTTGTTTTACAGATACCATATATCCATCCATGGCGCGCCCTATTGAAACGATCAATAACATCAACGATTTCAAAGATTTATGGAAGATTGTTGTTAGATGTAAGCATTTGTGGACTATGACGAGTGCTCAGAATAAGAAACACTGGGAGCTTATTTTGTTTGACTCAAAGGTATGCTCAAATTTTAATACCAGTTTTTATTACATTTCTATTATACCCCAACTGATTGCATAATATTTGTTTGTTTTAGTTGGATTTGATTCAGGCGATTGTGCCACCTTATTTGGTACCAAAGTTCAAATTGCAGCTTGAGCTTGGATGTTCTTACGTTATGCAGAACTTCAAAGTTTCCAGTAATGATTTCTCCTTCAAATCTACAGATCATAAGTTTAAATTGATTTTCTGTGGATCTACTTTTGTCAAAAAGGTCCAACTAAATGACATTCCTGTGAACTACCTCAACTTAATTGGAATGGATGCTATTGTTAAGGGTAAATTTAGGTCTAATGTATTGTATGGTGAGTTACATTTTATTATTTAGAATGAATCAGTTTATTGTATAAGTTCAAGAGTACACATGACTTATGTGGTAAATTGTTTTGCAAATATCGTCGGAGGAGTTACTGAAATTTCCCAATCTCAAATAATTGCTGATAACAACAAAAGCAAAGTTGTATTTACCTTGACTGATATAAGGTTCATGTGATCTTATTTTATTATCCTAATATTGATTCCGAATACAGTACATGTCTAACATACTCATTATGTTTGTTTTGTAATTTCTGTCACTCAGCAAACATTTTGTACAATGTACTCTTTGAGGAAAAATTGTTGTCCAACTTAATGAGTATTATAACAAGCATAAGGATGATGGTAATATTGTTGTCCTACTAATTAATGCAAGGATCAAATAACCCCAAGGTATCATATGAATCTGTTTGTAATTAGACCCAATTTTAAGCACTGTCATTTATATGTGTAATCATTTCAGGAAGTTATCCGTTAAATGTATCTAATGCATGGAACGACACGAAACTGTTGATTAATGATGTGAGCATTGAGGAGATTAAAAACCTTAAGGAGAAGTAAGTGACCATTGTATCAACATTTATATCTTATTTATGTAAATATATTTGAATATTCATGCATTACTAATATATATACGTTTGAACCTTCTTTATGTTTAACAGTCTTAAAAATGAGTTGCCATTTTTGTCATCTTCAAGCATGCAAATTGACACCACTCAAAGCTCTCATTTCTCTGAGTTAGATAAATTTATCTGGAAAGCAGAGATATTGAGTCTTTCTGAAATTTCATTTCTGCAAAATGTTTGTTACTCTTTAACTCTAACTTATTAAGATTACATAATTAAACAAACCAATTTCTTATCCAAGAATTGACATAATATACTCTTTTCTATTTCAGGAGACTACGTGCGTGACTGTTGCCACTCTAGAGAAGTTTGAGTGTGGCCAGTCAAGATGGTATTATAATGGATGTAGTGAATGTACCAGAAGTGTGTCTTTAAAGGATGGAAAACTCATGTGTTATTCCAAACACATTTCATCTGAGCCAGTCCCAAGGTATTTTCTATTTACTATATAGAAGCTTTATCAGGTTATAACCAAATGCTTCATTGATGGCAATTTGTATTTTTATCACACATCATATAGATTTAAGCTTGAAGTGCTTGCCTCTGATGGAAATTTAAAATACAAGTTCATATTTTGGGATGTTGATTGTGTAAGTTGATTGGGAAGTCCGCTCTTGAGATGAAAATGGATTTGATAAAGGTATAATTCAAAATGTCATTTATGTTCCTTATTTGAATACCATTTACCTTAACATAAATTCTTTTGTTGATTTATTCTGGAGATTATGATCCCCATGAGTTCCCTTATGAACTGGATGCAACGCTCAAAAAGGAGTTGGCTATAAGAGCAGTTTTTCAACCTAACAAGGCCAGTCTGTCTGTCATTGGGTTTAAAGCAGACGAAGAGATACGAAAGAGAATAAGGGATAATTTCAAATGTTAAGAGGTAATACTTTTACTTACTCTCAATATGAACACCATGACCATTACATTTTACTAAGATTTATTTTTAACTGGCAGCATACTTCAAAGCTGGCCACCTCAGAAAAACTGTCACAAGATGAATTGTCGACAGTCTCAGTGAGTTTTTTCTTTTTTAATATATAGAAATCAAACCTATTCAACACTATATTTCTTCAAATTGCATGATGCTGATAATGTTTTAACTTTTTCATAGCAGGAGCCCTTATCCATGTCTGCAGATTTTGACCCTGCATTTGCCAACTCTGCACTTGCTCCGTCAAAAAGATCTATTCCTGAAACAGCTGAAGAACTCGACGGTGTCCAACTATCCTCCACCAAGATAACAAGAGAAATCAAGCTGGAGAAATGACTGCCTCGAGCATCATCTAATTTTTATTTCATTTATCTATTTGGACAAAATGTAGCACTTAGTTTTTTTTTAATCCTTAGATGTTTTCCTCTTTGTACCTTTAACCTAATGAACTTATTATATAGTGTTTGCACACATTAACTGTGTTGTCTTTGCTATTTATTTATATATAGACTTTTGTTAACAATTGTTCTACTTAAATTATATCACTAAATGACATTAACTTACCAAGATAACAAGAGAGAACAAGCTGGAGAAATGATTGCCTCGAGCATCATCTAATTTTTATTTCATTTATCTAGATGGACAAAATGTAGCACTTAGTTTTTTTTTGTTTGATCCTTAGATGTTTTTTTCTTTGTACCTTGAACCTAATGAACTTATTATATAGTGTTTGCACACATTAATTGTGTTGTCTTTGCTATTTTTTATATATAAAATTTTGTTAACAATTGTTCTACTTAAATTATATCACTAAATGACACATTTACCAATCGTTCTACTAACATTTAATCACAGAATCTCCCATTTAACAATTGTTTCTACTTAATTTTATATTTTGTATGAATTCACTTCAAAGTATTGTTATGGCTTAGTTTTTTATTATTATGCACTTAGTGTCTTTACAATACACAAATATTATTCTTTCAAGTACTTTATGTCTAATTTAAATATATTATCTTCTTTAAACTAACTCATTGTGTGCGATAAGAAATACTATTAACTCTATAAATCAAAATGAATCATTGAAGAAATCAATGTGCTACTAATAAATTTTTTGTACTAATGTATATGTTGGAACTGCCATTGTGTCCTTTATGATAGGTTATGTATACTAAGTTAATTATTAAGCAATAAAATTTCTATATATGCATAGGTTAGAATGCATAGTCTGATAAGATCATAACGACATGTATTTGAACCCTTTTTCATGTAATAAAGTAGAGATTACTAATATATAATCGTAAACCATGATCTTAGTATTTCAGAAATTGAAAACATGTCTTTCCATAATCTTACATTTAAAAAAGCATAATCACTAATTGCACATGGATCCACTAACATAACAAGTTCAAACATTAGAGATTATAACAAAACAACTATGGACAACAAAGTATATCCAAATGTGATTGCACTTGAACACAGACTGCCCATACAAAAAACTGCTCCATTTATGGCATCATAATTCAGCTAATTTCCAATAAGATGCTCTTTCACTGCTGTCCTTTGACAACATTAACCAAGACACGGTCCACCGGAGGATATTGTACTTTGAAGTGGATAACGTCACCTTCGCACAAGTCTTGATCCTTCGCAAATGTACATCATCCTTTTGACAAGAACTTCTCAAGTTTTTTTCCCTGCTCTTGAAAACACATGGATATGTAAGACCACTGTGTGTATCGTATAGATCAATAGATGACCTTGGCTCCATGAATATCTCCTTTATAACTTATGATGGAAATTGCTGCAACAATAACATTAATTAGATATGTCTACTAATACTATCTTATGCATTTCAAAGATTCTATCAACAAACTGTTAAAGAACTTACAAGAACTTGAGTTCTTATCTTCAATCTACTCTTAACAACCTTGTGCCATTTACATTCGCGTATCTGCTGCATATCTGCAGGCTGGACAACAAAGGCATTGGAATTATTCTCATCGTTGGGTGCAGGTTGTACAACATCAGTGTTTATATTGTTCTCCACTATGGGTGCAGGCTGTACAACATCAGCATCGTTGTTGTTCTCATCGCTGGGTGCAGTCTGGAAAACACCAGAATTGGTATTATTCTCCACTATGGTTGTAGGCTGGACAACATCAACAAAGGAATTGTTGTCATCGCTGCACCAACATACACCATTATTTAAAATAATAAATGCCATACTTAAATGTCCAACTCTAATGTAGAAATCCTAAAAGTTCTTGAAATGACTTACGATTCACTATTAGAAGAAATACTAATATGGGATTTATTTCCTATGTTGTCCACCCCGTCGTCACCTAAGTCCATGTCTACAACAACATTGGTTTCTTCAAGATAATCTGAACCATCGATAAGCCATCCATCCTCTTTTGCAACTTCAAAGAATTCTTTCTGAGATAGAGACCTTCTGACCTTTCCAGTCCTCAGCTCCTATTTTTCCTCTCTCTATACATACTCATTGTATTTCTCCAAAAGTTGCTCACGTGTATACTTTGGTACACTATTGCTACTTAATCAATCAACAGAAAATTACATGCAAGGAAATTTTAGTTACTATCAATAATAGACATACTCACTCCAAAATAATGGCTTACCTCGATGAACCACCGTCTCCTCCATGTCCCTTTTTGGAAGCAACATGCAGTTTTCTCCATTCTTTAGCAATATCACGCTTCTCCTGAGATTCGCGACGAACTTTCTTCATAACCAGATTTATCCATTCCGGATGAGGAGGCATGTCGGTCAGAGTTCTCCCTACAAAACCCCTGAATATAACATAAAACCAAGAACATCGTTAAACACAGACATATTTTTTAAGTAACCCTAAATCTTCATACTGAAAATGGTGATTCATATGTAACAAAACTTATTTCTTATCCGCGAGAACACCACCTTAGACTATGTTTTGTCATCTTACACAGTCACCCCAACTTTGTTGATGGAGAACACTGTTTGTACTCTTGAGCTTCTTCTTTGGAATTTTCTTTTTTGAGAAACCCGTGCCGATCATTGTTAGCAAGTTAATGTGAGGTTTTGTTTTATATAGGTTGACACAAGAATCTACCATTTGTTACATCAAACACTATAAATGACATGTAGAATACAAAAGGTTCTAATCATTCCATTTTAAACCCATTGAAAAGTGTATCTATTTTGAAGTCCTTTTATGAGTTTTACCTATATATTTTATTTAAACCAACACGTGCAATTTAACATCACGTGCTATGTTATCAATTTTGTTTTTGTTTTATTATTTATTTTTAATCACCAAAACAATCTATTATGTAATAATCTGTCATTTAATATTACATACTTAATTTATTAATTTTCTTAAATAAAAGGTGAATTGTATTATTAAATAATATCAATTAATTTTTTTTGATTAGTTAGTATACAGACAAAATGTATAATATATATTATGTTATATAATTTTTCAATAGTCCATTTTAAAGTTTGTTAGGTATGTTAAGTTAATTATTATATTTTCAATTTTTATTACGGGAAAAAAATAATCACATTCTTAAATTACTTTAACAATTTAGAAATAAACTATTTTACACTTTATTATTTTATAAAAACAGGGTTCATTAAACCATTACTTAATAATAAAAACACATATTACAAAAACATCCAACATCACAACATCAACCTTTGCTTCCTCTTGGCTCAGACATATGTGACTCAATGTGTCTTCTACTTTCCCTTCCTTTGCAACCTTACATATATGACTTCATCAACTGAACTATAAGTACAATGCAGATTATCACCAGCTCTGAGCTTTTTGTTCTTGGCATAATTGTACCATCCCTTGCCAAGGTACATTTCACCAGTCTCACGGTTTGATTTAATAATCTGGCAGGTATGTAACTCGCCTGTGTCGAAATCCCGTAGAAGGCATGAAGTGATATCAGCACGCAACGTCTTATGGATTGCCTCAGTTGGGAAGTGCTACAACATAACACTCATATGTTAGATGTTGTTAACAATATTACAAATAGTAGAATCAAATTTCTGCATATAAGCTATGATTATCGCTATTATAATTCAATGTTAATTACAAAGACTTGGTTTCCTCGACGCCCAGATTTAGTGATTTCTCTAATCCATGAGAAATCTTTATGCAATATTGCATCCCTGTTGTTCACATTTGATGGTTCTGCCATCTATACTTCCTTTTCACTACCCTCATTGCTACGTTTATTTCAAGAAATAGTACATCAGATGTAGTGTTTTCATTTGGTGAGTGTGGTTCTTCCTTAACTCTTGAAAGCATTCCATACAGCTGCTCCGTGTTGAGAGGGACAAAACTATGTCAATGCCATGTTAAGTATAATTAGCACATACTACGAAACATTGAAGCATCAACCTTATTGCAAACCACACATGTATAACAGTACAAAAAGCATCACGAAACTTACCCTTTCAGAGATGGAGAGGATATCTTCAACACTTATTCACTTTTCACGTATATGAGATGTTTATCTTTTGTTGATATGCAAGAACCAATATTCAAGAATGAAAATAGAGCATCGCTTCTATTAGCTTATATAAAGATGTGAACATGCCCTTGGTTCCTTATAGGAATGGTTAAAATATTTCTCTTGATTTGATATCTCATTACCTAACATTGAGTAGAATCTTACTACCATACCTACCTTTTAGGTTTCTTGGTATACGTGACATGCTAATGAATACAATATTTACCATTACTTTTGAGTTTTCAACATAAAAATATTTAATGTCACATAATAATCTTTGTTGTTCTAATAATTGTTATAACTTTGTATGTCACATATTGTGTTGATGTCACATTAAATTTTTTCCCCTTTACCGATAACTTTGAAGCTTTGGTAATATAACCTATCATGAGAAAACACATGTAATTTAATATAGCAATTCACTAAGGAAATACAATATATCTTCTGTTGTATTAAAGGTATAAAATGTAGTTTCTCAGTACACTTACAACTATTAAAACACATATTCTGAATTCCAAATGAAACAATTCCATATTGATTCATTAGTATTACAGTGAGAATGTTATAAATATATTGAATTGAAATTTATCAAGTATAATTACTGAGAACTATGAACAACCATATTGATGAAAAGAAATATTCTGCAACACTGGCAAGGCATAAGAGGAAGCATATTCTTAAAGACAGAAGACGTAAGAGGAATAGAGTTAATGAAAATAGATTTGACGACAACCATCAGCTCAACAATTCAAATTCTGTAACCAGAAATCATATAAGAAATCCACTATCTGATATCACTTCTGTTGTTGTCAATAGGGGTGAAGTTGTTTCTACACGAATAGGAGTTGGAATCGTTAATTCACAGCAAAAGCATTTGAATGTTGGTTTTAGTCTGTTAGAGTCATCTAATATATTTAAATCTAAGTTTTTGCAACATAAACAACATGCAAATTCACCAATAAACCAGTGCACAACCCCAAACCCTACATCTTCCCACTACTACTCAACCCTTTCTACTGATACAATTTCTCCCCAAAAAAAGTTTGCTTTAGCACGTCATAAAATGAGGACAATTATGAAGCATAAGAGTGCACAGAAGAACAAGCATCATTGTAATCTACACAACATTCGGGATGAGAGTAGGTCGTTTTGTTCTCCTCTCAACTTTGATGCAAATACACCTCTAAGTGGAATGACATCCTCCTCAAGTATTGAAGACAACAATACTTCATATGGACAACCAAGTTCTTACGCATCTTCATCCAACATACATGTGGATCCAAGTGTACTTCATTTTATGACTGCCAATTTATTCAATACCTTTTCAACTGCTGAATATAGAAATGCATCTTCTTGCAATACAAATTTACGCACAAATACTGAAGGAGGGAATGCAGGTCACCAATCAGTAGCAAAATATTCAATTGATGAATCTATAAGCGATAGTTCATGCGAATTCATAAATGAAAATCCTGATTATGATACAAGTTCAACTTTGGACGAAGACGAAGACCATTATGCAAATGTCACAACAATTGATTGCACAAATGCTGGTATCTATTGTCGGAATTATTATTATTAACAAACCACACCATAAAATCCATTGTCATACCACATGAAAGTTATTTGACAGATATGAATATAGAAGTCTTTATAATAATATGCTCTTTTATTCTATTTGATCTATAAAGGATATTCAGATATTGGTGATCCTTGCATTGAATGTACGCACTGTGGAGCACATATGTGGTATCAAGAGAAGACTGACAAAAGAAAACATAGTGCAGTGCCTAAGTTCCAATTATGTTATGGAAAGGTTAAGTTGTGTTGCCACTTTTCAGAACACCACCATCGTTTCTTAAGCATCTTTTGTCGAATAAAAACGATGTACTATATAGAAATTATCATAAGAATTCCAGATTGTACAACATAATGTTTGCATTTACGTCTCCTGGAATGAAGATTGACAATAGATTCAATACTGGAAGTGGACCACCTAACATGAGAATTCAAGGGCAGTCTTGCCATAGAATTGGTAGCATGATGCCTTTGGATGGAGAAAAACCGAAATTTGCTCAGCTTTATATCTACAACACTGACAATGAGATTCAACATAGGATGCATGGATTAGGGTAATGTTTTTTATGCCAATTAAGACACTTACATTATATTTGTTATGCTATTGTCATGCATAACAATTGTTTTATTTCCTAACGCAACAACAACCCGAATATTGTGGAAGAAACTGTTAGCAGTCTGAAGAATATGCTTGATGAATTCAACACACATGCTAAATCTTTTAGAATGACAGCAAATAGACTAAAGGATTGTCCTGCACATGACCTCAAATTGAAGTTAATATCTGATAGATTAAAAGATGGTCGAATTTACAACCAACCTACTATGTCTGAGGTTGTTGCGCTTATTGTTGGCGATGTTAATACAGGCTCAAAAAGGGATATTATCCTTGAGAGACAAAGAAGTAGACTAAAAAGAATAAGTGAATTTCATTCGAGTTATCTTGCATTACAATATCCACTTTTGTTTCCATATGGGGAAGATGGATTTAAACTTGGTGTTCTACACATAAACTATTCCCAATAAAAAAGGGAAGATGAACAAACTTACTATTAGAGAATGGCTTGCTTTTCTCATTCAAATTAGACAAAGTGAAGCACACACACTGCTCAGGTCAAGGAGATTGTTTCGTCAATTTTTGGTTGATGGATGCACTATGATGGAGTCACAGAGACTTAATTATATACGTAAGCATAAAAAAAACTACGAGTATCCAAATACTCCAATTACTCAGGAGTAGAACAATAATCTTCAAATCAAGGAGCAAACAAAGGCAAAAGAGTGGTATTACCATCAACATACGTTGGAAGTCTTAGATACATGGAACAATTATACGTTGATGGAATGGCAATTTGTATCCAGATTGGATGTTCGGATCTATTCATCACGTTTACTTGCAATCCAAGTTGGCCAGAGATTCAAAGGTTACTTAACAACATGAATTTGCAACCTCAAGATCGTCCTGATGTAATATCAAGGGTTTTTAAAATAAATTTAGACGAATTGTTGTGTGATTTAACAAAGAAGCATGTGTTGGGCAGAGTTGTTGCATGTGAGTTACATGAAATAAATTTCCTAATACTTCACTGTTTCTTGCTATATATCAAAAAAATTACATTTATATTTTTATTCTAATATAACCTTTTGCAGATATATACACAATTGAGTTCCAAAAGAGAGGTTTGCACACATTTTTTTCATGCATCAGCAGAACAAGTATCCCACTCCAGATGACATCAACAATATTATTTTAGCAGAAATACCAGCCGAATCTGATGATAGGAAATTACATCATTTGGTAAAGACACACATGATTCATGGTCCATGTGGGTTGGCAAAGAGATCTTCACCTTGCATGAAAAGTGGTTAGTGCTCTAAACTTTTCCCCAAAAATTGGCAGCCTCAAACCATTATCGATCAGGATGGATATCCCGTCTACAAAAGAAGGGAAACTGGTATTACTGTTTTGAAAAAGAATATTGTTCTTGATAATAGATATGTAGTTCCTTATAATGCATATTTGCTGAAGAAGTATCATGCTCACATAAATATGGCGTGGTGTAATTAAGGGACTTTAGTCAAGTACTTAATCAAGTATATTAACAAAGGTTATGATAGAATAACTGCAACTGTTGTTCGGACTGAATCAGACAGAAGTACAATTGTTAGAGAGGTTGATGAAATCAAACAATACCTTGACTGCAAGTACGCTTTCCCAAGTGAGGCATGTTGGAGGATTTTTTCATATCCTATCCATGGTAGATCTCCTTCTGTTGAAAGGTTGTATTGTCATCTGGAGGGCGATAATCCCATTTACTACACTGATTATGAATTCATAGACGATGTTCTTGAAAAACCAACTCTAAAGGAATCAATGTTTACAGCTTGGATGGAGGCAATCAAAAAATACGAAGATGCAAGGAGTTTAACATACTCTGCTTTTCTTTCCAAGTTTGTTTACGATAAAAGATACCGTGTATGGAGACCACGTAAAAGAGGTCATACGATTGGGAGGTTAATTTGGGTTCCTCCAAGCAGTGGTGAACTCTATTACCTTAGAATGATGTTGACGGTTGTCAAGGGACCGACTTGCTATGAGGATATAAAAAAGGTTGAGAAGTTCGTGAAAGTTTTAGAGATGCATGCTTTGAGATGGGATTTCTTAATGATGACAAGGAATATGTTGCAGCCATAAATGAGGCCAAAGATTGGGGTTCCGGTAATTTTTTAAGAGAGTTATTTGTCACGATGCTATTGTCTGGTACTGTTAATCGACCACGACATATTTGGAAAAAGACTTGGAAGTTGCTATCTCACGGTATTCTTTATCAACAAAGAATAGCGACTGATAGAAGAGGTACAATACTTTAATACTTATATATATATATATATATATATATATATATATATATATATATATATATATATCATACAATCTCAAACCATACTTAACTATTATAAGTAGTTATTATTCTTATAATATATTTTAAACTGCTGTAAATGCAACGTTGAAAATTCAGTATAAACAACATTCTTTTCACAGCTACTAATGAAAATCAGAACATTTGGAATGTACCTGAAGCACTCATGTTGTTGTATTATACTGAACTATGGAACACATTATGACATAAGCATTTAAGTTTTACTGATGGTTTTATATGGCTAACTTAATAAACAATATGATTTTCATTGTACACAATAATTATAATTCATATTGCTTTGTATTTTTCTTGGAAGACATGCAATTGTCAACTACGGAATTGAAAAATCTCACATTAATTGAAATTGAGAATATGATGCAATCAAATCGAAGAAGCTTGTGTGAATTTAAAGATATCTCGTATCCAGATGAATATATAACACGACATATGGGCAACAAACTGATTTATGATGAACATGATTACGATGCTGATACAGAGCGAAAAAACTTTGAGAACCTATTTACATCTCTAACAGGTATTTGCTCATATTTGTATCAATGTTGTTATCATTATTCTCCAATATAATATTTTTTTCGATTTGAATGTTAAGATGAACAATGTGGAATCTTTGAAACCATAATGGCCGCTGTCAACAAACAAAAAGGAGGGGTGTTTTTTTTACATGGATACGGGGGAACCGATAAAACTTTTATGTGGAGAACACTATCAAGTTCACTTCGTTCAGAGAAAAAAATTGTTCTTACTGTTACTTCAAGTGGCATAGCTTCCTTATTATTGCCAGGTGGTAGAATAGCCCATTCAAAGTTCAAAATACCTGTTCCAACCCTTGACAACTCTACTTGCAATGTTGATAAAGACTCTGAACATTCACAGTTATTTGAAGCTACTGATGCCATAATATGGAACGAAGCACTCATGGCTCATAAGAATTGTTTTGAGGCCTTGGATAAGACCCTTAAGGATGTCATGAGCAAGAAGGGTTTTGCAAATACAATTTTTGGTGGTAAAGTAGTTATATTTGGAGGAGATTTCCGTCAAATATTTTCAGTTGTTCCAAGAGCAGGGCGTTTTGATATTGTCCATGCTTCCATTTGTTCATCTTATGTATGAGACTATTTCCAAGTCCTAACACTAACTAAAAACATGAGACTACAGAATGGAAGGGACAGTACAACTGCTAATGAACTTGCAGAATTCTCAAAATGGATATTAGATGTTGGTGATGGTAAAATATGTGAACCTAATGATGGATTAGCTGATATACAAATTCCTCCGGATTTGTTAATTTCCAATTTTGAGGATCCAATAAAAGCTATAGTTGAAAGCATATACCCCAATTTGGTTGCCGAGTTTCAAAATGTAGAATTTCTACAAGGAAAAGCAATACTTGCTTCAACCATTGAAGTTGTGGAAAAAATAAATCATTACATATTGGACATGATACCAAGTAAAGTAAAGTCTGTTTTAATCTATATATTCATATAAATGTTTCATTATTCACTTATTCTTGAATAACATATTCGATTGGTTTCGTGTTGGTGCATTTGTTAGGTGAGGACAAAAAGTATTTGAGTTTTGATTCAATTGATAGAACTGATACAAGTTACATAGAAGCTTATGAATGTCTTACTCTAGAGTTTCTTAGCAAACTAAGGACTTCAGGTATGCCAAATCACAAACTCAAATTAAAGGTTGGTACACCAATTATGCTAATGAGGAATCTGGACCAAAACGACGGTTTGTACAATGGAACAAGACTAATTATAACAAGGTTGGCAAATCATGTAATTGAGGCAAAAATCATGTCTGAAAAGAACGTAGGTAACATCTTTTACATCCCTCGAATGTCTATGTCACCTTCTGAGTCACCGTGGTCATTTAAGTTGATTAGGAGGCAATTCTCAATTATTGTCTCTTACGCAATGACAATTAATAAGTCTCAAGGCCAATCACTTGATATCGTTGGATTGTATTTGTCTACTCCTGTATTTAGTCATGGCCAATTGTATGTAGCCATTTCAAGAGTTACAAGCAAAAGTGGTCTTAAGATATTAATACATGATAATGAGAATGTATCATCTTCTATCACTACAAATGTTGTATACAAGGAAGTTTTTCAATCTCTTTGTTAATGGGTAAGTACATGACAACAAAGCTATTTTTCTCTAATTTTTTATGCATATTTGTTGTCTGATTTACGCATAATTTATCATGCAGACCAATTAGTTGTAAACATCGATTGCATGCAAGTTGCGTCGTATCTAAAGTTCAAATACGATATTGTTACCATTAATATGGTTAGATCCGGATTTACAAGACTCAAGACAGTATGTTATTTTGTTCCCCAATGAAGTTTTAAGTTAACATTTTTTAATGTTGTCCAATTAATTTGATACACTAAAATTTTCCGAATTAATTGAACTTTGATTTAATTATTTTAATATTATAGATATAATTATATACGAATGTTTTATTACAAGACAAGGTTAATTCTATGTTATATGAAATTCGGACCACAGCGCGGGTTTGTTGCTAGTTTATAAGTAAATAAGTGATTAAAACTAAAATAAATTAAGAAATAATAGTGGCATTCCACAACGGTCTTATTTGGTTTTATTCATTTAATATGTTGTTGTTACCGTTGCTTCACAAGGCCAACTCCAACGGAAACAAGAAGCAGTGGAAAAAACCCCTCTTAACCTCTCGCAGTGCAGTACTACCTCTTCAGAATCTCATTCTCCCCATTTTTCTTCCCATTTCCCCCCAATTTTGCCACTGTTTCGTCTTAATCTCTCATACTCTTTTTTTCATCAATCGGTTAACAATACATCTTTCTTCGTTTTATAACCTTATTGTAAGCTGTAACATAGAAAGGGTAATCATCTCTTCGAGTAACTTTGCAGGAATTTGTTGTTTTTGAAAAACATACGGTCATGTTCTCATGCTGGATGCTCTACCGTCTTACGTTAGGTCAAGTAATTCCTACGCTGACGACAACTATAATGACCCTAGGGTTAAAATCAAAATGACCGTCAAAGAAGAGATGCGCTGCGGCTCCAAGAAACTTATTTTCCTCCGAGATTTTCAACCTTCCACTTTCAATTTTGAGGTAAGGAAACAACCACACTCTTTCTCCCTTACCGTTATGATTTAGTGTTTTTTCTTTTCATTTCTGAAATTGTTATAGGAGTATTTAACAAAAGTGTACTATTTTTATCAATCTAGTAATAGGAGAGAATTTCCTAAATATCGATCTCGAGCACTGCGATGAAATATTGAGTTTTTTTTAAGTTCAATTAAACAAAAACTATAGTTTTTTAAGAATCTTTGAAATTTGACACAACTTCTGACGAAAATACTAAAGTATGTGGATGAAATAAATATGAATGAGTAGCATGCTAGGGTCGGTGTCTAATTTAATCATGTAACGAATCTTATCATATCTTGCAACAATTGGTTTGAACAATTGAGTATCAGTCCTTATGAGTTATTGTCCCTAAATTCTTAGAAATAATTCTTTAATCCTTCAACCTAATTATTATGTCCATAGGAAATTACGATTGGAATTAATCTTTCCAAAGTCGAGAATATTTCGATTATCGAAGGATATTCCTAGTCGTAGATAATATCTACTTGAATACGTTCTCAAACACATCCTGAACAATAGTTTGTCCGACTTAATTGTATCATACTAAACAATTTATGTTTGTCTGATAGGAAAAAGCAACAAGAATAGGAAGAGAACAAATCAATATGAAACAAACCAATTTGTCATTACAAGGTTATATAATCTTATTCATTATAGATAAAAAGTCAGGGTCACCCCCTAGCATTGAGGGGTTTAGCTATGCATAAATTTAACAGAAAACACAGTGTTGGCCGTAGACATTACAAATTAATGATGGAAATTCGGTCTTCAATTGCCGAGCTCATGAAAATCTTCAATCCTAGCATAAAACCTAAGTTCTCCAGCTTCTACAATGTTCTTTGCCGTAAAAAATAAACCAACCCTTGTCCAAACACATTTTCCTCCTTTTATTTTTGACTTTTTGGGCCTTTTAGACCAACAAGCCAAAAACATATCGTGCACAGGCGACTGGGGATGCGTCTGAGTGTCTGAAATGCGTCTGGGAACACGTCTTGGCAGAGGGATGATTTTCTGTGTAATTCTCTTTTACACACGCGTGGACGCGTCCTGGCAGAGAAAGCTCTTCTTCTGACTTCCTGGAGGTCTAGAATGCGTCTGGAGAGGTGTATTGACAGGGAGACACATCTTGAAATGCAAAACTTGGCGAAGAATGAAATAATTGATGTTAGATGCCCTCGAGAATGACCACTACTTACCGCTACAACCACTATGTAGACGAGGAGACCTATGCACACCGAGTCAAGATGCATAATTTATGTTTCATGTAGGATATGTGCGCAAGATTTGGTATATCTGAATTCTACCTTACACATGAGGTTGATGCTTGGGTGCGGCCCAGCGCTATGGAAATTGTGTTATTGAACTTCCACTATTTATATGCATTCTCGAACGAGTGCATGTTTGTTTGTTCGTGCGCGTGTCCAGATGCGTCCCAAGGTTTTGCCTACACTATTTATTAACTGTGTGTCTGTTGTCTCTTCTTCTATAAACCGGATATCCATCTTGGTCAAGAATCGTATCATGCTGGAAGTCTTTTGGAAAGTATTTTGAACATTTACTTTCCTTCATACATGGTGAAGATCGATTTGCATTTCCGCACGGGCCGTGAATCATGTGACTTTTGATCGTCAGTGTCTTTGGAATTTCAACTGATATGATACCATCAATGTCAGCGGGTGTTGGATACTTATTGGAAGGATGTAAGAAAATTAATATGTGAGCATGTGGTAGTCCTATTTTTTGAAACTCAAGGGTATACATATCTACAACAAAAAATCTAATATTAGGAATAAGAATTTATTGATACAATAAATAAGAAATTAAATAAGGTACATAAAGATTAACTTACACGCAAGAACCTTTCCCATTAAACTCTTTTTGGTCAAATCAGATAGTAACTCATCAAATTTCACTTTAAAAATCCTTGATATGAGATTTGGACGATCCGGTGATTTTAGATTAAAAGAAGATAGTACACGCTGCAATTCCGGCCAGTTTGGATTATAGGTAAACATAATGAGCAAATCAGGAAATCCAACATAACTACAAATTGCCATACCATCAAAGTACAACTGATCCATATATTTGCGACTACCAACATAGGACGAAGGTAACACAACCCTTTTCATGTAGTTGCACCTTGAGTCTGACCATTTGTTCTAGCATCTGCAGATGATGATACTTGTCTACTCGCAGCTTCGAATGGTTTTTTCTTAGCCATCGAAGTCTCTCAGATTCCATCATTGTAAAACCATCAACCAAAAACTGTTGGAATAGCCTTCTTGATCTGAGAATTATTTGTGCCTCATTTTTCCTGTCTTGGATCCTATAGGCAAACCACTCCCTAATTGTAAGTCTATTTCTTTTAGTTGCTTGCTCCCATGGAACAACCTAATTCGACTATTTATTGTGATGCCTAATGTTAGGCCTATAACCATCTTCACCATAGGGAAAAAATAATGGATATTGAAATCCTAAATATGACGTATGATATTCATCTATCCTCTGAAGTTGACCACACTGTTTCTGCATTATAATGTCTCTTTTTTATGTCGTATCAACATCGTCGATAATTAGCGCAGCTACTTCGGAAACTGTTGGTTAATTATATATTTTCCATCATGACGACGCTCAGAAAGTCTATCTCTCCCCATCTTAAAACATTAAGCATGCACATTATGTTGATATAACATTGAAGATATTTTTCCCACTACATTAATATCAACTCCACTTCTTGCTCTGAAATGTAAAGTAATTTAAATCAGTTGGTATACAACTCAAACTATATAAATAAACCATGAATATACTCTATAACAATAAAGGAACAGACTGGAAGCCATCTATCTTGTTTTATATTTCATGTTCGGTATCAAAGATATAAATTTGTGCAAATCATGGATTTTGTCCTGGCAATGGTAGCATGCTTCCTATACGATGACACGACTGACCTTGAATTCGATAATTTGGAGGACCTGCACCTTTGTTAAATATGTTGTCCATCTTAGCACCATGAGAAGTAAATGCAAACATCATGTTGTATAGACGAATTTGTTGTTGAAATAGTTTTGATTCATTATTTGTTTGGTCAAACAACAACTCTTTCAATTCTATTGTTGGTGGTTTCAACAAAGGAAGTTGAATCTTTACTTCTCCACAACACATCGAGAACTTAGGATTAGAGGAATGTCAATACTTGTTCCCCCTCTCTAAATACCACATATTTGCACCACATTGCCGACACTCAAAAACTGGATCACCGATATCATAATATTCTCCCAAATAATAACATACAATTGTCACGAAAATTTAAAATTTTAATTAGTAACGCTTGTGTTATATAATATAACTTTTATACTATAATACTTCAAGGAGATGTCGAAGTCACTTTTGTAGATACTCATAACCAACTCGCAGATATCTTCACAAAACCGCTTGCTCGAGAACCATTCTTCAAAATCCGAAGAGAACTTGGTATTTTGGATGAAGGTGATCTCTAAATGTTTCTCATAAGGTGTACGTCTTAATTTTTCTTCAAAAATTTATGTTTCAGTACACTCTGCTTCTACTCCTTCCTTTATATGTTTTTATTTGTTAAAATATTTGTGTATATACTGTTTGTACAAAACCTTTCCTTTCATAACAATTTTTTCAAGTTTTTGGCAATATCTGCACGTGGAACCCGGTTCCCATAATGGTCGGAACCGGTTCCTGGTTCATCTTCCAGAAACGTTATTTTTTAACAAAAGCCAGGAACCGGGTTCCCTATAGTGCAGAACTGGTTCCCAGCATGCAGACTTGCCACACGCCCCTTTTTCCAGGCTGACACGCGTTTTTGTGTTCAATAGTTATTATTTGTTTTACGTTACAGCATGTGGGTGTAAAAACACAAGTGTATTTTAATTATTTTTATGTCATAGTCAACACATTCATCTCTCATTCCAACTTCATCTTCCTCCTCTCAAACCCTTCCACCTCCATTAACACACCTCATAAAAGCTCTAATATCTCTTTTTCTTCACCAACATTTTAATACCCACTACTCCAAATCACTATAAAATCACTTCTCCTTCCATATTTCATACTCAAATATCCCAATTTCTCACTATTCCGAAAATCCCAAATCAAACCCTAACCTTCAGATTTCTCAAAAATCTCCATGGGTCCTAAGAGAGCTACCAGGTCCAGCAAGGGAAAGGCTCAGGTTGAAGAAGAGTCTTCTAACATTCATCCTCAGACCATCAAATCCAGAAGGCTCACCTTCAAATCTCGTAATCAAAAGGTTCTTCAAGCTAAGTTTTGTAAGCTTCATACCTTCCTTGCTCATAGCTTTCTGTTTCCTGCTCAGTTGGCCTCTACTGGGGTTGCTAGGTTTGTAGGTGACAATGGTGAAGTGTTTCCTGACCTTGTTAGAGAATTTTATCACAACTTAAAACTTATCCCTGATGAATTTGGTGATATTACTCTAACCTCTCATGTTCTGTCAAAGAATATCTCTTTAACCGTTAAGGAATTTGGTGAATTGTTGGGTATTCCGCATGAAGGTTTGGTTCTTGTTAATGGTGTTATCCCACATGATTGGCTACCATACAATAAGGTAGAGGTTTTTATCAACATGTGTAGGCCAAACCAGCAAAATACTGCTCGTCAACAACTTCTCTCGTCGTCTAATTTGTTTGGCTCAAATCTCTCTGTAAGTGACAGAATGCTTCACCTTATTATTGCCTATGTCCTCTTTCCAAAGAATTCTAACCACTCTCGTATCAATGAGCTTGAATTAATTAATGGTCCTTAATGCATTGAGACGTCGTTGTTCGGTTAATTGGGCACTTTCTATTATGTATCATATGCAACTTATGGAATCTCTAGATGATGGTTTACCATATGCTCGAGCCATTTCTCACATTCTGGAAAATGCTGATGTTAAACTTCAACGGGAAGTTATAAGAATTCAAGGAGATAAGGAGGCTATTACAGATGCCACCGCTCTTAAGAACACCAGAATTATTCTTGATGCAAGAGGTCACTTTCACTACAAAGAGGATTACGAACCAACGATCCACTATGTCGCTCAACCTCCCGAAGGCGGCTACACAATAGACATGTTGTTTAATCAAATGCAAATCTTCCAAAGACATGTGGATGGTCGCTTTGATGTGCTCTCACAAGAAAATGCTTCCGCACGGCGACAACTACGTAATGTCCAAAGAACTCAAAAGCTTATTCTTGATCACCTTGAAAGAAAAGAAGTTCAAGAGGAAGAGGAATCCGGAAGTGGAAGTGGTAGTGAAAATGGAAGTGAAGATGATGGTGATGAGATGAATGAGGATGAAGACTAAGGACTTACTTTTAAATTCTATGTTATTTCTTTCATTTTCGTGATGTTTAGGTTTCTTATGTTTCGTTGTTATATGCGTCGTTAACTTATGTTGTATCGTACAATCCGTTATGTTCGTGTTTTAGTGTGTGGTTGTGTTTAAAATTGTTTGTGTGTTTTTAAAATTTGTTTCACTCTTTTCCCCCATCCTTTTTGATGTTAACAAAGGGGGAGAAGAATATGCATATGTGTTGTTTTGTTTCAAAGAAATTGCAGGCCAAAATAACTATCATAAACTCAATCCAAAATTCAAAGAATCATGGACTTAGGGGGAGCCTACAATTTAGGGGGAGCCTTGCACTTGCTTAACATTTTTGCTACACAAAACAACATAAACATTTCAAGAATTGTTTTCAAGACTTGGTTGTCATCATCAAAAAGGGGGAATGTAATTGCAAGCTTCTCAAGTCCTGTTTAAAGCCTTGGTTTTGATGAAGACAACATGGATATCAACATTCAAAGGATGTGCAAAAAGTTTATCAATAATCATATAAAATCATTTTACAAGTCTTGAAGATTAGAAGAAGAATTATTGAAGAAACAACAATGTCAAAAGGTATAAATACTTAAACTTGAATATAGATGTTCACAAATATACATT
Organism: Vicia sativa; assembly: GCA_021764765.1. NCBI lineage: Eukaryota > Viridiplantae > Streptophyta > Magnoliopsida > Fabales > Fabaceae > Vicia > Vicia sativa. The sequence goes on from CM038795.1 coordinate 3,089,519, forward strand.
CATAATCATATACATATCCCACATTTTTAACAATAAGAAAAACTATGTTTGAAATCCTTTTCAAAAAAGAACTTTTGAAAATAAGCTTTTAGGAACCGGTTCTGACCTAACAGGAACCGGTTCCAAATTGCAAAAACACTTCCTGAATTTGTACCAGGAACCGGGATGTACCTATAGGGGAACCGGCTCTTGCGTGTTATGTTTAAATTCTGAGTTATTGTAAGTCTAAGAGTGCCTAAGAGGGGGGGTGAATTAGGTATATAAAGATTTATTCGGTTTTATGAGAATACTTGTAGTAATTTTTGTAGTTAAGTGTTTGAAGGTTTTTGACTATTTCTTATCTTTTCTTGGTTATGGTGATGAAAGCGATAAATGCGGAAAAGTAAAGAACACAGCGATATATCCTGGTTCTCCTCACAATCCGAGAGTACTCCAGTCCCCTTTCCAATACGAAAGAGATTTCACTATAGTTTAGAATAATTGTACAGCCTATGCTTACTATCTAAACCTATAGGGTGACCAAAGGTTCTTAATACCTTTAAGGTCAAAAACCAAACACTAATGTGAATGAAGAACAATCCTCTTCAAATCACAACACTTACTTCCAACAATCCTGGATAGTAAGGGAATATATTCTTTTTGTAATACAATGATTTATTTGAAATAGATTGAGAGCACTATCAATCTTTGATTGATCTTCTTCTTCAAAAAATAAACAATTCTCAAACAATGATTATAAATGTTCACAATGCATGTATGAAACTTGTAATGATTGAAAACGTATAATGCAAGTTTCACAAAAATTATGACTTGTAAGAACACTTAAAAGTTTGGAAGAATATGAAAATATGAATGATGAAAATTGTTAATTGAATAAGGTAATTTGAATTTAAAAATTCTGCACTATTTATAATGTCACACATCCCTTTTCATTCATGCCTTTTGATATGAAAAGATGCAATGCAACCATGAATGAATACCATTTGAAATATGTTCAAAAATCAAAAGAAAATCTGCACTGGTTCGCTGGGAACCGGTTCCGACCCAGGCAGAACCCGGTTCCTGGTGAACGTTACAACCAGAATTTGAAAATTTACACGCAGGAACCGGTTCCCCTATAGGTACAACTCGGTTCCTGGTACAAAATCCAGGGACATGTTTTTTGAAAAAGTTTGAAACTCGGTTCCCTGTATGGTAGGAACCGGTTCCTGATAGTTTATTTTGAGAAATTCTTTTTGAAAATTATTTCAAACATATTTTTTTCTTTTGTTAAACATATGGGATATGTATATGATTATGAATGCATATTTATGAACATCTATATTCAAGTTGAAGAATTATTAATACCTTTTGATATTGTTGATTCTTTAATAATTCTTTTTCTAATCTTCAAGACTTGTAACAAGGTTTTATGATGTTGATATACTTTTTGCACATCCTTTGAATGTTGATATCCATGTTGTCTTCATCAAAACCAATGCTTTAAACAGGACATGAGAAGCTTGCAATTACATTCTCCCCCTTTTTGATGATGACAACCAAGTCTTTGAAAATAGTTCTTGAAACGTTTATGTTGTTTTGTGTAGCAAGAAAGTTAAGCAAATGCAAGGCTCCCCCTAAATTGTATGCTCCCCCTAAGTCCATGATTCTTTGAATTTTGGAGTGAGTTTTATGATAGTTATTGGCCTGCAATTTCTTTGAAACAAAACAACATATATGCATATTCTTCTCCCCCTTTGTTAACATCAAAAAGGATGGGGAAAAAGAGTGAAACAGATTTTAAAACACACAAACAAATGTAAACACAATCACGCGCTAAAATACGAACATAACAAATTGTACGATACAACATATAACAACGAAACATTCAAAACCTAAACATCATGAAACATAAGAAGGAACATTGTCTAAACATAACAAGGTAAAACACGAAAATGAAAGAATTGACATAGAAATTTTAAAAGTAAGTCTAGTCTTCATCTTCATTCATCTCATCACCGTTATCTTCACTTCCAGTCTCACTACCACTGCCACTCCCGGATACCTCTTCATCTTGAGCTTTTTTTCTATCAAGGTGATCAAGAATGAGTTTTTGAGTTCGTTGGACATTGCGAAGTTGTCGCCGTGTGGAAGCATTTTCTTGTTGGAGCACATCAAAGCGATCATCTACATGTCTTTGGAAGAGGGTCATTTGGTTAAACAACATATCTAAGGTGTAGCCGCCTTCGGGAGGTTGAGCGACATATTGGACCGTTGGTTCAAAATCCTCCTTGTAATGAAAGTGACCTCTTGCATCAAGTATGATTCCGGTGGAATCGGTAATAGCTTCCTTATGAGAAACATTTAGAGATCACCTTCATCCAAAATACCAAGTTCCCTTCGGATTTTGAAGAAAGGTTCTCGAGCAAGCGGTTTTGTGAAGATATCTGCGAGTTGGTTATGAGTATCCACAAAAGTGACTTCGACATCTCCTTGAAGTACATGATCACGGAGAAAATGATGTCGAATATCTATATGTTTGGTTCTTGAATGCATGACCGGATTCTTTGTAATATTGATAGCACTTGTATTGTCGCATCGAAGAGGAATGCATCCGAGATCAAGTCCGTAGTCACGAAGTTGTTGCTTGAGCCAAAGAATTTGTGCACAACAACTACCTGCTGCTATGTATTCTGCTTCGGTCGTGCTAAGAGCAACACATGCTTGCGTTTTACAAGCCCATGATACTAATGCATTTCCAAGAATGTGACAAGTACCACTTGTGCTTTTACGATCGGTTTTACAACCTGCATAATCCGCGTCAGAATAACTAATAAAAGTGCAAATACTACCTTTAGGATACCATAAGCCGACATTGGTTGTTCCTTTGAGATACTTCATGATCCTTTTAACTGCCATGAGGTGTGATTCCTTTGGATTTGCTTGAAAGCGAGCACAAAGACACACACTAAACATTATGTCGGGCTTGCGTCAAATATAATAAGGAACCAATCATACCTCGATATTTTGTAATATCAATTGAGTACTGGATTCATCTTGATCAACATATGTACGGAGCCCATTGGAGTATTCATTGCTTTACAATTTTCCATATCAAACTTTTTCAATAGTTCTTTGCAATACTTAGATTGGTTGATGAAGATTCCATCTTTTAGTTGCTTGATTTATAGTCCAAGAAAGTAGTTCATCTTTCCCATCATAGACATCTCGAATTCTCCTTGCATCATCAATGAAAATTCCTCACACATTTCTTTGTTAGTCGATCCAAAAATGATATCATCAACATAGACTTGAACCAATAAAGTGTTAGTTTTGATTTTCTTAATGAACAAAGTTTTATCAACCTTACCCTTTTCAAAACCTTTTTCACACAAAAAATTGCTAAGTCTATCATACCATGCTCTTGGTGCTTGCTTTAAGCCATAAAGAGCCTTTCTCAACTTAAAGACATGTGTAGGATGTTTGAAGTCTTCAAATCCCGGAGGTTGTTTGACATAGACTTCTTCATTGATGTATCCATTCAAGAATGCGCTTTTGACGTCCCTTTGAAAAAGCTGAGAATTTAATGAACAAGCATAAGCAAGTAAAAGACGTATAGCTTCTAACCTTGCAACCGGAGCAAATGTTTCTTCAAAGTCGATTCCTTCCTCTTGATTATAGCCTTGGGCAACCAACCTTGCTTTGTTTCGAACAATTAGACCATTCTCATCAAGTTTGTTCTTAAACACCCATCGGGTACCTATGATGTGTTTACCACTTGGTCTAGGAACAAGTTCCCAAACTTGATTTCTCTCGAATTGATTTAATTCTTCTTGCATAGCAACAATCCATTGATCATCTCCTAAAGCTTCATCAACTTTGGTAGGTTCGATTTGAGAAACAAACGCCATGTTTAAGCAAGCATCTTTTAGATTTAATCTTGTTGATACTCCTTGGCTAATTTCACCAATAATTTTGTCAATAGGATGGTCTCTATGAGTTCTCCATTCTTTTGGTAGATCATTGATGTTTGAATCTTGTTGTACAATGTCTTCTTGATTTTCCGGTGATTTCACAACTTGATCATTTGAAAGTTCTTCCGAGGGTAAATCTATAGGATCATCATCATCACATACAACTACTTCCTCTTTAGAGGTGTTAGTTTCATCAAAAGATACATGCATAGATTCTTCAATAGTTAAAGTTCTTTTATTATAAATCCTATATGCTTTACTAGAAAGAGAGTAACCGAAATATACCTTCATCGGTTTCTCGTCAAACTTACCGAGATTGTCTTTGTCATTGTTAAGAACAAAACACTTGCATCCAAAAATGTGGAAGTGAGCAATATTTGGCTTTCTTCCTTTGAAGAGTTCATATGGAGTCTTCTTTATTATAGGTCTAATGATAACTCGATTTCCAACATAACATGCCGTACTAACCGCATCCGCCAAAAATATTTAGGAAGATTTGCATCACTAAGCATTGTTCTTGCAAGTTCCACTAGAAACCTATTCTTTCTTTCAACTACTCCATTTTGTTGTGGAGTTCTAGGTCTGAAAAATTATGAGAGATACCATGTTCTTCACAAAATTCTTCAAATTGTGCATTTTGGAATTCTCCACCATGATCACTTCTTATGGATACAATCTTTAGTGATTTTTCATTTTGGATTTGCTTTGCATACTTCTTAAAGGCTTTAAAGGCATCACTTTTCTGCACAAGAAACAAAGTCCAAGAATATCTAGAAAAATCATCAACAATAACCAAAGCATATACATTACCTCCGAAGCTTTTTGTTCTTGATGGACCAAAGAGATCCATGTGCAACAATTGTAGTGGCCTTTTAGTAGACACCACACTCTTAGATTTGAAAGTTGATTTTGTTTATTTCCCTTTTTGACAAGCATCACAAAGTCTATCTTTGACAAATTTTCTCTTAGGCAAATCAATGACAAGATCATGCTTGATTAGTTTATTCAAGTGTTCCATATGAATATGAGCAATCCTTTTGTGCCAAAGCCATGAGTCATCATTGTTTGCCATGAGACATTTTACCTTCAAAGATGGATCATTAAGAGAAATCATAAATATATTATTAGTTCTTTTACCTTTGAGTTTTACCTCATTGGTGACTTCATCAATGATTAAGCATTCATCTTTTGTAAATTTGATCTTGAAGCCTTTGTCACAAAGTTGGCTAATGCTAAGAAGATTGTGCTTTAGTCCTTCAACATAAAGAACATCTTCAATGGATGTGAAAGGTGGTGCACCAACTTTGCCTTTGCCAAGAATTCTCCCTTTGTTGTTATCTCCATAAGTGACATAACCCTTGGCCTTTAGAACAAGATTTGAAAAATGGTTTATGTCACCCGTCATATGCTTTGAACAACCACTATCAAGATACCATAAATTTGAAGTGGTTTTCAAGCACTCCTACAAAACAAATTAAGTTTTGTTAGGTACCCAAATTACTTTGGATCCTTCATAATTAGTACCTTTCTTTACCCACACATAATGCCCACTTGGAACACTAAAGTTTCTTATATAGCAAGCATTAGGTGTGTGGCCTTTAATACCACAATAGAAACAAGTAGGTTCAAAATTACTTATATATCTAGGAGGATAAGATTTATTCTTAACAACTCTTTTATTTTTAGGATAATGATGAACTACTTTAGGCTTATTCACTTTCTCTTGAATTGGTTGGTTATTAGCCTTAACAAAGATAGTTTTGTTGGGACTTGGTTGAGAAAATTTTGAAAAACCAAGTCTACTTTTATCTTTAGGATATCTTTGAGTGCTAAGAACATTTTCCAATCCAACTTGTCCTTTTTCATACCTTTCTAGGACTCTTTTTAATTGAACAATTTGGAAAGAAAGTGATTCACAATTATTGCATACAAAATTCTGTTTTTGATCACTAATCATCTTTTCTTTTTCATCTTTATGTTCTTTTTCAATAGTTTTAACTTTTTCTTTTAAAGATGAAATTAATTTCTTTTGAGATGAAATAGTTTTATATAGAATTTTGCATTCATTTAATAGTTCATCTATAGCACCTTGTGCACCATTATCATAAAGAGAGTTATCATAACTAACCTCGCCTTCTTCATCATCAGAGTGGTGTGAAGCCATCAATGCTAGATTTGCACTTTCGTCACTATCTGAATCGGATGAAGAACTTATCTCATTATCTTCCCATGCAACATAAGCCCTTTTGTTCTTGAACTCCTTTTTGCCTTTGAATCCATTTTTCTTGGAGAGTTTTGGACAATCTGGCTTTATGTGACCTTTCTTTCCACATTCATAACATGTGACATCTTGTGTTGATGTGGAGGCTTCTTTATCTTTATGCTTATAAAATTTCTTTCTTTTGACAAAGTTAGCATTATGAAGATTATTTTTATGACCAAAATATTTACCTAACCTTTTTACAAGAAGCAAGAAGTTTTCGTCTTCCTCCGATGCATCTTTATCTTGACTTTCTTTTGAATCAACTTTCAAAGCAATGCCTTTGGATTTCTTCTCATGATTCTCATGTTTTTCAAGTCTTCCAAGTTCCGTTTCATATTCTTGAAGCTTTCCGAATAGTGTTGCGGAAGTCATAGTTGCTAGACTTTTCTTTTCGGATATTGCCGTCACTTTTGGTTGTCATTCCCTAGTTAAAGACCTAAGCACTTTAAGATTTAATTCATCGTTAGTTAAAGTCTTACCGAGTGCCTTCAAATGGTTTGTCAAGTGAACGAATCTCTTTTGCAAGTCAAGGATGGGTTCTCCGGGCAGCATTCTGAATAATTCATATTCTTGACTCAAAGTGTTCAATCTAGACCTTTTGACTTGGCGGTTCCTTCATGAGTTTCTACAAGAGTATCCCAAATTTCCTTTGCGTTGTACATGCCGATATTCGAAAAATTCATCCATACTAAGAGCACTTTGAAGAATGTTGATTGCCTTTTTGTCGAAGAGAACTTTTTTCTTGTCATCGTCATCCCATGATGCTTTAGGCTTTGATGACCCAACACCATTGACAACACACACCGGAGTGAATGGACCATTCTCAACAGCATTCCATATTTCTTCTCCTTGCGCTTCAAGATGAGCCTTCATGCGAATTTTCCAAAAGTCAAAGTATTCACCACAAAACAATGGAGGCTTGTTGTTACTACCACCATCTTTGAAAACCATATTTGGATTTGCGGAAGCCATTCTGGATCTTTAGGAACAAGTTACCTATAACTTGCTCTGATACCAATTGTAAGTCTAAGAGTGCCTAAGAGGGGGGGTGAATTAGGTATATAAAGATTTATTCGGTTTTATGAGAATACTTGTAGTAATTTTTGTAGTTAAGTGTTTGAAGGTTTTTGACTATTTCTTATCTTTTCTTGGTTATGGTGATGAAAGCGATAAATGCGGAAAAGTAAAGAACACAGCGATATATCCTGGTTCCCTCACAATCCGAGAGTCTCCCTTTCCAACACGAAAGAGATTTCACTATAGTTTAGAATAATTGTACAGCCTATGCTTACTATCTAAACCTATAGGGTGACCAAAGGTTCTTAATACCTTTAAGGTCAAAAACCAAACACTAATGTGAATGAAGAACAATCCTCTTCAAATCACAACACTTACTTCCATCTGGATAGTAAGGGAATATATTCTTTTTGTAATACAATGATTTATTTGAAATAGATTGAGAGCACTATCAATCTTTGATTGATCTTCTTCTTCAAGAAATAAACAATTCTCAAACAATGATTATAAATGTTCACAATGCATGTATGAAACTTGTAATGATTGAAAATGTATAATGCAAGTTTCACAAAAATTATGACTTGTAAGAACACTTAAAAGTTTGGAAGAATATGAAAATATGAATGATGAAAATTGTTAATTGAATAAGGTAATTTGAATTTAAAAATTCTGCACTATTTATAATGCCACACATCCCTTTTCATTCATGCCTTTTGATATAAAAAGATGCAATGCAACCATGAATGAATACCATTTGAAATATGTTCAAAAATCAAAAGAAAATCTGCACTGGTTCGCTGGGAACCGGTTCCGACCCAGGCAGAACCCGGTTCCTGGTGAACGTTACAACCAGAATTTGAAAATTTACACGCAGGAACCGGTTCCCCTATAGGTACAACCCGGTTCCTGGTACAAAATCCAGGGACATGTTTTTTGAAAAAGTTTGGAACCCGGTTCCCTGTATGGTAGGAACCGGTTCCTGAAAGTTTGTTTTGAGAAATTCTTTTTGAAAATTATTTCAAACATATTTTTTTCTTTTGTTAAACATATGGGATATGTATATGATTATGAATGCATATTTGTGAACATCTATATTCAAGTTGAAGAATTATTTATACCTTTTGATATTGTTGATTCTTTAATAATTCTTCTTCTAATCTTCAAGACTTGTAACAAGGTTTTATGATGTTGATATACTTTTTGCACATCCTTTGAATGTTGATATCCATGTTGTCTTCATCAAAACCAATGCTTTAAATATGATTTGAGAAGCTTGCAATTACAGTTATAACGTTCACTAGGAACCGGGTTCTGCCTGGGTCCGGTTCCCAGCGAACCAGTACACTTTTTCTTTTGTTTTTTGAACATAATTCAAATGATATTCTTTCATAATTGCATTGCATCTTGTCATATCAAATGACATGAATAAAGAGGTATTTGTGACATTATAAATATTGCAGATTTTTCAAATTCAAACTTGTAAGTCTAAGAGTGCCTTAGAGGGGGGTGAATTAGGTGTATAAAAATTTATTCGGTTTTATGAAAATACTTGTAGTAATTTTTGTGGTTAAGTGTTTGAAGGTTTTTGACTATATCTTATCTTTTCTTGATTATGGTGATGAAAATGATAAATATGGAAAAGTAAAGAACACGGCGATATATCCTGGTTCCCCTCACAATTCGAGAGTACTCCAGTCCCCTTTCCAACACGAAAGAGATTTCACTATAGTTTAGAATGATTGTACAGCCTATGCTTACTATCTAACCTATAGGGTGACCAAAGGTTCTTAACACCTTTAAGGTCAAACAAACACTAATGTGAATGAAGAACAATCCTCTTCAAGTCACAACACTTACTTCCAACAATCCTGGATAGTAAGGGAATACTTTCCTTTTGTAATACAATGGTTTATTTATAAGAGATGGAGAGCAATATCAATCTTTGATTGATCTTCTTCTTCAAGAAAGAAACAATTCTCAAGCAATGATTATAAATATTCACAAATGAATGTATGAAACTTGTAATGATTTCTTAATGAAAATGTATATGGCAAGTTTCACAAAATTATGATTTGTAAGAACACTTGAAAGTTTGTAAGATAATGAAAATTTGAATGATGAAAATTGTTAAATGAAGAAGGTAGTTTGAATTTGAAAAATCTGCACTATTTATAATGTCACAAATACCTCTTCATTCATGCCATTTGATATGACAAGATGCAGTGCAATTATGAAAGAATATCATTTGAATTATGTTCAAAAACAAAAGAAAAAGCATCGGTTCATTGAATCGGTTCCGACCAGTAGAACCGGTTCTGTGAACGTTATAACTCGAATTCAAACATAACACGCAGAACCGGTTCCCCTATAGGTACAACCTTCTGGTACAAATTCGAAGTGTTTTTGCAAAGTTTGGAACCCGGTTCCCTGTTAGGTCAGAACCGGTTCCTAAAAGCTTATTTTCAAAAATTCTTTTTCGAAAAGGATTTCAAACATAGTTTTTCTTATTGTTAAAAATGTAGGATATGTATATGATTATGAATGTATATTTGTGAACATCTATATTCAAGTTTAAGAATTATTTATACCTTTTGACATTGTTGTTTCTTCAATAATTCTTCTTCTAATCTTCAAGACTTGTAAAAGGATTTTATATGATTATTGATAAACTTTTTGCACATTCTTTGAATGTTGATATCCATGTTGTCTTCATCAAAACCAAGGCTTTAAACAGGACATGAGAAGCTTGCAATTACATTCTCCCCCTTTTTGATGATGACAACCAAGTCTTGAAAACAATTCTTGAAATGTTTATGTTGTTTTGTGTAGCAAAAATGTTAAGCAAGTGCAAGGCTCCCCCTAAATTGTAGGCTCCCCCTAAGTCCATGATTCTTTGAATTTTAGAGTGAGTTTATGATAGTTATTTTGGCCTGCAATTTCTTTGAAACAAAACAACACATATGCATATTCTTCTCCCCCTTTGTTAACATCAAAAAGGATGGGGGGAAAAGAGTGAAACAAATTTTAAAAACACACAAACAATTTTAAACACAACCACACACTAAAACACGAACATAACGGATTGTACGATACAACATAAGTTAAGGACGCATATAACAACGAAACATAAGAAACCTAAACATCACGAAAATGAAAGAAATAACATAGAATTTAAAAGTAAGTCTTTAGTCTTCATCCTCATTCATCTCATCACCATCATCTTCACTTCCATTTTCACTACCACTTCCACTTCCGGATTCCTCTTCCTCTTGAACTTCTTTTCTTTCAAGGTGATCAAGAATAAGCTTTTGAGTTCTTTGGACATTACGTAGTTGTCGTCGTGCGGAAGCATTTTCTTGTGAGAGCACATCAAAGCGACCATCCATATGTCTTTGGAAGATTTGCATTTGATTAAACAACATGTCTATTGTGTAGCCGCCTTCGGGAGGTTGAGCGACATAGTGGACCGTTGGTTCGTAATCCTCTTTGTAGTGAAAGTGACCTCTTGCATCAAGAATGATTCCGGTGTTCTTAAGAGCGGTGGCATCTGTAATAGCCTCCTTATCTCCTTGAATTCTTGTAACTTCCCGTTGAAGGTTAACATCAGTATTTTCCAGAATGTGAGAAATGGCTCGAGCATATGGTAAACCACCATCTAGAGATTCCATAAGTTGCATATGGTACATAATAGAAAGTGCCCAATTAACCGAACAACGACGTCTCAATGCATTAAGGACCATTAATTAATTCAAGCACATTGATACGAGAGTGGTTAGAATTCTTTGGAAAGAGGACATAGGCAATAATAAGGTGAAGCATTTTGTCACTTACAGAGAGATTTGAGCCAAACTAATTAGACGACGAGAGAAGTTGTTGACGAGTAGTATTTTGTTGGTTTGGCCTACACATGTTGATAAAAACTTCTACCTTATTGTATGGTAGCCAATCATGTGGGATAACACCATTAACAAGAACCAAACCTTCATGCGGAATACCCAACAATTCACCAAATTCCTTAACGGTTAAAGAGATATTCTTTGACAGAACATGAGAGGTTAGAGTAATATCACCAAATTCATCAGGGATGAGTTTTAAGTTGTGATAAAATTCTCTAACAAGGTCAGGAAACACTTCACCATTGTCACCTACAAACCTAGCAACCCCAGCAGAGGCCAACTGAGCAGGAAACAGAAAGCTATGAGCAGGGAAGGTATGAAGCTTACAAAACTTAGCTTTAAGAACCTTCCGATTACGAGATTTGAAGGTGAGCCTTCTGGATTTGATGGTCTGAGGATGAATGTTAGAAGACTCTTCTTCAACCTGAGCCTTTCCCTTGCTGGACCTGGTAGCTCTCTTAGGACCCATGGAGATTTTTGAGAAATCTGAAGGTTAGGGTTTGATTTGGGATTTTCGAAATAGTGAGAAATTGGGATATTTAAGTATGAAATATGGAAGGAGAAGTGATTTTATAGTGATTTGGAGTAGTGGGTATTAAAATGTTGGTGAAGAAAAAGAGATATTAGAGCTTTTATGAGGTGTGTTAATGGAGGTGGAAGGGTTTGAGAGGAGGAAGATGAAGTTGGAATGAGAGATGAATGTGTTGACTATGCCATAAAAATAATTAAAATACACTTATGTTTTTACACCCACATGCTGTAACGTAAAACAAATAATAACTATTGAACACAAAAACGCGTGTCAGTCTGGAAAAAGGGGCGTATGGCAAGTCTGCATGCTGGGAACCGGTTCTGCATAGGGAACCCGGTTCCTGGCTTTTGTTAAAAAATAACGTTTCTGGAAGATGAACCAGGAACCGGTTCCGACCATTATGGGAACTGGGTTCCACGTGCAGATATTGCCAAAAACTTGAAAAAATTGTTATGAAAGGAAAGGTTTTGTACAAACAGTATATACACAAATATTTTAACAAATAAAAATATATAAAGGAAGGAGTAGAAGTCGAGTGTACTGAAACATAAATTTTTGAAGAAAAATTAAGACGTGCACCTTATGAGAAACATTTAGAGATCACCTTCATCCAAAATACCAAGTTCTCTTCGGATTTTGAAGAATGGTTCTCGAGCAAGCGGTTTTGTGAAGATATCTGCGAGTTGGTTATGAGTATCCACAAAAGTGACTTCGACATCTCCTTGAAGTACATGATCACGGAGAAAATGATGTCGAATATCTATATGTTTGGTTCTTGAATGCATGACCGGATTCTTTGTAATATTGATAGCACTTGTATTGTTGCATCGAAGACGAATGCATCCGAGATCAAGTCCGTAGTCACGGAGTTGTTGCTTGAGCCAAAGAATTTGTGCACAACAACTTCCCCCATGATACTAATGCATTTCCAAGAATGTGACAAGTACCACTTGTGCTTTTACGATCAGTTTTACAACCTGCATAATCCGCGTCAGAATAATCAATTAAATTGCAAATACTACCTTTAGGATACCATAAGCTGACATTGGTTGTTCCTTTGAGATACTTCATGATCCTTTTAACTGCCATGAGATGTGATTCCTTTGGATTTGCTTTAAAGCGAGCACAAAGACAAACACTAAACATTACGTCAGGACGACTTGCCGTCAAATACAATAAGGAACCAATCATACCTCGATATTTTGTAATATCAATTGGAGTACCGGATTCATCTTGATCAACATATGTACCGGAGCCCATTGGAGTATTCATTGCTTTACAATTGTCCATATCAAACTTTTTCAATAATTCTTTGCAATACTTAGATTGGTTGATGAAGATTCCATCTTTTAGTTGCTTGATTTGTAGTCCAAGAAAGTAGTTCATCTTTCCCATCATAGACATCTCGAATTCTCCTTGCATCATCAATGAGGAATTCCTCACATATTTCTTTGTTAGTCGATCCAAAAATGATATCATCAACATAGACTTGAACCAATAAAGTGTTAGTTTTGATTTTCTTAATGAACAAAGTTTTATCAACCTTACCCTTTTCAAAACCTTTTTCACACAAAAAATTGCTAAGTCTATCATACCATGCTCTTGGTGCTTGCTTTAAGCCATAAAGAGCCTTTCTCAACTTAAAGACATGTGTAGGATGTTTGAAGTCTTCAAATCCCGGAGGTTGTTTGACATAGACTTCTTCATTGATGTATCCATTCAAGAATGCGCTTTTGACGTCCCTTTGAAAAAGCTGAGAATTTAATGAACAAGCATAAGCAAGTAAAAGACGTATAGCTTCTAACCTTGCAACCGGAGCAAATGTTTCTTCAAAGTCGATTCCTTCCTCTTGATTATAGCCTTGGGCAACCAACCTTGCTTTGTTTCGAACAATTAGACCATTCTCATCAAGTTTGTTCTTAAACACCCATCGGGTACCTATGATGTGTTTACCACTTGGTCTAGGAACAAGTTCCCAAACTTGATTTCTCTCGAATTGATTTAATTCTTCTTGCATAGCAATAATCCATTGATCATCACCTAAGGCTTCATCAACTTTGGTAGGTTCAATTTGAGAAACAAACGCCATGTTTAAGCTAGCATCTGTTAGATTTAATCTTGTTGATACTCCTTGGCTAATGTCACCAATAATTTTGTCAATAGGATGGTCTCTATGAGTTCTCCATTCTTTTGCTAGATCATTGATGTTTGAATCTTGTTGTACAATGTCTTCTTGATTTTCCGGTGATTTCACAACTTGATCATTTGAAAGTTCTTCCGGGGGTAAATCTATAGGATCATCATCATCACACACAACTACTTCCTCTTTAGAGGTGTTAGTTTCATCAAAAGATACATGCATAGATTCTTCAATAGTTAAAGTTCTTTTATTATAAATTCTATATGCTTTACTAGAAAGAGAATAACCAAGAAATATACCTTCGTCTGATTTCTCGTCAAACTTACCGAGATTGTCTTTGTCATTGTTAAGAACAAAACACTTGCATCCAAAAATGTGGAAGTGAGCAATATTTGGCTTTCTTCCTTTGAAGAGTTCATATGGAGTCTTTTTTATTATAGGTCTAATGATAACTCGATTTCCAACATAACATGCCGTACTAACCGCATCCGCCCAAAAATACTTAGGAAGATTTGCATCACTAAGCATTGTTCTTGCAAGTTCCACTAGAAACCTATTCTTTCTTTCAACTACTCCATTTTGTTGTGGAGTTCTAGGTGCTGAAAAATTATGAGAGATACCATGTTCTTCACAAAATTCTTCAAATTGTGCATTTTGGAATTCTCCACCATGATCACTTCTTATGGATACAATCTTTAGTGATTTTTCATTTTGGATTTGCTTTGCATACTTCTTAAAGGCTTTAAAGGCATCACTTTTCTGCACAAGAAACAAAGTCCAAGAATATCTAGAAAAATCATCAACAATAACCAAAGCGTATACATTACCTCCGAAGCTTTTTGTTCTTGATGGACCAAAGAGATCCATGTGCAACAATTGTAGTGGCCTTTTAGTAGACACCACACTCTTAGATTTGAAAGTTGATTTTGTTTATTTCCCTTTTTGACAAGCATCACAAAGTCTATCTTTGACAAATTTTCTCTTAGGCAAATCAATGACAAGATCATGCTTGATTAGTTTATTCAAGTGTTCCATATGAATATGAGCAATCCTTTTGTGCCAAAGCCATAAATCATCATTGTTTGCCATGAGACATTTTACCTTCAAAGATGGATCATCAAGGGAAATCATAAATATATTATTAATTCTTTTACCTTTGAGTTTTACCTCATTGGTGACTTCATCAATAATCAAGCATCCATCTTTTGTAAATTTGATCTTGAAGCCTTTGTCACAAAGTTGGCTAATGCTAAGAAGATTATGCTTTAGTCCTTCAACATAAAGAACATCTTCAATGGATGTGAAAGGTGGTGCACCAACTTTTCCTTTACCAAGAATTCTCCCTTTGTTGTTATCTCCATAAGTGACATAACCCTTGGTCTTTAGAACAAGATTTGAAAAATGGTTTATGTTACCCGTCATATGCTTTGTACAACCACTATCAAGATACCATAAATTTGAAGTGGTTTTCAAGCACACCTACAAAACAAATTAAGTTTTGTTAGGTACCCAAATTGCTCTGGGTCCTTCATAATTAGTATCTTTCTTTACCCACACATAATGCCCACTTGGAACACTAAAGTTTCTTATATAGCAAGCATTAGGTGTGTGGCCTTTAATACCACAATAGAAACAAGTAGGTTCAAAATTACTTATATATCTAGGAGGATAAGATTTATTCTTAACAACTCTTTTATTTTTAGGATAATGATGAACTACTTTAGGCTTATTCACTTTCTCTTGAATTGGTTGGTTATTAGCCTTAACAAAGATAGTTTTGTTGGGACTTGGTTGAGAAAATTTTGAAAAACCAAGTCTACTTTTATCTTTAGGATATCTTTGAGTGCTAAGAACATTTTCCAATCCAACTTGTCCTTTTTCATACCTTTCTAGGACTCTTTTTAATTGAACAATTTGGAAAGAAAGTGATTCACAATTATTGCATACAAAATTCTGTTTTTGATCACTAATCATCTTTTCTTTTTCATCTTTATGTTCTTTTTCAATAGTTTTAACTTTTTCTTCTAAAGATGAAATTAATTTCTTTTGAGATGAAATAGTTTTATATAGAATTTTGCATTCATTTAATAGTTCATCTATAACACCTTGTGCACCATTATCATAAAGAGAGTTGTCATAACTAACCTCGCCTTCTTCATCATCGGAATGGTGTGAAGCCATCAATGCTAGATTTGCACTTTCGTCACTATCCGAATCGGATGAAGAGCTTATCTCATTATCTTCCCATGCAACATAAGCCCTTTTATTTTTGAACTCCTTTTTGCCTTTGAATCCTTTTTTCTTGGAGAGTTTTGGACAATCCGGCTTTATGTGACCTTGCTTTCCACATTCATAACATGTGACATCTTGTGTTGATGTGGAGGCTTCTTTATCTTTATGCTTATAAAATTTCTTTCTTTTGACAAAGTTAGCATTATGAAGATTGTTTTTATGACCAAAATATTTTCCTAACCTTTTCACAAGAAGCAAGAAGTTTTAATCTTCCTCCGGTGCATCTTTGATTTGGCTTTCTTTTGAATCAACCTTTAATGCAATGCCTTTGGATTTCTTCTCTAAATTCTCATGTTTTTCCAACCTTCCAAGTTCCGTCTCATATTCTTGAAGCTTTCCGAATAAAGTTGCGGAAGTCAAAGTGGACAGATTTTTCTTCTCGGATATTGCCGTAACTTTTGGTTTCCATTCCCTTGTTAAAGATCTAAGCACCTTAAGATTAAGTTCTTCGGTTGTAAGAGTCTTACCAAGTGCTTTCAAGTGATTTGTCGAGTGAACGAAGCGTTTTTGCAATTCAAGAATAGTTTCTCCGGGCTTCATTCTAAACAATTCATACTCTTGACTTAAGGTATTCAATCTTGATCTTTTAACTTCGGCGGTACCTTCATGAGGTTCTCCAAGGGTATCCCATATTTCTTTTGCCGTTGTACATGCTGATACTCAGAAAAATTCATCCATACTAAGAGCTCTTTGAAGGAGATTGATCGCCTTTTGTCATAGAGAACTCTCTTTTTGTCATCTTCATCCCATGATGCTTTAGGCTTAGAGGATCCAACACCATTGACAACACACACGGGAACAAAAGGACCATTTTGGACAGCCTCCCATATTCCTTCTCCTTGTGCTTCAAGATGAGCCTTCATTCGAATTTTCCAAAAGTCGAAGTATTCACCACAAAACAATGGAGGCTTGTTGTTACTACCACCATCCTGGAAAACTGGATTTCTATTTGCGGAAGCCATTCTGGATCTTTAGGAACAAGTTACCTATAACTTGCTCTGATGCCAATTGTAAGTCTAAGAGTGCCTAAGAGGGGGGGTGAATTAGGTGTATAAATATTTATTCCGTTTTATGAGAATACTTGTAGTAATTTTTGTGGTTAAGTGTTTGAAGGTTTTTGACTATATCTTATCTTTTCTTGATTATGGTGATGAAAAAGATAAATGCGGAAAAGTAAAGAACACAGCGATATATCCTGGTTCCCGTCACAATTCGAGAGTACTCAAGTCCCCTTTCCAACACGAAAGAGATTTCACTATAGTTTAGAATGATTGTACAGCCTATGCTTACTATCTAACCTATACGGTGACCAAAGGTTCTTAACACCTTTAAGGTCAAACAAATACTAATGTGAATGAAGAACAATCCTCTTCAAGTCACAACACTTACTTCCAACAATCCTGGATAGTAAGGGAATACTTTCCTTTTGTAATACAATGGTTTATTTATAAGAGATGGAGAGCAATATCAATCTTTGATTGATCTTCTTCTTCAAGAAAGAAACAATTCTCAAGCAATGATTATAAATATTCACAAATGAATGTATGAAACTTGTAATGATTTCTTAATGAAAATGTATATGGCAAGTTTCACAAAATTATGATTTGTAAGAACACTTGAAAGTTTGTAAGATAATGAAAATTTGAATGATGAAAATTGTTAAATGAAGAAGGTAGTTTGAATTTGAAAAATCTGCCACTATTTATAATGTCACAAATACCTCTTCATTCATGCCATTTGATATGACAAGATGCAATGCAATTATGAAAGAATATCATTTGAATTATGTTCAAAAACAAAAGAAAAAGCATCTTGGTTATGGGAACCGGTTCCGACCAGTGAACCGGTTCCTAGTGAACGTTATAACTCGAATTCAAACATAACAGGAACCGGTTCCCTATAGGTACAACCGGTTCTGGTACAAATTCAAGTGTTTTTTGCACAAGTTTGGAACCCGGTTCCCTGTTAGGTCAGAACCGGTTCCTAAAAGCTTATTTTCAAAAGTTCTTTTTTGAAAAGGATTTCAAACATAGTTTTTCTTATTGTTAAAAATGTGGGATATGTATATGATTATGAATGTATATTTGTGAACATCTATATTCAAGTTTAAGAATTATTTATACCTTTTGACATTGTTGTTTCTTCAACAATTCTTCTTCTAATCTTCAAGACTTGTAAAATGATTTTATATGATTATTGATAAACTTTTTGCACATTCTTTGAATGTTGATATCCATGTTGTCTTCATCAAAACCAAGGCTTTAAACAGGACTTGAGAAGCTTGCAATTACAAAACTACCTTCTTCATTTAACAATTTTCATCATTCAAATTTTCATTATCTTACAAACTTTCAAGTGTTCTTACAAATCATAATTTTGTGAAACTTGCCATATACATTTTCATTAAGAAATCATTACAAGTTTCATACATTCATTCATTTATAAGTGAACATTTATAATCATTGCTATTGAGAAGAAGTGTTTCTTTCTTGAAGAAGACTTGGAATCAAAGATTTGATTCATTTTCTCTCTCTTCATCTCAAAAATAAATCTATCACCACAACAAAAGAAAGTCATTCCACTTACTATCCGAATAAATTTTATACACCTAATTCCTCTTAGACACTATTTGACCTTAATGATGCACCACCTGATGATTTTGACATACGGAGGAAGAGGAGCCAGGGGACACCATCAGCCCAACAACGAGTGATTACCCTTTTCATTTTGATTCTCCTGATTTTATCGCATTGAGGACAATGCTCATTCTAAGTATAGGGGAGTCAGAACATTTCTAACTTCATTTTATTTTCTCTGCTTTATTAGTATTTCCCTTTTGTTTCCTTTTTCCATGTATTGCAAAATTTCTATTCAATAAAAACATGTTTATGTAATTTTAAGTCTTTTATGTAAAAAAATTGTGCTTATTCGAATTCCTCCATTTTCTTGAGCCATAACGAAAAATTTCAAACGCATATCTTGACATACTCAAAGAGTATTAAGGTTGCTTATTTTTATAAATATGAACTTGAGTTCGACTAAAGCAAAATTGTTATCGTCCTAACACTTCAAAACCCCAACGCGCTAGGTCGATTTAAGTACTTATTATACCAACACCTTAAAACTTAGTTTTAAAGTAACCCTGAGTAGTTTATAAAAGCAGTCGGTACCGCTGTTGCACCCCAAATTTTACCCTGCTATTTTACTACTTGCATTGTATTTATATTTAAAAAAATAGTCATTCATCCATTGCATATGCATCATTTCGTCGTATTTAAACTGATCAACAGTCAGTCTAAATCAATATTCGCATCATTTTTAGTTATAAAATACATGTTATCTTACTTCATTCATTTTTACCTCTTTGCGTGTTTATTGCATTGTTTTTTTTAAAATTATTTATATGTCGATGATATCGGTATTTCAATTTTATAAACAGACTATTAAAAGCGATTCGACATTGTGCGAAAATTAACGGGGAAAATATTTCAAGTTTTCATCTTTTACTCAATGTTTTATAAATTTACGTATCGCGTAAATCATAAAAGTGTGTTTTCCCTAATTTTTCGGTACATTTCGAAGTCTCGTTTTTAACTGTAAGCGTTTTAAAGTCAGGTATTCTTTATTATCATTTCATTTCGATTTTACCATTTCAATATTTTTTCTTTAATTTACAAGATTCGTAGTTTATTTTAATGTGCTCATATTATTTTTTTGGATAATTTATTGTCCGAACTTTTAGCATATTTGACAATCTTAGGTGTCCAATTTTTATCTCAAAAATCAAAACAAAAATACTATTGGGCTTGTTATTTTTTACCCGACCCATTTTTGTGGCCCATTTCACAAAAAGGGCATTGTTGGCATTTAAAAAAATATGAAAAACCTAGTTTTATAGTATATATATGAATGTTATGTTACTGTTGAAAGGGGGAGCCAAAATTGGAAACAGGAAAAAACGGAACACAGAGGCCAAATTAAAAAAAGCTACAAACACAAACGCAACTTCTTCTTCTTCGACCCTCCGTTCCTTCATTCCGCCGAGCCACCCTTCAAACTCTCCTCACCGTCTCAACCTTTCCTCTCTTCAATCCTATACACAGCCACCTCCAAACAAAACAGCGACGTTCCTTCTTTTTTCCACTCCTATCTGCAACCCTTAACCTCACCAAATCCTCACCCACCATGTCCTCATTGTTTCCTTACCCTCCGTATCATACACAGTTCCTCCACCATCACCAGAACTCCCTCTGTCTCATCACCATCATCCACCGAGCCAAAAACGCATCCTCTTCACAGACCCCTTCATTCTCTCACCGGAACCTCATTCTGCCGGAACCCCCTATTACTTCACCATTCTGTTTCCTCTCTTCTCGCAGCTCACACTTCATCGCTCACAACACCAACCGCCATTAACAACCTTCACAGCCAGTAATCTTCGTCACACCCTCCGCTGCCATCGCCTCACTGCCATCCCTACTACCTTCAATTTCCAGAATCATCTCCGTTCCATAACCTCAGCCTCACGATTTTCATCATCATCTCAGTTCCGCCACACATCAGTTGCAGTGACAACATCACAATTTGCATCAACTCCACGGCTGTTCGGTAACTTTCAAATTCTCTCATCTATAACTGTGATTCTCTGGAAACATAATACTTTTCATTGTGAAATAAGTTTGTGATATTTTTGTATAATAGTTCTGATATCAATCAGGAGTAGTGTGTTTACGTATGTATTAAACTGATAAGAAATGTTGATTCCTCATAAAATTAGTTTGATGCTACAGATACTTTGTGATAATAATACCTAATGGCTTGAGATGTTGTGTTAGTATCTTGAGCTATTAATTTGTGATAGTTCATGAAGGATACAACCATTGTTGGACAGATTTTAGGATAGAATGTAATGGCAAATTCCAAAATTTGATTTGATGCGTTATAATGTTATCGTATCAATTTTTTTTTAATGATACATTTTTAGTTTCGATGATGGCTTGATATCGATGTCGCGTCTATTCGCGTAAGATTTAGCCGAGAAACCATTAAGATATTGTATTTTCTCATTTTTTAATTTCGATTGAAGTTTGTGTGTAAAGCTCTATTTTATAGTTTCGATGATGGTTTATTGATTAACCGCGTTACTCGCGTGTAAATCTAACCGAGAAACATGTTGGGACACCGCAAGTTTGTGTTATTATCATTTTAATTTTAATTGACGTATAAATCGGTTGATATTCGGATTTAGTTCTGATGAAGGTTTAATGATGATATCGCGTTATTTTGCATGTACATCTAACCGAGGAACTTTAAGGGCAATGTATTATTTATTTTGAGCAAATTCGAGTAAGAAAGTCATTTTATTTCGAGTAAATTTGAGTGAATAGTGGCTGCCCGGATTATGATTACTTGATCTTGGTTGGT
Source organism: Vicia sativa (assembly GCA_021764765.1). Classification (NCBI taxonomy): domain Eukaryota; kingdom Viridiplantae; phylum Streptophyta; class Magnoliopsida; order Fabales; family Fabaceae; genus Vicia; species Vicia sativa. The sequence goes on from CM038795.1 coordinate 3,111,036, forward strand.
TTTGAAATCAATTCTCCATGTTTCGACTTTGAATTAAATAATAACTTGTGCACGATTTCTTTGGTTTCAATTATAATTGGTTGCTTATTTCTTTCTTTATCTATGTATATTATTCATTCTATTTCATTTTGATTCTATACCTTGCCTACTAACCATGATTATTTTATTTGCAATTCTATTTCTTTATTTTTATCTCACTAATGCTACTAATGAATTTGCTATTCGTGAAGATATCCGAGGATGGTTCAAGCATACATTCTATATTGTTGCATTAATATACATTTTTATATACTCTTATTCATATTACTGTTTTTATTTAATATTCAATATTTAGTAATGTACATACAATATACTTAGTATTTTTATTTTTATATTTAATACTGTAAATTTAATTATACATATTATTATTTTTATTCTTATATTTAGTATTGTAAATATACATATTATATTTATTTCTTATGTTTGGTATTGTAAATATTATATGCATATTTCTTTTATTATTATTCTTTATCATATTCATTCGTAAATAAGTTCGAATTATATTATACTAATCTTCTTCGTATATAAATTTCTTATAATTAATTTCTATAATCTATTCTAATTAATAAATTAAAATACAATCATTGATATGTAAGTTTATCCGCTTTTAGTTTCTGTTTGTATGCTTCCTAACATAACTAATTTACCGTTTTCTCTTTAATTTTAATTTATCCCCATTCGGAAAAATGTATCCCAATCCCCTTGATGCGTTGTAAATAATTTACCGCTTTCTATTTTATTTTACCGTTTCATCCCCATTTATAATTGATGTATCCCTCTCTCAAAAACAAATCTTGTAATAAATATTTAACTGTCTTTACTTTATTATTTAATTTAATCGTCACTTACACAAAACCAAAAAAAACATCATTTTTAAACTAATAATTGTAAATCATTTTTAAACCCGTAAGTCGACAAAGCTACGAAGCGTCGCAATGACCACACATGTACACATGTACGCTTGATCATGGGCCTTCTTACAGTGAGCCTATTTCGATTAATTGTTCCAATTAGTCGTTATAGTAGACTAGCCCACTTTGCTATTACACATGTAATTTAATTGTTTTATACTTAGGTTGGCCACCTTGTATGGGCTTTGTCGACTTTATTTGTTATTTACAATTATTTCGATTCTCTTCTCATCTCCATAAGGATTCAATAGTAGGGAATAGGCTTGGGTATTATCTCGAGATTGATCAAGTCTTTTGGCTTAATTGATCATAACCTGATTCTTTCTCCATTCACCAAGCATTTAAAACACTTTCAATAAAACTCGACCCAACGTCGAGTTGTTTTCAAAATGTTTTCATAAATAAACTTCGATGACTTTTGTTTAAATTATTAGATGGTAGCCTAACGGTTTAAACAAATTTGAATTCTTTAGATTATTGGGTGATAGCCCAATAAGACATAAAAATTATATCCATGTCAAAATACTAGAGCGGTATTCAATTAAACTGTTGGATGATAGCCCGATGATTTAATTGAATTGGAAGTCTTTAGGTTGTTGGATGATAGCCCAATAGACTAAATACTTCTATCCGCATTAAAATAGTGGAGTGGCATTCGTTTAAATTGTTGGATGATATCCCGACGATTTAATCGAATTTAAAGTCTTTAGATAGTTGGATGATAGCCCAATAATTTAAATATTTTATCTCACTCAAAATATCAATTTCATAATAAATTTTTTGGGATAAGAGATGATTGGTTGAGCTCACTCGCCAATTTCTAGTATTCGAATCATTAGATGATAGCCTAATGTTTTGATACTTGTCATCCCCAACTTAAAATCAATCCCAACTCATTCAATATCTTCTGTGCGCTCCAAGCACCATTTACCTTTAAACCCTTTTTAAGATTAGACATGATTCATTTATAATTAAGATGCTTCTTCCTCTATTCCCAAGGTTTTCGACTTCTCCAATTGAGTACTAGAGGTGTTCTCAAACCCTCCCTCATGTTGGTGCGTAGTCCTTTATTCTTTATCACACCTTGTGGGCGTTAGACGAGTCTTCTCCTTTAAAAATGACGACTTGTCTTTTCATTTAAAATCAATCAACAAACAATTATTTTCTAGCCGAACTACGGTGCTCTGACTTTCCCATTGCACGAGGGAGTACGTAGGCACTAAGTCTTACGACCAAAGGCGAGCAAAAATAATAAAACATTTCTTCTCCCTTTCTTTCTCCTTTCAAAAACTAAGAAGATCATAAAACTTTCACACTAACACACGAACACACTTTGAACTAAATGGGTACCATCGAGTACGATGGATGTGAGGGGTGTTAATACCTTCCCCTTAATAATAACCCCAAGGGTTTCCAAAACCTTTGTCTTCTAAGGTTTCCCTCGAGAATAGCCGAAACCCTGTACAATGCCTTCAAACTCTTATTCTCCCTTTTGGTGCAAGCTCTAAGATTATCACAGTTGTAATAACTAAAGAGATACATGTTTATAATAGCCAAAATCCACAAAATCCATAACAAATCCAAAATCATATCTCCTTAATTGTTAGAATAAAATATATTATTATAATATTATAATATCTCTCAAATATTATAAATATCTTATACTATCATTTTATATTAATTTATATGATCTCCGAATTAATATAGAATTTCTAACATTAATGAATTGATCAATGAACCGAACCGACCAAATCTGATATTTTCCTACTTCCTAATTATTGACAATCTCGAAATATATTTTCTTTCTCTTCATCAACAAAGGTTTTAAGACATATTTCCAATAATCTCCACCTTGACTTTAAACTGTATTGATATCAATTTAACCATCAACGACATTGCTGCTCTCTACCGGGTTGAAACTCTAATCAATAACCTTGATCAAATCCAAATAGTCCTTGAATCTTGATCTCGCCACTTGCATCCACTCGTTTCCAATTACTCTTTTCTTCCAAGTTAATTTAACAAGCCTACAAGTATGATTTTTCAACCACCCTTGACTCCACCTGTTTTCAAATGCCTCCTTGAAGGTTTTTCTTCTTTTATTTTGCAGTCCTTCAGCCACATTAAAAACATAATATCTAAGGCTAACATAATCGTCCCTTTGAGATGCTACAATAATCCTCCTTACCTTATCATGAGTCAAATGATAAATAGAGATCTCTGTAACCGTTCCCTCACTACTGCTAGCACCCAGAGTAGGAAACTCCACCTCAAACTGAGTTTTCTCCGTTATAGTTTCTCCCGGTTTTCTCCCTTGGTTTTCACTATTCTTCTTCTGAAGAAATTCTCTACCAACCAAGTAAGCTGCTTTAACCTCAGCTCTTCCCCAGAAACTTAATAACAACTCAACGGTAACATGCATTTTTATCCCTTGATTTCTACAAAATTCATCCCTGGTGACTTCTCTTAAAACTTTATCCCTGAGGCACAAGATAATAACACTCCTAGCCTTATCTACCATCTCGGTCTTCTGTACCGATGTAAGACCTGCAGGCATCAATGCTTCACTATTCAAAGCATCAATACACTCCTGTTTAATTAAAATTGCTTGCATTTTAATTTTCCACAACCCGAAGTCGTTATCGGAAAATTTCTCGATCTCCCATTTGCCCATGGTGCTCAATACCACTTTGCTCCACGCTCACCACACCACTTGTTGTGAATCTTGTTGTTAATTACGGTAAAAAAATCAATATCAATTTGTGGGGCAAAGAATAGTAGCAACCAAAATAAATGGTTTGCAGCAATAATAATTCTTACACAGAACATATAACAGAATAAGGCGAGAAAAAGACGAAAGTTTGTTTACCCAGTTCGATCAAACGATCTACTCTGGAGGAGAGAGCAGCTCTCCAACTCACTATACTTAGAAGTTGTTACAAGAGATTACAAATGAGTTACAAGAAAATAGTCTTCGCCTTCATGTTCCCAAGAACAACCTGAAGGTGCCCAAGAATTATCCTATTTTCTACCCAAGTGTTTCCCAACCCCTTCAGCCTTCAATATATGAATAACTCAAATCCAATGTGTAAACCAGTGTTTCCCAATTCCCAATACTAATCCCAAAGGTTTCCAAAACCTTTATCTTCTAAGGTTTCCCTTGAGAATAGCCGAAACCCTATACAATGCCTTCAAACCCTTATTCTCCCTTTTGGTGCAATCTCTAAGATTTTCACAATTGTAATAATTGAAGAGATACATATTTATAATAGCCAAAATCCACCAAATCCATAACAAATCCAAAATCATATCTCCTTAACTGTTAGAATAAAATATATTATTATAATATTATAATATCTCTCAAATATTATAAATATATTATAATATCCTTTTATATTAATTTATATGATCTTCAAATTAATATAAAATATTCTAACATTAATGAATGGATCAATAAACTGAACCGACCAAATCTGATATTTTTCGGCTTCCTGATTTTTGGCAATCTCGAAATATATTTTCTTTCTCTTCATCAACAAAGGTTTTAAGACATATTTCCAACAGTTCCGCTGCTTAATATTAATAAAGCTAAATTCATGTTGTTTCGGTTCATACGAGTTTATGTGTTATGTATCTGTGATATCATAAAGTTGTTGAAAGTTGAATTGTAATACTCCAAATTGTTTGTTGAGAATTTTATAACTCTGATTTTCTTAATAATTACTGGGGTAGAATTGGGGTGTTACATAACTAATAACAGGTGGAATTGCTATGACGTCGTCTTAAACATCTGGTAGAAAAATAATAACAGTTGGAACTGTTATGACAGTTGATTAAGATGATGCACCATCTTACTCAACATCAACATAGAACTATGCTTAGAACCATGCTTAGCCAAAATTTAGCCAACCATAAAAATATGGAACTAACAATCTCCCCTTTGATAAATTTTGGCTAAAATAACCAAAAACCAAATCAACTTCGAGAAAGGAATAAAACCATAACACAAGCTACATGTAGATTATGTAAACTTTGTAAAAACACAACTCAGAAACTTGTACACACACATGTTTATAACCCCCTGTCAAACATAATAGGTTTTCCCCCTCAAGGGCAAAACCAAACTAGAGCACATGCAACGGAACAACAGAAGCAGCAGCAACAACTTTAGCATACACAAGCTTGAATAATCATGCTCTCCCTCAATAATTTCATAAGCAACCATAAAACACACATTTAATCTCCCATAAGCAATAACACATAATCATATAATAATGCTAATTCAAAATGTCAAGACGTGTGATGTAACATCAGGACACAACACTTCACTCCCCCCTTTTAGCCAAAATATTGACAAAAAGAAACACAGTAAATGTACACAAAGGAAACACAAAGCACTTCAGAGTATATTGCACTTAGGAAATACTAAAGATGGAAACACACATTGCGCACTAGCAATACCACAAATGGAAGTATACATTAGCACTAGGTGGAAACAAACAAAATAACCATGCACACTTTAGGAGTGCTACACCCCCATGACCACCAGATGGAAACACAATTCTTGGCCAACTTTAGGTGGTATTCCACCTCTTGCTTCTATCAAAGAGCCTGATGCATTCCTTGATATGGTGACCAGCCCCACTGTCTTGCAAAACACCCATCTTCCTTCTTTTCTCAGTAAAAATTTATCTAGGCATGTCGTGCCTCAAAGTATAGAGGAACGATGCAATGTTAGTTGCATTCCTCCATTTATGTAATTTGTATAACTTCTTAATAGTACAAGTCCTAATACTACTATTTTTTACAACAACAAGTTGTTCCTTGTTGTCCATAAGCTACATATCTTCTTCCTTCCCTTCAACAAGATCCCTTATCAGTTGCCTACAACTACCAAGTTCCATGTTCTATTCATGTTGAATAAGATATCAGAAAGAATTCAGATCTTCACTATAAAATTTCATGACATCTCTCTTGATATCATACCTTTTCGACATTAGTTCAGATAAACTTTCTCTTATTTCCCTCAAGGCAACACTTTCATCTGTACTTGATATTTCTTGTTTAAATTCAGTGATGTTACTTTTATCATGGTGACCTGCAATTAGATGCATGGATTGTTATATATATATATATATATATATATATATATATATATATATATATATATATATATATATATCCCTTTGTAGATAGACTTGTGCTAAATTGAGAATTCACTGACTCAATGTTTATGAATTCATCAGTCTTCTCTCTCTGTGTTAAGTTAGTTTGCACATAGGATGTTCCAACATCGTCTCTAACATCTTGCCTTTCTTCACAAATCGAATAATTAATTCTCACATTGATATATTCCATTGTCATACTAGTTATGGAGTTATAAATTCTATAAGCTCTTCTGCTTGAAGAGTAACCTCGAAATATCCCTTCATCCCCTATGAAATCCTTCTTGTCCACTTGATCTTTATCAGTAAAGATATTAAATTTGCTTCAAAAAATATGAAAGTATTTGACTTTAGGTTTCCTTCATTTTCATACCTCATAGGGAGTAGTGAGAATACCTTCCCTCAAGATGACCCTGTTATGAATGTAACAAGCATTATTCATAACTTCAACCCAAAATTCTAGTGGCAATTGCTTAGCACTAAGCATCACTCTATTTGATTCTTGTATTGCTCTAGTCTTTTGCTCAACAATTTCATCTCCCTTAGTTTTCCAAGAATAAGAGAACTCGTGACTTATTCCTACAAAATCACAAAATTCATAAAACTTTGTATTCTTAAACTTCATTTCATTGTCACTTCTGACTTTAAAAATTACACATTATTTCTCCTATTGAATGCTTTGACACAAATATGTGAGGACTTCAAAAGTATATATTTTTCTCTAATAAAATCCATCCAAGTATATCCAAAAAGTCACTACAACCAAAAAGACATACCTTTTTCCTCATAGGTTGTCTACCTGTAATGATCCCATTACATCCATATGAAGAAGTTCTAAAACTTTAGAAGTAGTCTGATGTTGCAACATTGGTTGAATGGTTGTCAAACTTGCGAGTAGACTCGTAAACTCTTAAGAATTTACGAGTCTAGGAAGCAACAACGTGTTAACTCGCACATAGAATTCTTTTTTGATAGACTCGAGTAGACTCGGGTAGACTCGCCTAAACTCGGGAGTCTATGGCGAGTTTATAAGTTTTTCTCAATTTTCCTTTTTTTAAAAGCAAAAAAAGCCCAAATTCCCCCCCAAAAATTATTATTAAAAAAAAAACCCTTAATTTATTGCTTGTATGATAATTATAAACATCTATCTACAAGTCTCTTCTTACAACAAATTTTTTTCCTCCCTTAATCGACAGTGTGGTCGTGTTTGTTAATCTCTTATCGTGTTCACGCTCGTTTCCGTATTTAAATCATTCGTTGTATAAGTATTCTCTTATATGTTTCACTTGGAAGATTCTCTTTTATGTTCTCTTGTATGTTATTTTGTGTATATTTTCATGTATAAATATGATCGCCAATCCGCATCTATTAATTTGCAGATGACAAAATGGTTTAGAATAATTATGATTTACGATAGAACAAGTTTTTGTCTCTCCTGTAATAATGCATTTCTCACATTAATTATTTTTTACAATTTTTACTAACTAATTAATTATTAATAATAATTATAAAGAATTTGCTTGTACAAGTGTTGTAATGATGTTTGTAACATCCCAATTTTTATTAGATATTTTATTAATTATTTATTTATTTAATTATTATATGGTGCGATAATTATTTAATTGGTGATATATGTGTTAATTGAATTATTTGAATATATGTGTTATTTGAATAATTAAGTTTATGAGTAGAAAGAGGAGAGAAGATAAGAGAAGAGACAAACCTAGAAGTGGAATCTTCAAAAGGTAAGGGTCGGCCTTCATCTTATTAAGGGTATGTATGGTATGCAATGGATAGTAACATGATAGGTATTTGTTGATTCAATTTCTTAAATTTTACATGTTAGGGTTTGTGTAGAAATCTATGAAATTGGATGGAATTGATGTGATAAATGTGTTAGAATTGTGTTATATGATATGTGTTGATGATTGTAAGCAATTTATGTGTTTGGGTATGTTATAAAAGAAATTTTGAAGGGAAAAGGAATGAAATTCGTAGCAGAAAAATGCAGAATTTTTGATCGTCGATCGCCTGACCAGTGGTAACGGTTACTACTTGAAAATGAGAAATACATATTCTTGTAATATCGTGTCGGTTCTTCGAGAAAATTGGAAAACTGGGTTACTGACTTAAGCACTAAGGGGTTGTCGTAATTGGATAACCGGTTACCGCTGAAGCTGAATATTTTTTAGAAACTTTGAAAAATCACAACTTTTGACTCAGGTGTCCGTTTGACGCGCCGTTTAGACCGATGACAAGCTAAAATTATTTTCTATCTCATAAAAATGAATTAGAAATCAGTAGATAATTAATTAATTGAAATTGATACCTATCTATGCGTGTTTCGTGTAATATACAATGGTGGAATGTTGTGTTCTAGTATGTGTTATTTTGTAATGGTGAATTGTTGAGAATAACATTAATTGACTTACTTGTTATATGTTATTTGTGATATTTGATGATGGTGAATGTTATAAATAGTGAATTGTTGGTGATAATACCATGATTTATGTTTGCTTGTGCAATGGTGGATAATTCGAAGTGTTGAATAATTGTGATATGCGGTATGATTAAGGTTTGGTGTTAATCTTAATTTGCATATGATTACATTGTGTTGCACATGCATACATGGGAAGATTGGAACTCTTGTTAGTTTCTTTGATCCTTGTGTGAAAACAGAAGCGGTGAATTGTATGTTCATATTGACGGGCTTTGATGTTGTCTAGATTAGAAGCGTGGCTCTACTTTAGATATTGAATTAAAAGTGGGCTGAGCTTGATGTTCACGATGGTATCACATGCACGAGTCACATTGAGTTGCATTTAAGTCACATTTATTGTTATGTGATGTTTGCCTTAATGTGTGATGTATGTGCTAATTGGATGATTATAATGTGGTACTGCTTAGATGTAGTTATTGGTACTTGGATTAGTAAAGCCATGTTGTATAGATAACTTTATGAAGTGTGATGAATTCTTTGGGATATATATGTGTTATATACATTGTTCATATTATAAATATTCATAATAATGTGAATTATCACCCTTCTGTTTTATATGATGTTCTATGTGATATCGTGCGGGTTCCGAGGACAATGGTGCTTTGCACGCGGATATTTGAAGATCTTATCTTGATTACCCGTTTATTAGGTAGTGAGTTCATGCTCTGGTCATGTAACACAGGGGATATTTGAACTCATGTCTGTTGCAAAGAGATTATGTTTTACTCTCTTATTTGTTTTGTATTTTGAGATATTATGTTGAGTGACGTTCGTACCCGATGTTTTGGATTCATATGACTTATGTATTATGGATTAATTGCTATGTTGGCTTATAATTATAGTATGAGATTTATTGTTTTTGTTTTTTTCTTCATTCTAGTAATTGCTCTTGTTTACTTTTTTTCTATGTTAGGCATCATTTTTTCCCTATGTTTTTGTTGTTAAGAGTCGTTAAGTGCATGATCCTTGAAGGATGATCAAGAGATGCATCACACGGAGATGCATTATGGAAGCTGTCAACTTTACCCGACATGATGAGGGACTAAAAGGCCAAACGTAAATTTATCATCATGAGAGTTCAGTCAGGTGTGTCTTTATCACTCTGAGTTTACATGCGTTCTACATACATAGCACTACACGATGACACACATTAAGGCACGTTGTTTCATTTCCCCAGAGGCTTTCTAGCCATCCCTTTATTATATTTATCCATAGTTAATCATGTTGAGCCTTTATCCATCTCTTTATTATAACCGCATTTGTTAATCCACGGCCAAACACTTCCTACCATGCTCAGCTAAGTGTTGTAGATTTTGACTCTGTGCGAATTTCTAAGTTTGGGGTAGTACATACCCAAGATGATAAGGGAAAGTGAAGAAAAAGATATGAGAAAGAAATGTGGCTTGAAAAAGAAAAAAAAGAAGAGAAATAAGATAGAGGAATCATTGAAGGAACGCTTGCCCATATAAAAAAGACTCATTGATTAGGAAAATGCTCAAAGCAACAATTGAGTAAAATGAGGAGTTAGAAAAGAATGGTGTGTTTAAAGCCTCACTGCAACAAAAAGAGAAAGAGGACAGAGTCAAGAAAGACAACACGAATGCTGAGACCAAAACCCTCGTACATCCCTTTTGTTTGTTTATCCCATTATACCTAAGCCCCGTTACAATCCGAAGACCTCAAAAGTGTGTGAAATCTATCTGTGTATTGCATGTATAATTTATTCAAACTTAAGAGTTGATATTGCATATTGTGATGACTGGTTTTTTCATCGGTTGTTTTAAAAACAATGAAGTCGCCACCTAATTTTATTTGTTCTAAAAAGAACGGGAAAATATAGATAAAACCACAGAGATGGATAAGGCGGTCTACGTGACCAAAAGATGTGAATTCGGGAGTCGGTTATGTAAGGGGAAGGTATTAACACCCCTTACATCCATCTTACTCAATGGGACCCGTTTAGTTCTAAGTGTTTGTGTGTGTGTGTTTATTGCTAAGTTATGAATAAAAAAGGAAAAGGGGGTTGTTTATTATTATTTTGAGTTTGGCACGGTTTCAGAACCGTGTGCCTACGTATTCCCTTGTGCAATGGGAAAGTCAAAACTCCGTAGTTCCTCCTGAAAAGGTTTTAAGTTGGTTGTGTTGATTTTATAAGAAAAATCGTGCATTAGACATTTCAAATGCTTGAACCTAGACTTGTTTAGTTTGTTTGAAAAGCTTAAGTCCTCGTTCATGCTTGAAATGACTATTGCACACTCTTTGTCAGAAAGGAGTTTGATAGTCGCATATGAGCGAAAAAGGGATCTGAGTGAGTTGAATTGATTTTAAGTGGGTGAAAAAGTACCGAACAATAGGACTAGCATCCTAAGATTCAAATACTAGAAACAAGAGGAGTTCAATACTCAACGAGTCGTCTATCATCCCAAAGTTTTTTCTTATGAAAGAGTGAAGTGAAACAAAGTTCACGTTATTGAGAATCTTTAAACAATTGGACTAGCATCCAACGATTTAAAGATTCGAAGTTCATTTTTTTACAAGTGTTTAAACAATTGGTCTAGCAACCAACGATTTAAATACTTGAGTTTTTATTATGAAAAGAAATTTGAAAATGTACTCGACGTTGGGTCGAGGTTTGTAAGTTAATTGTGAAAGTGTTTTAGATGGGGTTTTGAAAATGGTTTTGAAAAGTGAAGGATATTTACAAGTTTTGAAAAAAGATTTAAGTTTGAAAGTTGGAAAGAAAACATTTTTGAAACTTAATAAAAATATAATCAAAAAGAAAATATTTTTGGATTTTTTTGACATAATCATAAAATAGGCATATTAAATGACAAGTGTGCAAAAAATCATCTCAAAATGAGAAGTTTTGATTGGTTTTTGAAAATGTTGAAGTTTGTTAAAAACTTAAGAAAATTAGTGATAAAAAGAAGGTTTTGGTCCTAAGGAGGTTTGAACCCAGGACCCTTGGTTTAGAAATGAAAAGTTTTACCACTGAGCCATGTGCGTGGCTTATCATTTTATCATCGTGAATTAAATATATTTAAAACAAGTTTTGAAAAATATTTGAAAACAAGTGAAAATGAAGTTTTTAAGTTTGAAAAAAATAAAAAGGTCTCAAGGGGATTCGAACCCTGGGCCTATGGCATGGCAAGGACATGAAAAGCGCGCTGTCTACCACTGGGGTGGCTATACATCCGTTTATTTATTTCACTTTAATTAATAATATTATAAACGAATTATTTGAATTTGAAAACAAAAAAAAAGCGCATGAACATCATCTTCTCCAACCTTCATCAATCCATGGGTTCTTCATTTCTCAATGAAATTAAAAGTTGTAAACATCAAACTTGCTCGTTTTGAACCCAGGAATATGATGGTGGTGTTTAGTTTTATTTATTTTGAACTTAAGATGATTAATTTTGAACAAGGACAGATGAACCCTAATTCTTAAGAATCAATATGAAATCGTGTATGGATCATGATTTGTGAAATTGATTGAGGGTTATCATTTAGTATGAGTGCAGAAACAAGATGGCCAAGCAATTTTTCATCTATAATGCACGAATCATAGAGTTCAAAGTTTGAGCAACTTACCTCTTTGAACTGAAATCGAATTCTCAGTTAGAGTGTTTTCAGAAGTTGTTTGATGATTGTTATAGCTTCACTGGACCTTATGGAAGGTGTTTGAATGCTAAGCTTGGATTGAAATGGCTTGGATCAGTCTGCCCAAGTCCAACTGCAATTCTTTGAAGTGAGTTTCGAATTTGAAGTTGGTGTTGTTACAGATCAATGATGAGTGCTTGGATCACTCATATGAAGTGTATGAAATGTGTTTGAAGTGGAAAATTGAGATATGCACGAGTGAAATGGAAATTTGGAAGTTAAGGCTCAAAATTGCAATTTATGGAGTTTGGAGACAATTCTGAGTTTGGCTAGTTCTTGGGCTAGCTTGAGGATTCTAACAACTCTCTAATGATGTTTAGAAAGTATTGGAAGCCTAAGTTTGCTCAGAAATTGCAAAACTTGGAACTTGCACAATTCTCCTTTTTAGAACTTTGAAACTTGGAATTTAAGAAAGAAGGAAGGAAATCTTATTTAGGAATGCTTTGGTGTGATTTTTGAATGAAGTAAGAACCTCTATTTATAGGCAAAGGATTCTTGAAATGGCAAGGCAAGATAAGATTAGAGTTTGCAACTTGGAAGCTTAAGGCTTAAGAAAGGAATATTCCTTTATTAAATGCAAATGGAATCTTGTAATCATTACTTAGAAAACTCAAGTGTTTCTATCTCTTTTGGTGATAAGGCTTCTAGAAGGGAGAAAGTTGCAAAATAACTTGTAACTTTGATGCATGATTTTGGAAATCTATGGTTTTGGAGTTCTATGTTTCAAAATCAAAACCCTAGCTAGACAAAGTGTTTTTGCAAGTTCTTGGACTTTTTAGAAATCTTGTAACAAGACCTACAACTTTCATGTTTTGAGTTTTTCTTGAATCAAAATGGATTTAGGTGAAAAATAGCCATGAAAGTGAGAAAAAACCATGTTTCTTAACACTTGAAATTTTTTCTAAGTGTTAGAAAAAATTCAAATCTTGACTTTTTGTTGACTTTTTCATATTTCTTGATTTTTTATGATCATGATGGATTATTTGAAATGTTTTTATGATTGAAAAAGTTTGGATTTGAAAAAGTTGACCAAAAGTCAAAGTTTGACTTTTTGAGCAGATGAATTTTCATCAGATGATTCAGAATTTGTCTGATGTAAAAACATGGATTTTGCAATGTTTTGAACCAAGAAATTAGGTTAAGATGTTGCATTGAAGATGTTAAGACCAATCTTCAAGCAAATAGGTCATCCATTGAGCAGAAAGTCAATGTTCACTATCTTCGATCAAAACCCTAATTGGTCGATTCAAGGTAGATCATGAGAAAAAGTTGGGAATTTGAAGATGATTGATTAAGATAGATCATTTTAGGTGAGTGGAGACTCAAATCCCAATTGATCATATCTTGAACAGATGAAATTTTGATAAAATCTTAACTTTGACTTTAGAAGCATACACACGATCTATCCTGTTCTGGAACTGTTAGTGATGCAATGATCTTATGAGAAATATAAGGGAATAAAGTCTTGATCTTGTGCACTTTCAAAAGAGTGTATTCCTTGAAAAAGGGATGTCTCATGATTACTCCTCATAAACACAAACTCAAAAGTCGTTTCTTGAAGTTGAAACCCTGAGCTTAGGAGGGTAAATTTTGGGGTGCGACACATATGATGTCTTGTGAGTGAAACATTATAACCCATAAAGATTTGGTGAGAATGTGCAATAAGCTGACATGTGAAGTGATGCCTTGATGTGGAAACGCGATGGAACGCTTGGCGCAGGAAACTTTAAAGGGTAAGCAAGAGTGAGTTGCAAAAGATCTCAACGAAATTGTGGGGAACTTATTTTAGGGTGTCTGATTTGTCTTGTCCTGAACATTGTTTGAGGACAAGCAACGAGTTGAGTTTGGGGTTGTGATCGGTCACCATTTTCATTGTATTTTAATCGCTTGTTAGTTTGACCAGTGGTTTTTACACATATATTTAACAACTATTTTAGTTATCGTTTCTTTTACTTATCAATAATTTTATTTCAGTTTACCGCACTTTATGCTTTGGTTTTATGTGTGAGTGTTTTTAGACTTACAGGAATAAATCGGGACAAATTCGAGCGAAAAAAAATGCAAAATCCAGAAATTTAGAATTAGAGCTACAGGTGCCCTGACACGGGTGGTTGTGTCGCCTAACACGGGTCGTGTAAGGGGAAGGACGTGTGAAAGAAAAGACACAAAAGACGACATGTGTAACACCCCTTCTAATTTACCCGCGTTTCATATAATTTAATCAGAGTTATAATCACAAAATAAGAGGCGTCACAATTTTATTAATTCAAAATAATCAAAAACAATAATCATGCCATTTTAACTGAAGAATGTATTAAATAAACCAATGAATTATGTTTAAGCAGCGGAAATATAACATAAACTCCGGAATATATCAATCAATGATTGTTCTAACACATAAACCAAAATGTAACTAAGACATGACCAAAACATAACCAAAACAGCCAGTTTTAAGTTCAGAAAATCTAATCAATCATTCCCCAGTGTTACAACTACCAGAGCATGACACTGACACGCAGAATAACTAAAAGCTGTCCTCACCAATTTCCAAAGCAGCTAATCACTTTAAATCTGAAATCATTAAAGTAAGGGTGAGATTTCATCAAAATTAAGATGCATTATGCATTTCTCAAAAACAATTAAAACAACCAATTCATTATTCACCCTTAATTGTCAGCATTAGCATACTATTCACAAACACAATTCAAACATACATTATACATACAACAGCAAATAGATGCAATTGGAACACTGGAAATCATCCTAACATATTCCAAATATATATGCAATGCAGACTCAATGCATGTGGTACCAATCGTGAACCGAGTTCACACCCTGTTCCGCTTACACTTCGGAAACAGCGTCAATCCCATGATTCGCCCATACATCACCGGGTCAAGAATCTAGCCTCACTACCTCTGTACATTAGGTAAGTCTATTGGCCTTGCAAGTTCAATTCCGCACAATGGGAATGAACCATAAACAATGCTTATGCATGCACATCAGAAGCATGCAACAATTCAAATACATAGTATGAACATACAAAAACAGTGAAATAACACATGCCAACAGTAACACATGCCAACAGTGAAATCATGAACATTATGTTAATCTCAATACATAGAATTAACATACAGCAAGTATTCACAAAGAATAACCACGAAATCATAACGTATTCCTACTACGGAAACTATATTAATTCTTCCAGATTTCAATTACTTGCTTTAGCAATATTATTATTAGATAGTACTCATCCTAAGCTTTCCAACGATACCAAATATGCCTAAATCGGAGTTACGGTTCAAAAGTTATGATAAAAATCGTTTTCAGAAAAATCTGTCCATTCCAATACAGTATGCATCAATGCATACTGCTATGCATCGACCTCAAATCAACTTGCATCGACCTCAAATTGTTATGCATCGATGCATAACATTAAATTTTACAATTTTTCAAAAATACTACAGTATGTGTCGACACATACGAAACTTGCATCGATGCATAGCCCTATTTTTGGTCTATGTATCGATGCATACGCATCTTGCATCGATGCATAGCTTTCCCAAATGCCATGGCTCTATGAGTCGATGCATGCATTTTCTTCAGTTCTGGTTTTCTAAAATTCTTCTGCTTGCATCGATTCATAAAGACTTAGGTTGACTCATACAATTTGTTTTCTATCAAAAACTCAGTTTTTCCACTGTTACGAATCCCCATTAATTCCAATCATCACCCAACAACATACTATCATCAAAACAGAATTAATTCATGAAAATTCACATACTTTTGATTATAGAAACATGTTTTCTAATTGACTTAGAATCATTCCTCATCAACCTAATTGTTCTTAACAATTGCAATTACGGTTTTACGTCGAATTATAACATTAGGGCATATTTAATCATTCTAATTCGAGATTCCTAACGATTCGATTCGTTCTAATGATCATCAAAACCCATAAGACATAAAAACCAGATTCCATCCCCCCTTACCTCGCTACGAATCTTCGAAATTCCGACGAATTGGCTTTTCTCCTCTTTCTCTTCTCTTTTCCAACTTTACATAGAATGCAAACCCTTATTTTCCTTCTTCCCACTTTTTCCTTTATTTTCTTTATTTATTCCTTTTTATTTGCCAAATAATAGAAATAATTTAGTTATTATTTAGTAGAGCTTTTTACTCCACACACCTCCAATTCAACCTTACACCCCCAACCTTCCTTTTAATTAATTAAATAATTAATTAATCCATTTAATCCAAAAATATTATTAATTAAGCCTCTAATTAAATTAATAATTAAATTCCTAATTATTTAATACTTGAATTAATTTGGGGTGTCATAACTCTCCCCTACTAAAAAGAGTTTTCATCCTCGAAAACATACCTTATACGAAAAGTTCGGGATACGAGTCCTTCATCTGGCTCTCCAATTCCCAAGTTACATTTCCACCTGCTGGTCCTCCCCAAGCTACTTTCACCAATGCTATCTCTTTACCACGCAATTGCTTTACTTTCCGATCCTCAATTCTCGCAGGTAATGCTTAAACAGACATTGAAATTAGAGCAGAAGGATAAAGGTTTTTCACTAAAGTCTTAGAGAAAAATAATCCAAAGAATTGGTAATTGAGGTTAATGAACTTGTTGAAAAGACCAAAAGTCAATGTTATCATATGACAAATCACACACTCATCCCTAGCATATTACTCATAATCATAAAAAGTTAGAATTTACTTTTTGCTCATTATTAGCATTGTTGAAGTTAAATCCTAAACCAAAACCAACTTTATTGTTTTTGTTCAATTAAACCACATATTCAACTCAGTAGTCATACGCAGTCCTCGAGACTGATATTTGGGAAATTCCCATTATTACTACATCGAGAAAATAATACACATGCTACTTTTCCGATCAAACATCCTCATCATAATTCCAGAAAATGCAATTTATAAATCTCAAAATAAACTAAAGACATAAAGTTCACAATCCAACGATCCCAACCCCGATGTTACATATCAGAGCGAGACTCCTTTTATTCTACGGAAAACGAATAAACACACTCTAAAGCTATCCTCTAAACTTCCTGCACTAATCTTGATCCTTTGCAAGTTACCCACGATTTGAGGCAGCATCTACAAGCAGAAAAGTGAGGAAACCATAATCATTATAAAAGACATAAGGAATAAACCTAGTAGATATACACGAAGGCAAGACATCACACATTATCAATTTCTCACACTATACTCACACCTTCACAACTTTATCAATACACAACAACATATCATTACGTTATTATTAAGTGAATCAAGACTGATATACAATAATTAATTATTTTTTTTAAAAAAGACCATCTATAAAATTAGTACACCTTAAAATTGAGGTGGCTTATGACTTTATTCTATTAGATGATTAACAATTGTGTGACTTCACCTAAAGCTCCCAAATTAATAATGCTAGCCATACTTAATTTTAAGTAGTCTAATTTTGAAGTGGTAATTTATGGTATCAACTTTTTTTTTTTTACAAATGTAAATCCACTACCATAAAAAAAAAACTTATTTTTAACAAAATAAAAAAGATAGCATCTTGTAAGAAAAAAGAAAAATAACATATCAGTGTGATATTTGCACACACAACCCTCACGCCTCTCTTAACTTCGTGCTCGACGAAACCCTCGCACTGCACCACTGCCTCTACCTCTTCAGAATCTCATTCTTCCTTTTTCCATCACCATGGGTACGTTCTCTATACGCGATTTTTTCTTCCCCATTCCGTTATATAGGTTAGATCTGCACTTTTCCAGTTTTTCATACTCTTTTTTTCATCAATCGGTTAACAATCAATTTTGCTTGTTTTTCGTTTCATTTCTGCTTGATTTCTACTGATTCTGTGTTGATGGTTATTACTCATACAGTTCTGTGTTGAATTTTTCAACTTGTAGTTCAATTTTTTAACCTAATTGTAAGTTGCAACTGTAAGCTGATTTTGCATGTTATGGTGGTGGTGCTTTTGTTGGGGGCTATGGCTTGATTTTATATTTTTAATTATTTTTGTGTGGTTATGGTCTTTATTGTTGATGTTTTATGTTTGTTTTGTTTGAATGGTAGATATCGAAGAGGACATTCGATCCTTACAGCTTGATTCAGCAGGTAATCTACAGACTAAGTTCTATTTTCCGTGTTTTTGTTTATTTATTTACTTATTTTCTATGGATGGATGTGTATGTTTTTTTGATTTTTCTATTCAATCTTGATTATGATAAAGCAGAAGATGTTAACGGGGTGGTAAATCCAGAAGATGAGAAGCCAGATGTTGATGATTTAGATAAGATGGATGAAGGTTTGTTGTCGGGAAGTAGTTGGTTTTGTGTTTTTTGTGCTTTTTCATTTTCATGTTTACATTTTCTGTGAAAGTAAATCTCATTAACATCAAATTTGCTCCATCATTATTTAATGTCATTACCAATTTCTTTTGACATCAACCTTTTTCTGCTTCTTACATGCCTGGGTAGATATTTTGTGCAGTAGTAACTTTCATTTCTCCTAAACAAAATCACTTTTATTTCTCAATTGTTCAGAAAGATGGCTTCAATATAAAACTTTATTGTTAACGATTGAAAACAATATATGACAAGCTCAGTTGTGTAGCGTCTGTTTGCTTTGTCAGAACTAGAGAGCTTGCTTGCTTATTATTCCTATTGTTGTTTTGTTCATGCATGCAAGCTCAGTTCTTTCTTCTAGCAATGAATAATGCATCAGTTATTTCTGTATTCATTGTTGATTGTTTTATTGGTTGTTTGCTGCCTATGTTATTTGTTTGCTCCTCTAACAGTATAGCTTAATGAGGGAGATTGAGAGCATCTTATGAGGAATTTCAATTTGTCGTTTTCAGATCTAAAGCAGGAGGTTCATGATGAGGCCGTTGAGGTCGAGCCAAAAGGTATTGAAAATTTAGTTTTCTAGTATGTCATATCATAACATATCTATTGTACATTTAGATTGCTGTTTTGAAATTAGTCAAGTCAATGCCAATTAAGATATCAATGTCTATTTTCATGTCCTCACTCAATGACTTTTATTTGTAGCCAAAGATAAGGAGATTCAGGCTGTTGAGGTCGAGCCAAAAGGTATAGAAAACTTAGTTTTCTAGAATGTCTAACATTCGTGTTGTGCATTTAGATTGCTGTTTTGAAATAAGACAACTCAATGCCAATTAAGATATCAATGTATTTTCATGTCCTCACTCCATGACTTCGATTTGTAGCAAAAGATAAGGAAACTCCTGTTAAAGATGAAGAAGTTGAGCAGATGGAAAAAAGGCACTTGAATGTTGTGTTTATTGGGCATGTTGGTAAGTTGATGAATTCCACATGGTTGCTTTACCAGTATATATCGGTTACTATCAGGGTTCCTTTTTGTCTATATTCAGCCTTTATCACTGTTCATTTGACCAAGATTATGGTCTTTCATGTATTCATCCGTGCATCATAGGATTGAATCTCCATCGATTCAACTGCATATCAAATGAGTTTTAAATGTTGGTCATGGGCTACTAGAGGGTTCATTTTGTTTACTGGTTACTTCCCTCTGGAATTTTTTATTTCATGACAGAAGAAATGAATGTATTCTTGACCTGGATGAAGGGGTTTGGGTTTCACTCCTCACTTGTTGTCCATGTGGCGATTGACATGTAATCTGTATATGTCTAGTAACTTGTTTGGTTTGATTAATTTGGGAGGATAATCAATTTTTTTTAGGATGGTTCGGAAATAAACTAAGCCAATCCAAACACAGACTAAATTTGTTTCGAGTAGGTTTCACTTGCACATATCATTAAACATGTTAGGAAAATAGAAGACTCGTGCTAGTGAGAGAAGTGAGGTGGGAGAGAATATGCATGTAGGATTTATTTGTAAATACCTAGACATGTGGCAGCAGGGGAGACAAGTCAGGGAGGTGTGAATTCAGTTTGGAAATAAATTGCTTAGAAGAAGGATCGAGGAAGAGGAACAGCAGGGAGAGAACTGTGTAAATAAGAGGTATTGGGGTGGTGGGATGATGGTGGTAGGGATTGAGTCCTAATCTAAAATTGTTCTGTTATTTTTCCCATTCCTCTTTGTTTTTGTTTTCAAGAATCTAGAGCTTATTTCTGGTGTTAGTTGTAAGTAGCTAGTCTCCCATCTCCTATTTATCTAATATAAAAACTCAGTTCCTGTTGCTTTCTTTTTTCACATGACGATACATTTATCTCGGGATTAATCTACATTTCATTCGTTGTTTAAGTAGTATGGGTAACAGATTTTAAAAGCTACCTTTCTTGCATTGTCTATATTTATCAAGAATTCAAGAGCCTATTTCTGGTGTAAGTTGTAAGTATAGTTAGTCTCCCATCTCCCATTTGTCTAAAATAAGAACTCACTTCCTGTTACTTTTTTCACACGGCAATACATTTATCTCGGGATTAATCTACATTTCATTCGCTGTTTAAGTAGTATGAGTCTTTTAACATTTTTTAAAAGCGAACTTTCTTGCATTGTCTATATGTTCCTGTGTTCACTTACCTTTCTTGCATTGTCTATATTTATCAAGAATTCAAGAGCCTATTTCTGGTGTAAGTTGTAAGTATAGTTAGTCTCCCATCTCCCATTTGTCTAAAATAAGAACTCACTTCCTGTTACTTTTTTCACATGGCAATACATTTATCTCGGGATTAATCTACATTTCATTCGCTGTTTAAGTAGTATGAGTCTTTTAACATTTTTTAAAAGCGAACTTTCTTGCATTGTCTATGTGTTCCTGTGTTCACTTCATTCAGAATAATTTTGTTCTAGTGGTGATTTTTTCTTGTTCATCTTGCTCTAGACGCTGGAAAGTCTACAACTGGAGGCCAGATACTTTTCCTCAGTGGTCAGGTTGATGATCGAACCATCCAAAAATATGAGAAAGAAGCTAAGGACAAAAGTAGAGAAAGCTGGTTAGCTCACTTACTTTGTTTCTCTATTGAAATTGTTCTACGATCCCAATGCTGCCTCATCATTTGCTCGCTGCTTTGCTCAATGATTTAAATTTATATGCCAGGTACATGGCTTATATTATGGACACAAATGAGGAGGAGAGAGCAAAGGTATGAATAAATTTGCTGATAACATTTAATTGTTTTATCCATTTTAATGTAGATCTTCATTTTTGCTTGTTAATCATATGAATTTGGTTAGGACTCGTTGTAAGAGTTAAGTTGTGATAATTACAGGGAAAGACAGTTGAAGTTGGAAGAGCACATTTTGAGACAGAGACAACGAGGTTCACCATATTGGATGCACCTGTGAGTATATGTATTGCTTGATTTTATTCAGACCAGATTTCCATGTCTTGGTCATGCATATTCTGGTAGAGTAATAATAGTTTCCCATTTTTGATTGATTATTCAGCAAACTTTCTGACTAAATGTCAGCCCTTTGACTTAATTGTCATCATATCTTTAATTGAAAATAATATCATTTTATGCTTTTGTAGTACACGTTTAACATTAAATTACATTGTTTATGCAGGGCCACAAGAGCTATGTTCCTAATATGATCAGTGGGGCATCTCAAGCTGACATTGGAGTGTTGGTAAGTTGATAAGTAACAGTGATTCTGTTTCTTGTTCTTCAGCATATGCTTCTTCACAAGCATTTCATGATATGTTTATCTTTTCCTTTCCATGTTCTATGCTCATCAATCAGGTAATTTCTGCCCGGAAGGGAGAGTTTGAAACTGGGTATGAGAGAGGTGGACAAACTCGTGAACATGTCCAGCTTGCAAAAACTTTGGGTGTGACTAAGCTGCTCGTGGTTGTCAATAAAATGGACGATCCTACAGTAAACTGGGATAAAGAAAGGTTCTCTCTCTCTCTCTCTCTATATATATATATATATATATATATATATATATATATATATATATATATATATATTATGAGCTTATACAAAATTGTAATGAGATATCTTACTGGTGGTGTTCCATTAGGTATGATGAAATAGAGTCAAAGATGATTCCATTTCTAAAGCAATCAGGATACAATGTAAAGAAAGGTATCTTCTGCCTTTTATTTGCCCTAGAATGTGGGAACTTTATTTTGCTTGTTTATTTGATTCTTCTTTTTCTGGAGGCTGGTGTAAATGCATTATAATAGTGGGTGGGTTATGTTGCTTCACCATTGGGAACACACTTAATATAATTATGATTTATGAACATGACTGGGGTGACAAGCTGTCTACCATAGATCACTCGTAAGAGTTTCCTATTCTCTTTTTGTGTGACTGGTGGGGAATGTTTTATCTTGGTGGGTGACTGGTGGGGAATGTTGTATATTGGTGGATGCTCTGGAGCTTGAGACATATTGAAGATGGTTGAAAGGTTTGTGGTTTCTTTGTGCACTGAGATGTGGGTATTGGGTTCTCAAGGGATGAATGAAGGCATAATATTAACCTATTACATGGGAATGAATAGAAGCTTTGTTTACTTTAAGGAAATTTGGGATTGAGATTTGAGGTTGTTTAGGTCGTGCAAAGGCTATTATTGTCCTGTTCTGCAAGTTATTGAGTGGGATTTGATAAAAATTATAAAATGGTCGGTTTCTTTTTGAAAATCATTTCCTACCAATAATTTCATATCTTGTGCATGTCTTTACCAGTTTAATGGATTATCCAAATGGAGTTGTTTTAGTATTATTTTATTCTAGGTTGTCAAAAGTGCACTATAGCACCGCTATTGCAGCGCAGCGGCATGGCCCCTCACCGCTACGCTATTGGTCTGCGAAGCACTATTGACGATGGCGGTCATAGCTGCCGCTAAAAGCGCTATCGTAGCAGCACTATGGCGGCACAATAGCTGTGCCATTGCGGTTTAATGGCCGCTATTCTCAATTTGGAGCAAAATCCTAAGCCCTAATATTTGGAAACATAATTTTAAATTTTTTTAAGGGTATGTTTCACACCCTGTTATTGGTATACTATTTAACCCCATGTGTTATGCTTCTTTAGTTCCTCCTTTTTTTTCTTCTTCTTTTTCTACATCGTTCTCCCATGCCTTCTTTCCTGTGATATCTTTCTGCATCTTCTCCATTCTTCGTTGTTTTCATCTATTTCTTCAGTGTCCCTCTGCTTTTTCATTGTTTTCCTCTGCTCCACCATTCTCTTTTGATTCTTTGTTCTGCTTCGCCTCTTCTCCTTACTCTGTTTCACTCCTACAACCTGTGTTACGTGTGCTTTGCCTTGTTTCTCTTTTGATAACCATGGCATCGTCATCATCTGTCATTGCAAGAGAAACACTAACAAATACTGCGAGCGAGTTATGATAAAAAGCAAGACGCATCTGATGTGTCAATGTCTGGGGTTAATATCAATGAGGAGGATGATAATGTTGAGCAGGAATACTTTTATAAATTGATTTTGATGAGAACTCATTTTGATGGGATATGTGATGCTGCAATTTTTAAGTATTTATATATGTTGTTGGAATTTATGTTTACCATGTACATTGTTTTTTAGTCTTCACAATAGCAGTCAACTCGCTATCTGCTATGCCACTATAGCATTTTAGGAGTTTGGTGCTACATACCGCTTTCCGAGATTAACAACCTAGATTTTATTTAACAGATGTCTCATTTTTACCAATATCGGGGCTCATGGGTTTTAACTTAAAAACTAGAATGGATAAAAGCACTTGTTCATGGTGGGACGGGCCTTGCTTATTTGAAGCCCTTGATAGTATTGATGTTCCTATGGGAGATCCCAAAAATCCTTTCAGGTATTGCATTTCTAAACCTTTTATTGCTTTCTTTACCATCCTAGAGGTCCAGCAATTCTGTTTTTAAAGCTCAACATTTTGTTTTGCAAAGATTGAACTTCTGACATTTGCAGAATGCCTATAATTGACAAGTTCAAAGACATGGGAACTGTTGCAATGGGCAAAGTTGAATCTGGGACTATTCGGGAGGGAGATTCCCTTTACGTCATGCCAAATAAGGTAGTGTTTATACGGTGTTGTGAGCTTTGTCCTTCTGTTCTTCTGCCTTTTCTTCTTTAATGAACTAGGCAACAACTGCACATTATTTTGTAGGATCAAGTTAAAGTTATTGCTGTATATATTGATGAAAATCGGGTTAAACGTGCCGGACCTGGTGAAAATTTACGGGTTCGATTATCTGGTGTTGAAGAAGAAGACATATCAGCTGGGTTCATCCTTTGTAGTGTTGGTAAGTATTTCTTTTCTTCCATTTATTTAATGTTGCCGGACTTGAAAGAAGCATCATAGGATTCACGGCAACAGTACATTTTAGAAAATATCTTACTAGGGTTTAGGGTTTATTGATAATGTGTTTTAGAAGTTATAGTTAACAAACCATTTTGATGCATTGTTTAAAAGCTAATTTATTTTGGTAGTATTTCATTTCTTCCTGTTCTTATATGAAAAGTGTAGCCATGCCATGAGATTTTGCCAAACTAATATACTAAGACCTCGCAGCTCCCATTCCAAGCAGTTGCAAATTGTATTGTTTTTGTTTGAACTTGAAATTCATCCAAAAACTCTAGTAGGTTTAAAAATTTGACTTGATCGTAACCAAACAGTTCATGATGGTGATAGATCTTTCCCATGATAAATGTGGTTCTAGTTATAGTCCATTATATATTGCAATCTATTTCATTTATGTTGAGATCCATTTGTTATATGGTGGTTTCTTATGCAGTTTTTGTCTTCTCTGTTTTGCAGCCCATCCAATATCAGCAGTTACCGAGTTTGTTGCTCAGTTGGCAATACTTGAATTATTGGACAATGTGTGTAGCCTCTCTTTTCAGCATATTGGAAGTTAGAAGTAGTTTCTATGAATTGTCAACAAAATTAACATCTTCACATAAAATTTACAGGCTATTTTTACTGCCGGATACAAGGCTGTTCTGCACGTCCACTCTGTAGTTGAGGAATGCGAGATTGTTGAACTATTGCAACAAATTGACCCAAAGACAAGGAAGCCTATGAAAAAGAAAGTTCTCTTTGTAAAGAATGGCGCTGTTGTATTATGCCGTGTTCAGGTGCATTTTTTACGTCATAATTGTGGAAGCTAATTTGCATTATTTTTTTGTTGGTTGACAATCTTTTGTTGACTTGATATTGGTGGACAATATAAATAAAAAGCAATTGCTGCAATTGTCATCATGTGGTCCAGAGGGCACTTGTTTAGGTATCACATTTAGCCTCTTAAAGAAGTATAAACAGCTGCTATACTCATGGGCTATGCCCCAGAATACTGCTACTGCAGTTTTAAATCCTAAATTCAGTTACGGGCGATAATTAAGTCAGTCATATTAGTTGTTAGTAAGGTTGTCAAAATCAGGATTTTGCATAGGATCGATGGAGGATAGTGGGATCGTAAAACATAAGATCGAGGATAGTAGGATCGTAAAACATAAGATCGAGGATAGTAGGATCGTAAACATAATAAGATTGTAACAAAAATCGTAAAATATTACTAAAATAAGAAATAATACTATATATTTGAAGTATTTTTAAATTATAGTTTGGCCGACAAGTGTATAGTTGGGAAAATGATCTTTTTCGTATTCTTTAGACATGTAAGATTGAGTTCTTATACTTTAATTACCATTTATCAGGAAACATTTGGCAGACATTAGGGACATATTTGGTCCATTACTTGGTTTATCACGAGTCTTGATTAAAACCAATATTACAATTGATGTTTTATTCTCTAATCTCAAAATCTAAAACTTCATCATTTCAAAAGGCACGCATTCATCAATGCGAACTGAAATTGTTGCGCCTCTGCATTTTGGTGGTGGCCAGAAAACAGCTCATCATGGTCACAGGAAAACTTTTATGTTGGTCTTAAAAAGTTTCTCATTAAATAACCTTATTTTATCTTTATTTTTTACTCTTTAACAAGTGCTATTGAGGTAGTCGTTAACATTTGACATTTTATTTAGAAGAGTTTATTTTCATCTTGTTTTGATGACATGCTTGCAGGTTAGTAACCTGATATGCGTTGAGAAGTTCTCTGATTATCCACAACTAGGGAGGTTCACTCTCCGTACTGAAGGTAAGGATTAAGACGGATTGTTCTACTTGCAAATGTATTTATGATACTTAAATGTGTTCAAACAATGACATGCTCTTTTCCTGCAGGAAAAACTGTTGCTGTGGGAAAAATCACTGCTATGTGAGATTGTAATATTTTTGACCTGAGGTAAAAAACATTTCATTTGCATTGTTGACCTGCCCTTGCTTTTTGGTTCTTGCCTTTGTTTTTTTCAAATTAACTGTGATTAATCATGGATATGATGGCATTCCTGCAGAGACAAGTAGAGTGGTAGCATTGGGCATATTTTGACAGCATTAAGTTTGCCATATAAGAATTTCATTTCGGAATTTCTTTTGCTTTATCTTGGGGAAGTACTCAATGTAGAGTTACTTGTTGCAGCTGGTGCCCATGTACTTGTATCTGGCTGTACAAGGCCTGATTGCTTCAGTATTACACTATTGGCTGGCTTCCAACCATACTACATATGCTATATAAATTGAAATGGATTGTTTTGAATCGATCCACTCGATTAATCGAACAAGTTATATTAATCGAACAAATTTTCTAGTCATAGTTGACTAGGGCATATTTTACTTGATGTTTGATAAATGATTTATTTTTACTATATTATTAGTGAGTAAACCCGATGAAATTTTGTTGAGTTGGATTTATCTTCCTATATATTTCGACGATGAACTAATATATCCTGAAATTCAAAGTGGTTGAGTTTTTTCATGAGTTCATGAGTGAAACATGTCCTTTGAGTTATTATTATAGAGTAATTGAGGCACATTCCCCATTATGTAAAACTCATTTGAAAATGCTTATAAGAAAGTACTACTTAATAACCAACACATCCAATTATTTAAAAGTGGTATTATGATAAATTGATTGCTTCTTAATTAATTGTGTAGAATTGTTGTGTAAAAATAAATCCGATGTAAAACAATTTATATTTAGATACATTGATTTAAAAGTGAATCACATATCGTGAAAATTAACTTAAGAATTAAATATAACAAAACTAGTTCTGAATTTCAAGGATCAATTTAAGGATTAACTTTTGCTCTTATGAAGTGGAATCCAATAGGCGTAATATTGGTTATCTATTGTCTTTAAGCACGCGTTAGTATTTATTTTATGGTAGTAGTGTATAAGGGCGAACATTTGTTTATTGATAAAGGTCAAATTCTAAAATGTATTTAAACATTTCTTCTCAAGATGAGAAAGATCACAATAGTTAAAAATGAAAATTCCAAAATTCCAAAATTTTCTTTTGACGAATTAGAAAATAATTTGTATAATATTAATTTGGGAGTTGAGGTGCTAATCTTGTAGGTCAATAATTCTCTACTACATCAGAAGCTCAGAATCATACCAATAAGCTATGTATCTACACCTTTTGATCAATTATAGTTCCAATGCAGGAAATTGATGCCATTGTGGAAATTGAGTTCTTGTCCCTGTCCTACAATTTTCCACGATCAAATCTCTCTTGATTCAATTGAATATACCGTCAGAAATCCATATCTCCTTCACTCGAAATGTAGATCTCCATTTTCCGATCACCACTCTAGAATTTCAACTTCTTTTCCTTTATATGCATCAACTATGATGGGAAACAACGATACTTGTATCCAACGACAAGCTGCTACCATTGTCACTCCCGAGGCTTTCATAGATCCACCACCCTTTCTCAATGGACGAATGATTAAGTCCCGATATCTTCTTAATCCATTAAATCACATCCTATCAAACTTCAGGCAAGTTAGTGAGCATTTCAGCCTCTTCCGTTCCTCGGGTTAGCTCCATAATTCCACTAAAGTGAACCTTTGTTCAAACCTCCATCATTGCTTATGATGCCCAGGTAGGAGATGCTTCATGTTCATGGCTTTCAACTACTGCAAGATAATCTTGGCATGCAAGGATCCAATGATATGATAAATATTGTTTAGAACATGGTGCAACAACAAAATTCTCTTACCTTAGCTGAAAATTATTTAGAATGTCAATTTGAGAAACAATATCGTATAAGATGCGAAGTTGCGAAGACGCCAATCAACAATCCTTGAGCAGATGCAAATCTCGTCGGCAACACACCAATAGGAAGTCTAGAAACCACCGAGCCTTTGACGACATCACAAACACATAACCCATTCTCTTGATCCAAAGGGGGGGGGGATTTGGCCATACTTCTCTAAAAGCTCACCGTCCCCAGAGGAAAGAAAGATGTCAAGAAGATGCTCCAGTCTCAAAGCAAAAGAAAATCCTATATCTGCTCGCATCCTCGATAATATGATTCTGAGATCATTGTAAAAGTCGCCTTCGCTACATAACTATGACAAAACTAGAGATTCCGACGAACGTGTCGAGCAAATAGATAAGCGTATACACTACTACCACACCCATTGATCGATCACCGTTTCTACTTAAATTCCATCATGCTTTTGGTCTGAATTAGTCATTTCGGTAACACTTTGTGTTATGTTTTATGATTTATTTGAGTATTTTAGTCGTGTTGAGTTCTTTATGCTTTATGTTTATTTGGTTTGATTTAGATGCATTTGATGCGTTTTTCGGGTATTAGTGTGCATATTGCAGGTTGGGTTGAAAGCTAAAGGAAATGCCCAAGGATGGATGAAAACATGGCATCAAGAAGATTATTGAAGATATAACTGCAAATGAGCATATGGAATTATATGACAGAGTTACAAGCAAACTAGAGAGAGTAATTGACTTGAAGTTGGAAGCCAATAAGCAACTGAAAATTGAGCAGACAATAGCTGCCGAGGTAGAAAAGAAACTGAAAGCAATGAATATTACTACTCAGCAAGTGTCTCAAATTCAACAAGGCCAAAATGTTGTACGTGATATTTGTGGCAGACCTCATTTCACAGTGCGTTGTCTGGCAACAGCTCAGCAGATTGAAGATATCAGGTTTCTAAAGCAGAATAATCCCTACTCCAATACCTACAATCCTGGTTGGAAGAACCATCCAAACTTTAGGTGGAGGGATAAAAAAGGGAACACTCAACAGCATGGCCAAAGTCAATATCAAAACCAGTATCAACAGCAACAACAATAAACTCCAAAGAAAGCAGATTGGGAGTTAGCTATTGAAAAAATGTCCGCTCACAATATAAAATTCGAGGATGAAACAAGGAATAATCAAAAGAACAAGCCCGCCTCTATAAAAAATTTAGAGGTTCAGATGGGTCAAATAGCACAACAATTGGCAAATGTTCAAGCACCAGGTTCTCTACCTAGTGCAACTATACCAAATCCAAGAGATAACCATGGTGTGAAGGCTGTTGTGACAAGAAGTGGAAAATATGTGGGAGATATCGAGAAAGAGGTAGTTGAAGATGAAGGTTTACTTGAAGTAGACCTTAAAATTAGAGAGGATCAAGAAAAGCCCGAGGAAGATGTGATACAACCGACAATGAAAAAAGAAAAACCTAAGGAAATAAAGCCTAAGGTTGTTCTCCCATACCCTGTAAGAACAAAGAAAAAAGATCTCAATGAAAAGAACTTCGAGAAATTTTTGGAGCTGTTCAAGAAGCTTGCGATCAACATTCCATTTTCTAAGGCGTTAGAGCGAATGCCTATATATTCCAAGTTTATGAAAGATATTATCTCAAAGAAACGCTCCATAGAGACTGAATTGGTTGTGCTAACTGAAAGATGTAATGCTATTTTGCAGGGGTTGAAAGTTCCATTGAAGAAAAAAGATAAAGGTGCAGTTATTATTCCCTGTGCAATAGGGGATATGTCGTTCAAAAAGGCGCTTAATGATCTCGGTGCTGGAGTAAGTCTTATGCCACTCTCAATCTATAACAAGTTGGGTATTGGTGAAGTCAAGGATACAAGGATGACATTGCAGTCCGCTGATAACTCAATGAAAAGGCCACATGGGATCGCAACAGACGTTCTCGTGAAGATTGACAAGTTTGTGTTTCCAGTTGATTTTGTAGTTCTGGATATGCCAGAGGATGAGGAAATTCCAATAATTTTGGGGCGACCTTTTCTTGAGACTGGAAGAGTGATGATAGACATGGAGGAAGGTACGATGACCCTCAAGGTATATGATGAGGTTTTGAAGATCAATGTGAAATGAAGTTCAAAGATAACATAGGTACAAGCAAGAATATTGAAGTATTAGACACCGTGTTCATAAAATCTGTAAATTGTCAGGTACCAAAATTGCCTCTTGAAAGAGTTCTGAGTTTGTCTATCTTTGAAAAAGATAAGGATACAAATGCGAAAGAAGTAGAAGTCCTTGGCGTAATGGAAGCCCAACCTCAGTGGCAAAAATCCAAACCACATCGGTGGGAAGATTTGAGACCGACACGAGCTCTTGAAGAAAAGGAAGAAATGAAGAAGGGAACAAAATTAAAACAGTTACCTGAAAATCTGAAATACATTTTCCTTGATTCTTAGGAGAAGCGTCCTGCAATTATAAGTTCTAGCCTAAAAGATGTTCAAGAAGAGAGGCTTATACAGGTACTAAAGCGATACAATGGCGCCATTAGATGGGCTATTGAAGACTTAAAAGGCATTAATCCTACAACTTGCATGCACAAGATCTTGATGGAATATGATATGAAACCGGTAGTACAACCTCAACAGAGGTTAAATCCAACAATGAAGGAAGTTGTGCGCAAAGAGGTGGTAAAACTTTTGGATGCGGGTCTTATTTACCCCATATCCGATAGCTCTTGGGTGAGTCCAATTCATGTGGTACAGAAAAAAGGAGGAACAACAGTAGTGATGAGTGAAAAAATGAGTTGGTTCTTACTAGGACAGTCATAGGTTGGAGAGTGTGCATTGATTATAGAAGGTTGAATACTTCTACAAGGAATGACCATTTTCCCTTGCCTTTTATTGATCAAATGTTGGAAAGGTTAGCTGGCCATGATTATTACTGCTTCTTGGATGGATATTCGGGCTACAATCAGATTGCAGTAGCCCCTGAAGATAAAGAGAAGACGACATTCATATGTCCATATGGTATTTTTGCTTACAGGAGGATTCTGTTTGGTCTTTATAATGCACCAACAACATTCCAAAGATGCATGACATACATATTCGCCGACATGCTTGAAAAACATATGGAGGTATTTATGGATGATTTCTCGGTTTTTGGTCCATCGTTTGATGACTGTTTGGTTAACTTGTCCCTGGTCCTAGAAAGGTGTCAGCAAGCGAATCTGATTCTAAATTGGGAGAAATGCCACTTTATGGTAAGAGAAGGAATAATGTTAGGCCACAAGATCTCTCACAAAGGGATTGAAGTGGACAAAACCAAAGTGGAGGCAATAGCAAATTTGCCCCCACCTATTAATGAAAAAGGAATCAGAAGTTTCTTAGGACACGCGGGGTTCTACCGTAGGTTCATAAGAGATTTCTCGAAGATTTCAAACCCGCTTACTATTTTACTGGTGAAGGACACTCCTTTTCTATTTGATAAAAAGTGAGAAAAAGCTTTTGAGACCTTGAAGAACAGGTTGGTGATTGCTCCCATAGTTATATCTCCTAATTGGTCTCTACCATTTGAGATCATGTGCGATGCAATTGACATAGCGGTAGGGGCGGTGCTTGGGCAAAGAAAGGAAAAGCTACCACATGTGATATACTATGCAAGTCATATGTTGAATCCTGCTCAGATGAATTATGCCACTACTAAAAAAGAGTTAATGGCCCTGGTGTATGCCTTTAACAAATTCAGATCCTACTTGTTGGGGACGAAGGTAATTGTTTATACTAACCATGCTACTTTGAAATATTTTTTTTTCTAAACAGGAGTCAAAGCCAAGGCTGCTCAGGTGGATCTTGCTGTTGCAAGAGTTTGACTTGGAAATTCGGGACAAGAAGGGATGTGAAAACACTGTAGCTGATCATTTATCCTGGATGTCCCCGATTGAAGAAACAGAAGAGACACACCCAATCAAGGATGAATTTGCTGACGAAAGAATCCTAGTTGTGATTGGTGTTTCGTGGTTTGCAGATTATGCAAATTATGTGGTAGGTGGTGTTATCTCTGATGACTTTGACTATAACCGGATGAAAAAGTTCTTGCATGATTGCAGGTTTTATCTTTAGGACGAACCATTCTTATACAAGAAAGGATTAGATGGATTGGTTCATAGATGTGTTCCAGAAGAAGAATAGAGGGAGGTCCTTAAAGCTTGTCATGATTCAGAGTACGAGGGACATTTTAGTGGAGACAGGATGACCGCTAAAGTCCTCCAATATGGGTTATACTAGCATACTTTGTCCAAAGACGCTGAGGGCATAGTCAAAGAATGCGACAAATGTCAAAGAACATGGAATATCTCAAAAAGGAACCAGATGCCACAAAAGGGTATGCTCGAGGTAGAGTTGTTTGATGTTTGGGGGATCAACTTCATGGGTCCGTTTCCACCATCTTTCAGAAAGAACTACATCTTGGTGGTAGTTAATTATGTTTCCAAGTGGGTGGAAGCAGTAGCGCTTCCAATGAATGACGCCAGGATAGTAGTGAATTTCCTCAAGAATAACATTTTCTCTAGGTTTGGGGTACCGAGAGCGCTAATCAGTGATGAAGGAACATATTTTCTGAACAAGTTAAGGGAGAACTTGTTGAAAAAGTACAATGTTAAGCATAAGATTGCCACTCCAAATCACCCCCAAACAAGTGGGAAGGTCGAAGTGTCAAATAGGCAGATAAAACAAATCTTGGAATAGACAGTGAATGC
The DNA here is from genome assembly GCA_021764765.1 of Vicia sativa. Classification (NCBI taxonomy): domain Eukaryota; kingdom Viridiplantae; phylum Streptophyta; class Magnoliopsida; order Fabales; family Fabaceae; genus Vicia; species Vicia sativa. The sequence goes on from CM038795.1 coordinate 3,144,123, forward strand.
CTCAAGAAAGGATTGGCCAGTCAAGTTGGATGAGGCACTGTGGGCTTATAGAACAACTTTCAAAACTCCCATCGGTATGTCACCCTATCAATTAGTCTAAGGGAAAACATGTCATCTACCTCTCGAACTCGAGCACAAGGCTTTCTGGGCGACCAAACTCCTTAACTATGACCTCAAAAAGGCTGGGGAGTCTCGAATTCTTCGACTTCATGAGTTAGAAGAATTTAGGAATCAGGCGTATGAAAATGCCAAAGTTTACAAAGAGCAAACCCGTAAGTGGCATGATCAGAGGATACAAAGGAAAGAATTCCAGGAGGGCCAATTTGTCCTACTTTTTAACTCCAGGTTAAAGTTGTTTCCTGGGAAGCTGAAATCCAGGTGTTCTGGGCCATTTATTGTTCATAAGGTATTTCCCCATGGAGCAATCGAAGTGAAGAATCCTACCAATGGTGATATCTTCAAAGTTAATGGACAACGTTTGAAACCCTACTATATAGGATTAGAACCAGGAGTGATTGAGCATGTTCGTCTTACAGAATGAGACGAACGGTCGTTGAGCCATGCGACGTTAAACGAAGCACTTCTCGGGAGGCAACCCATGCGTTTTATTGCTAATTATTTCTTTTATTTTTGCTTTCATGTTATTTTACAGGTTTAGTATCTGGACAGGTTGAGAAGTGGAGTTTTAAGAGGGGTACTGAAGGTATAAATGAGAAAATATAAAAGAAGAGATCGCAGAAAGAAAAAGCAGAAAAATCCAAATATTCACAAGGCAACACAACCCGTGTAAGAAGCTGCAGTACTTTTCCAGGGGCAAAACACAACCACCTGTGCATGGAGACACGACCCATGTTGATGTGAGAATTTTTGCCATGTATTTTCCAGAGGCACAACACGGCCGCCCGTGCTGGGAGACACGACCTGTGTTTGGACCCTGGGCAGTGAAAAAATATAAACCAAATACACAACACGGCTGGTCGTGCAGGATGGCACGGACTGTGTTGCGTTATGCCGAGGGCAAAAATAATTATTTTTCAGATGGGCCACACGAATTTGTATGGGGTCCACCTGATTTTAAACACATTTTATCCATATTCCCATTCATTATTGTTGTTATTTTCTCTTTCCTCCTCCTTCATCATTGTCTTATTCTCTAAAAACCTAGAAACCTCCATTGCCACTCCACCTTCAACCTCATCTCCCACCATCTTCCGCCATCTTTTTCCATTTGCGCCTTCACAAAAGTTGGGCCATTTGCCATCCTCTACGTGGTCACAGTCTTTATTTTTCCTAATTTTGTTTTTGTTTTTGCTCATATTTTCAAGTACCCAAAATGCCCCAAAAAAGAGCAGCAAGAGGAACGTCTGTGGCGGAACCCTCACAATGCCCATGGAATTGTGTTCGAATTTGATGAGCATGTCGAGAGATATCAGACACTCATTAAGCGTAAGCTTATGCCCACGAGGTATGTTTGTGATACCACTCTTAGTGCTTTAGGAATATTCGATGATGTGACACAACTGTACAATAACTTAGGAATTTTAGAATTCATTCTCAATAATGTGCCAACCTATGAGCGCATCACATTAGAATTCTTCGGCACCGTTAATTTTAAGCTGGAAAAACAATGGACATGTTCCTCTATAGAGTACTTCGGTACAATGACCTTCCGGCTCTATGAGCAAGAATACTCTATGTCTCTTGTCTAGTTAGGGCAGTGCCTCCAGTTACCCTTAGTGGGACATGGAGTTATGCCATATGACTTTTCTGTAGATGAATTTTGGGCAGCTGTTACAGGTTTACCTCAGTATGAACCTCAAAGTGCTAATGCCTCATGGATTAAAAACCCCTGTTTCCGGTATGCTTAGAAGGGCTTATCCTTTACCTTGTTTGGCCGGAGTGATAGCAATAGAGTGGTTACTAATATAGAGATATATTTGTTGCATGCTATGGTCTATGATGTACCTGTGAATGTGGCTGATTTTGCTGCTAAAGATTTAAGTGCCATGGGGCGTGCGAGTACAAGTGCTATTTTTATGGGTGGTTTGATTACTCAAATTGCTGAGCACTGTGGGTGTAGATCGAAAATTAATGCGAAAACCCTCGTGCCACCATTGAGTAAGTTAGACCTTAAAGCCTTGTGCTAGCAAGGGATGTTGGAGGTAAGTCGTAACAGGTATGCACTAGTTAGTAGGTGTCAAGCACTTTTAAACTTGCCCAATTCTATTCGTACTGATATTTCTGAGGTTACTAACTGGTTATATGTTGCTGTGAACCCCGGTGAGGGGGAATATGATGATGTTCTTGCAGGTGATATTTTGGACGCAGATGCACCTGTTCAAGAGCGGGCAGTTCCACCTCCCAGGGCTCTACACTAATGGGGTGAGAGATCGTCCTCTTCAGGACATGATAGGATGAATCACTTTGAAGCTGAGCAGACGCGTCAAGGCGTGGAGCCATTCCGTCAAGGAACAGAGATTGACCAGATTGTGACAGAGCAACTCCGTCAAGGGGATGTCATTGATGATGTGACAATTGATGTTGCATTTTCCTCACCCTCCTCCGTCACCATAGTAGACTTGTAAGTCCCTTCCGCTGTTGAGCCAAAACATTGAGGCCAATGTTTGGTTCAGGTGTGGGGGTCTCTTCCATGTTGTTTTTATTTGTTTTTGTTTTCTAGTTTGTTTGAATTTTGTTTTTGTTTTGTTGGTTTTGTTTTCAATAAGTTGTAGATTGATTGAGGAAGACCGAATGAATGAGTGGAATGGTAGTAAGTGGATGAAAGGTTCAACCTGAACTTGCTCTCTCGAGGCACCTTGGAAGTTGATGTAGCCAAAGAAATAGTGACTGTTGGACGCAACTTGTTGATACCTGTTCGAGAAAGATGTAAGGGGAACCTGAACGAGAAAAGAAACCACATGACACAAGGAGTGTGTTGGAACCTGTAATCTTATCCAACACGGTGAGGTACAAAAAGGCCAAAGACGACAAATCATCACGGGAGTTCGTTCAGGTATGACTTTATCGCTTTGGTTTTGCATCTATTTTACTGACACAACACAATATGAGGACACACACCGAGACATTTGTTTGTTTATCCCATTTAGCCTTTCAAGCCATCCATAATTGTATGATCATCCTTTGTTAACCCCTTTTGAGTCTTTTTTCCCATTTTCTTTGTTTAACCGCATATTGTAACCCATGGCCAAACACTTCCTACCCTTGCTCGGCATTTGTGTTGAAGTTTTAGGATTTTGCAAAATAATAAGTTTGGGGTTGTAATCAAAGAAGAGGGCAAGTGAAAAAAATAGAGAAAAGAAAAAGAAAAGAAACTTATGAGTGGGAGAAATTTGAATGTCCCGAAAAAAGAGAGAGAAAAAGAGTAAATACTTGCCTGAATGAAAGACTCAGTTATTTTAAGCACTCAAAGAAAATGAGTGAATCAAAAGAGTCTAGATCAAAGAAATCCCCAGTGTCATAGTTGAGCACAAAGACGAAAAACACAACATAAGTGTCGAGCCCAAAACCCTTAGTTTTTCCCTTTCTTTGTTTATCCTACCTTACCTAAGCCTAGTTACAACCCTGAAGACCTTAAGAGGTGTGTGAATTTTGTTTGTGTAGTAGATGTAGAATTTATTCAAAGTTAAGATTTGATATTGCATACCTTGATTTGTGAGTGCAAAACACTTTAACCACGAGAGAATTGGTGAGAAGTGTGAACAAACTTGCAGGTGAAAAGGTACTTTGATGTGGAAGTGTGGTAGAGAGTTCGGTTTGGTGAACCGGAAGTCGAATTGAGAAGGTGGAAACAAGTTGCGGATAACATCGACTGCATTTTGGGAAAGGAGAATCTAGGGTGACCTCTATTTGGTCTCTCGCATCTCTTTAGGATAAGCAATGAGATAAGTTTGAGGTTGTGATCGGTCACCGTTTCTACTTAAATTCCATCATGCTTTTAGTATGAATCAGTCATTTCGGTAACACTTTGCGTTATGTTTTATGATTTATTTGATTATTTGAGTCGTGTTGAGTTCTTTATGCTTTATGTTTATTTGGTTTGATTTAGACGCGTTTGATGCGTTTTCTGGGTATTAGTGTGCATATTGTAGGTTGGGTTGAAAATTAAAGGAAATGCTCAAGGATGGATGAAAACATAGGATCAAGAAGAAGAAAATATGAAGATTGGAAGCCAACACGACCCGTGCATCCTCGCACGGCCCATGCAAGGAGTGATCTGAGTTTCCATACAAATTCCAGGGGGCTGACATGGGAGCCCGTGCTGACTTGCACGACCCATGTCAATAGAGCTGAAGACTGAAGAATTTTATAAGTTCTGGAGGCTTGCAAGGTCCGTGCTGCCTTGCACGACCCATGTCTGAGGCGTGACAAAGTTCTAATTTTTAGGGTTTTTTCATGTAATTTGATCCTTGGGGGCACTTTAGGCATTTGACTTGGTTGAAATTTATAACTAGACTATTTAAGTTAGTTGTTGAGTTTTAGAAAAAGACTTTTGCATCAGAGAAGAGAGAATACACAGGAGAGAAGATTGCTTCATCAAGAGAGTTGGCTACGGAGAGATTCAAGGGTGGAAACCATTGAAGATCAAAGCACCACCTATTCTTGTAATGTCTAAATTTTTTATTGTGATTATCTTGAATATTATGATAGGCTAAACCCCCCAATGCTAGGGGGTAGTCCTGATTTAGTATTGTAATGACTATGAATCCTTAAGTTTCAATAAAAGTGTTTATGTAGTGTCAATTCAATTTTGCAATGTTATTATGCTTTCTCTTTCAGAAAAATTAAGGATGATCCATGGCTAGCAAATACGAGACTATGGTTGTTAGGGCTTTTGCATAATTGGATTAAAGTAGATATCACCTAGGACTAGTGATACCCTTTAATCACCTTTGATAACCTTGATATTAGTAATGCTTGAATTCACTCTTGTTCATTATGGTAAGTCAAATCAACCACTTTCCCTAGCATGTTTTTATTAATCGAAAGTAAATTTCAGTGTTCTGTTTTTCATTTTTAAGGATTTTATCCAAAACTTCGAAAACCAAAGTTTTTGTTCAATTGAATCCCTATTAAGAATTAGTAATTGCTACGTAGTCCTCGAGATCGATAATTGGGGTAAAACCCATTATTACATCGGTAAAAATAGTACACTTGCTATTTCTCCGATCACCCATAGTGCTATAAATTAAGTGAAAACTCTTTTCACTAAGTTTGGCTGGATCAACGATGGCTTAGTTCAAATTCCTTCTTGACGAAGTATATATTATGGGACAGATCTATGTGGGGCCTTCACCGTCCACTTCGTCATCTATAACCAATCCATAACCATAACCGTGCTTACTGCTATCACCCAATGTAAGAAATAAATCATACATTATTATGTTGAAGTGCTAAATTTTTGAGAAGGACTTGAGGCACGACTGTCTATTTTGAGAGAAGTAAGAGCGTAAATAGGCCTACAACCTAAAATACTTGTTAAGTAGGACACAAAATTACATTGAAATCAACGTGACATCCATGGTATGACAACTGAGAGATATGACTATCCGACCTCTTACAGGTTGTTGGACAAATGACTTTAAACACAAAAAGGGGGAGACATTAATCGTTAAAACGTTGTTAAAATAAAAATCCTTGATAAAGCCAGAGTTTAAACAATGTTCGTAAAAAAAAGAATAAATAAGCAATTAAATAAGGAAAATCTTAGAGGAAATAAAGAAATACGTCGAAAATAAATAAATGATGAAGTGGAAAGAGATAAGGGAAGATAGAAATATACCATCAATTTATATATAGGTTCGATCTAACCGTTTAGCCTACTTTTCTCTCAAAAAATTTATTCTTGAGAGTTTCTACTATGATGTGAGTTTTTTATAGGTTTTTCCCACGAACTTTCTTATAAACAAAATGGAGTTTTACAATGGCTACTCTCTAAATCAAACTATTGTACCCCAAAATTTACCCTATTCATCTTGAGGTTTCTGGCTTATAATCGCATTATCATAAACATTCATGTATACACATGAATAACATTCAACACATAGTTCTCAAGCCCTTGATACCTCAATTGTGGAAGAAACTATGTGTTTCAGCTATCTCAGATTATTTTGAGCCAAAAATTGATATTTCTCGGTTCGCATGGCTATCGCAAGATTTTATGGCCAGAAAGCTATTTTGGTTTGATTCCATGAGCAATGAGATCATATCAATTTATTCTCCAGTTTATAAGTTCAGATCGGAGGCCGTTTCGTCAAGAAAAAAAAGAATTTATTAGCTTATTTCTTAATAAAGTGAATTTTGGGTTTTTAGTGCGTTTCGGGCACTCCGGAAGACATATCTCTCAGCTCGTCAGGTATTTTTTGATGATTTTTGACAGGCAAGTCCCTCTCACTATTATCTACAACTTTTGTTCACGAGCCGAATGCAAATTATGTGAATAAGGTCCCAAAAGAAATTGATTTCTCAAGTGGATTAAACTGGATTTTGGCGTTGTACCGTGCACTTAGTGCACCAAACCTTCGTAATTCCTAGCTGGAAAATCGAAACTGAGCGAAGCCAGTGTCTAAAATTCCGTATCAAAATCTTATACAACTTTCATTTTCAAGTCCAGAGCAAATTCCTCACCAATGAATAACAAAATTTTATTCTTCAGTGTTGATTTTGAGTTGAACCGAGCAATTTTCACCTGATACGCGAATTTCGAAAAATCATGTCTCACACGATTTTTATCTAAACAAGGTGGGACAAGTGCAAAAAGTTCACAAATTTTGTTGGCTTCATTTGTCTCAAAGATACTCAAGTTCAAATTTTGATTAGAAGATCCTCGTTCGAGGCAATTTCTCCGCAAAGCGCAAACAAAATTCTACATGCGTCAGACGCCTGAAAATTGTGCTGAAACTTGATAAATTTGTATTGCCTGGAACGTTCTCCTGATCGAGTTGAAATTTTGACTCACGCAAGCAAAATCGCGTTCTGGACATTTTTCGTTTGCATTCTGACTTCAAATTCTCGACGGATCGGGTTGTTTTAAATTAATTACGAAAATTATCCAGATAATCGCAATTTGGACTTAATTGTGGATCGAAGACACTCTAAGGCCCAAATTTTCACACTGTAAATAAATTTTTGCCTTCACAATTCAAGGACACGCAATCATTTTCACAAATTCCTCTCTCAAATCTCACTTTGCTCTCTCTCTAAACTCTCTCAAAACAAAATCAAGAATTAAGAACAAAATTAAAAAAAACCTATCTTCCCTTCAAGCAAGCCAACCAAGCTCATCCTCTCCCTTTCCATACAACCGCTCGGTCCGCCGTCCAACACCGACCGAACTCCTTCCTCCTCCCCTACCATCGGGGGCCGTGTCCCTCCACTCGACGAATGTAACACCCCAAATTCTACCAAAAAATTATATCGAAAAACCAGAGTATTTTAAAACTTCAAACAACACATGGGATGTCACATTTCAACATTAACAACACAAACAAATAAGATACATAACACTTTTTAATTCAGAGGATCACATAACAACTTGCAATGGCTTTCAAACAAAATACCTTTTTATTACTACGCAACGAAATTCATAGTTATACAACTGAACATATTGTACTGATAACAACTTGAAACATCTTTTATTTCACAACATCACTTATGATTCAACAAATTATACTAACAACAACAAGAGTCAACAATATAAACAACATAGACTAAACGTCTCCCCGAGTGCTATGTATCAGAGCAATGACACCGACTTGAACTAACGACAACTAATTCTTCCATTCTTGAATACCTGCACGTTACCAGTATAAAGGCAACGACGAAACAAATGAACGGGGTGAGATATCAACCAATAAAAGCAGGTGTATGATAAACAATATATTAGATCAAAAACATACAATTTCACCATTTCATAACATCAATTATACAACAACCAACAAACCACTTAGTAACAACAACAAGACACTTATTCAATCAACGTAACAACTTAATCAACACAACTTAATAACAACAACAACTTATACAACATCAACTTACCACAACAACAACTTATAGCAACAACAACTTATAACAACAACGGCTCAAAACTATAACAACTTATAGCAACAACAACTTATAACAACAACACAACAATAATAAATAAACAACGAAGATTAACATCAATTTTAACACGCGACTCAATATGCGACTCAACTATGCAAATGCATGTGGTACCATTTGTAGCAGGTCTCCCAACTTAAACACAACTTAAACATATGTCAGTTTATCGAGGCATTAATAAGGCATAAGCCTTCAACGTGGTGCCATCACGGTCAAGGCATAAGCCTTCAACTTTCAACGTGGTGCCATCAAGGCCAACTTAATCATGCAATGTATGCCATGCGACCTCAACTTCAACAACAAATACACAACAATGCAACAACAACAAAAACAACAACATACAACAACAACTTAAAATATGCATCAATGACATCAACTCAGATCAACATTGGTCATTCGACCTACAACTCAAACATGTCCATAAATTGGGACGATTCAACTTAATCAACATTGACCATAGATCTACAACTTCATCAATATATCAACAATAATTTACCAACAACAACAATTCAATCAAACAACTACGACAAATACAACACGACTTAACAATTACGAATCTATGCCTACATTATTTTATTTACCACCACTATTTAATTACTAAGTTTTACCTACTAAATCATTTAATTCATTTGACTACTTACTTTCCTATTTATTTAAATACCTGCTGTATTCAACATTGTCGACACAATTCCCAATACCCCGACCAACCAATCAATAACTATAACCAGCTACTTATTATTTTCTACGAAGTTACAATAATTTTGATTAAACAAGTTTACCGATTAAACTACTAAATTTACTATTAGATATTATTTTCGTCAATTCTACTTACTATTAATTCTACTCTAATATATTTATAAACTATGGACCAATTGAAGTACGCTCTTCTTTAAATTAAATATACAACACTTGTTAGTTTTTCACATTGTCAATATTTAACTAGTGTTCTATACTAGTAGTTACCAACCTAGAAAATGTTACTTTGAAAACTATTCAAATATTTCGACGTAACGTTAATTTAAATTCTTAAATGTTCAGAATAGAATTTCTATAAATCCACCTTTGACGTGAAGCACTCATTCCAGAATGTATAGGCTACATCTTCAAGCACATTAGTCTACATTTAAGTCCCTTCCTCATGTGTTTTGATAAATCCTAAATTACACTAACAATGTTTAGATTTTGCTTTCATTCTCAGAAGTCTCACCTAGCTTACATGTTCATATGTATCTAATACTAACTATATATATAAGCCTATATAAAGGTCTCAACGCACTAAATAACTTAAGAATATCACTAACTTGACATAGGTCACTTAATTAAATATTACGGTTTAATTTTAAGAACACATGAAAACAAACAATGAAACTGACCAAGGCAAGATTAGGAAAAGAAAATGGAGTTGTGACGTTCATCACAAGGGATGTCGCTCGACACCCTTGCCTTTCCATATATATAATATGTTGAACGGCATACCCTCCTCATCCTCATGTGCCGATTGACATAAGCTTCAAGTTCCCTCACTGCCGTTTGGCAGGACCACCCGTGACAGTCGTCACTTTTTCCCCTTCAATGCAAAATCCAGTTTTCTTCTAGCTTAATCCATTTTTCTTCGTGTTTAATCGTTTCGATCTCCAATTTTTTTTCACAACAGAACAACATGTTTTATTCTTACACAATCGAAATTTATCAATCAATTCAACTAATACTGCGGTCCACAGTCAATACAATAGCAACAATCAACACAACAATGAATTTATTTTCATCGAATCAACACACAACAAGCAAAACAACAATGAATTCCATGGAAAATTCGTACACCCAACCCACATACGATTTATCATAAACCCGGTTATAGATATTGAACTCCACCCTTACCTTGGATTGACGGTCTCTCTATAATTTCCGGCAGAATCCAATTTAGCTTTTCGGTCTACAATTTCTTCCCGACGACCTCCAAAGCCCTTGTTCCTCTTTTCTTCTTCCAATTCCTTTTTCCACATATTGCTATTTTTCTTCTTCTCATCAAAACCTAATCCTTCTTATTTTCAACTTAACTAATATAATACACTATTATTCTTATTGGGCTTAACATTCGCACCCCACCTTTACTACCAACAACCTTAATTAAGCCCAACAATTTTAATAATAATTATTCCAATAAAATAATATTATTTGTAATATTACTTCTTCGATTAAACCGACTATTACTCAACTATCAACTTAACCGCTCAACCAACATATTAATCAAATACTGCCTCTTATAATAATTCTGATAATTCATAACTTCAACTAATTCCAATAAATAATTCCTTATATAATTTAGTTAAATAATTAATTAAATTCGGGGCGCTACAGCGAAGGCCTCCAGTGACCACCCCTTCCGCGCGATCCGGCCTTTTCCGATCACCTTCTTTTCTTCCCTCATCGATTTCGGCCGTCTCCTCTCCCTCACCGACCGGCCTTTGCGTCAGAGCTCCTCCTTATCAAGCAAACCTATCGGTTTGCTCTCTTTCTTCCTCTCTTGTGCTCAGTTTAACCTCGAGGAGGCCTTTCTCTTCACATTTTCTTCAATTTCTCAAGAATCAAGACTTGATTCTCCCGATTTCTACACCGATTTCGATAATTCTCATCAGTTAGAAGCTTGATTCGGTATTTTATTTGAAGAGCACAAGGAATTCCTCTTCAATTTGACTCAAACATCAAGTTTAAGTAAATGATTAATTCAATTAAGCCCTTATTTTAAGCTATTTTTGACTCTTAGCTTTTCTTGAAATTGAATAGTCGAATTGATTGCATTTTCCGCGTGGATTCCGATTCTTGAATTTGTTTTGTCGAATTCTTTGATTTGATTGCGTTTTTGTGACGTTCAAGTGTGTTGATGTGAAAGATTTTTGTACATAACACACACATACACTTGTGTAATTGTTTTCCTTTGCATTTAGGCCACTAATTAGTGCATTTTGCATCATCTATCACATGCTCATGCATTAGGAAGCATATAGATTGATTAAATTGCATAGAAATATGTGAATTAAGGCTTAATTTTCATTCTTACTTGTGTCGAAGTGTAGCATTCATTGCATTTTGACTCTTAGGTGCATTTTGCATTGTACATAATACATATACATGCACCTAAACACACACTCATGACATTAAAATGTGTTGAAACTTCCCTTTCACTCACATTTTCACATGTATGAATTCACAACACTAACACATATCACATACCTTGATCAATGTATGACATAATCCATGACATGCATTGCATTGCATTTTATGCATGATTTGCATCGAGCACATGTCATTAGCATATGGTATGAAACAATTGCATTTTATCCATCCAAATGTCATAAACATGTACATGAAACATGCATAAGCATGCAATTTTTTGCATTTTTGAGTTTTAACTTCCATTGAACTTGTACATAATTTGTGTTGTACTTTGTTTTTGATTTTTGATTACGTGTAGTGAATTAAATTTTGATTCATCTCACGTTTTAAAACCAAACAAAAATCGAATCATAATTTAATTCAAAACATGAATTTTACAATTCCATAAGCATTTTTTTTAGCAATTTTGTACATCAGAACTCATTTTTCCTTGAAAGTCCAAAGTAACGGTAAATATTCTCCACACTTTGGCACGTTCCGGAAGCAATTTTAGAGGTTTTGGAACCAAATTTCAAGTGAAATGTGCCAAAACAGAGTGGCTTCCCCGTCACTTTAAGGTCCGAAAAGGCCACTTCCACTCGGAATTAATTAAAACCGCTCACGTTTTTAAATCCGTTGACGTTTTTGCAAGCAACCATGCAATTCTTAGTCGATTATGAGAAGTTGACTTTTTCGCTCCGATTTCGGAAAACTGCCTTCCCATTCCGATTTTTGTGATTTTATTTCACTTATTACATACCTATACTAGACTATAATCATATTTGTAATCAGTTTTACATTCGGTGTTTTAATTCTAGCACTTGCTTTGTTAATTTGGACACTTTATTTCATGTGCAAGGTACTTTGACCTCTTTTACATGAGATATGGACTTCTAGCATATTTGCTTTGCGCTTGCATACATGCGTGTACATTCTATTCTCTGTTTGCTTGGATTGACACATTTCTTGCAGTTTATCCGTTCTTGAATGCGTATGAACGCGTATTCTAATGCTTGTATGCGTAAGAACGCACATACTATTTGCATATTGTTTGGATTGACACCTTCTTGCAGGTTATCCGCTTGTTTGAATGCGTGCGAACGCGCATTCTACCACTTGTACACGTGCGTGTACATTCTATTGTCTACTTGTTTGGTCTTACTCCATTCTTGTAGGTACTTTTGTCTGAATGCGTACGAACGCGCATTCTCTCGCTTGTCCACATGCGTGTACACTCTATTGTCTGGTCATCATGGTTTTTTGCAGGTACTTTTGTTTGAATGCGTACGCACGTGCGTTCTCCCACTTTGACACGTGTGTGTACATCCTATTGGCTGCTTGTTGGGTTTTACTCCTTTCTTGCAGGTGCATTTTGACTGGGATGCGTACAAACGCACATTCTAATCCTTGTTTGTGCACGAACGCGCATCCTATTATCTGTTTGTTGGGTTTTACTCGTTTCTTGCAGGTGAATTTTGATTAGAATGCGTACGAACACACATTCTAATCCTTGATTGCGCACGAACGTGCATCCTATTGTGTGTTTGTTGGGTTTTACTCCTTTCTTGCAGGTGCTTTTTGATTGGAATGCGTATGAACGCACATTCTAATCCTTGTTTGCGTATGAACGTGCATCCTATTATATGTTTGTTTGGTTTTACTCCTTTCATGCAGGTGTTTGTGTATCAATTGTATACGAACGCACAATTTGATACTCGTTTTGCGTAAGAACGCACAATACTTTGTCTTCTTTGTTTAGATCACTATCTTATGAAGGTTTATTGTTTCAGATGTGTATGAACGCGCAATCCGCATACGCTTTGATGCCTACGTGCATTTCTCACCAGTTTACTCTTATTGCTTGGCTGCAATACTTAAAGTTTTCTGGAGTATTTTTAGCTTGCAGTAGCTTACGGATAGTTATCCGTGTGGTATTAGTCATTCCTTTCTATTGATTTTCTCTATCATGCTTAGGATAAGAGCGTTGGACTCAAAGTCGCTGTTTAAAGACATGTAGCAGGAGTTCCACATTTATTTGCTAATTGTTTTTGTGTTTGCTTGTTTTGGTTGATGGCTAATGTGTCACTCGGTTTAGAACCGAGAGCAAACGATTTTATCCCAGTTCATGTTCCCCTTAGGATTTTATTGCTTTATGTTGATGGCTAATGTATCACTCGGTTTAGAAATGAGAGAAAACAACTTTAGCCCAGTGCATGTTACCCTTAGGATCTTATTGCTTTATGTTGAAGGCTAATGTGTCCCTCGGTTTAGAAGCGAGAGCAAACGACTTTAGTCCTGTGCATGTTCCCCTTAGGATTTCATTGCTTTATGTTGACGGCTAATGTGTCACTCGGTTTAAAAGCGAGAGAAAAAGGATTTAGCCCTTTGCATGTTCCCCTTAGAATTTTATTGCGTTATGTTGATGGCTAATGTGTCACTCGGTTGAGAACCGAGAGCAAACAACTTTAGCCCTTTGCATGTTCTCCATAGGATTTGTGTGTTGCTTGCATGCTTCTGCCAAAACACTTGTTTGTTTCTCTCTTGTGTATCCCTTGGTTTTACAACTAGGGAGGATATAGGATAACTTTCCCTTAGGACCGCTCGGTTAGGACAGCTCTCGGGCCTAGACATCAGGACTTACATCCTTGACATGTCAATATAGGTAGAGATTCCCTTCATCCTCAACCTCAGGTCCAATCTTTGCATGACAACATTAGGGCTATTACTAGTTAGTCTCCCTTTTGTTTTGCTTCTCTCTTTTTGCATTCCTGCATGTAATTAAAACTAAAATTTGCTTTCTTTTATTTTGAAAACCAAAACACTTAATAATGGTTCAAACTCCTTTCTTAAAGGTAAAAGCAACCAACCAAGACAAGATCCTTTTCTCTTACGGGTGCTTTCTTTTGTGTTTAAAATTTTTTTCACAAGTAAAAAACACAAAACCCACCAAAACAAGTGAGACGAACTACGACACTCTAACTTTTCCATTGCACGAGAGAATACGTAGGCATCTTGTCACGGGGCTCGATCGAGCACAACTTTGTAAATACTTCCTTCTTTTCCCCGTGGTTTCTTTATTTTTCTTTTACTTGCATTATAGAGATTAAGAGATAAATAGATATAACACACCCCTTAGCTAGAAAATAGAAGTGGATACCGAAGAGTACAACGGGCGTGTGGGGTGCTAATCCATTCCCCTCGCGTAACAAACTCCCTTACCCAGATCTCTCGGTCGTAAGACCGTGATTTCTTCCTCCTCAGTTTTACTCGATGTTTCCCTTTTTCCTTCGCGAGATAATAGGCGTTCGACGACGACTCCAGTGATATATTTCCTATCAGTCGATGTTTAGCCGAGTGATTTCACAAACACATAACTTTAACTACACGAACTTTCCAAATAACACAAGATTTTACAATCATGATATTCTAGAATCAAACTGAGAGATTTTATCACTAGAATATTGGGGTGTTCATGGTTCAGTTTGGATCGGTTTTAAGGCAAATACTCATCCGATCTAAAGATAAATTTACTTGCAGTTCGGTTCGACTTTAGATGATATATTAAAAAAATTCAATTTGATCCGATTCAATTTTATGCAGTTTAATTTAGATCGTTTTTTGAATATCCAAATTCCACATTATATTTTTATTAATATTATAAAACTACTAATAAATTATAGATTTAATATAACATATAACATATAGTATATTAAAAGTTAATATTACAAAATGAAAGTGATCGATTTAAGTTAATATAATAAAAATAAATAGATTATACCAAACTAATAAATATTATTAAAAAATTATTATCATCTAATAATAAATTCACATAACATATCATTCTAGTAAAACATAAATAAGTATAAAAGTATATGTATACGGTTCGGTTTGGTTTAGATTGGTTTTGATAAAAATTTTTTTTTGCGGTTTTTGATGTTTTAGATCGATTTTTAATTTTTAATTTAAATTGATTTGGATTTGAACATCCCTACTAGAATACAATCACCAAAACAATATATGATGTGAAATTTATTCATTAGTATATTAATGATTTTAGATATGTGAATATCTTAATCCACCCCATATGGTAGAATTAAACCCCATGCATTTCCGAAATGTGGGGAAGTGCTGCAGGATCCATCTCTAAAATAACAAAATTAAACCAGTTAGTTTCAAAATTAGAATAATTAAAAAAGGACACTACCGTCATGAGTGATATGTTGTCAGTGATCTGCCTCGTATTCCACATAATACCCTTATCCAACTTGGTATACAAGTAAACCAAGTAGGCAGCCCCCCTGTTCCACCCATTAATCGCCTCAAAATCACAAAAGTACTTAAGGTACATAATGTTAGTGTAGGTGGTACTGATCTCCACAAATATCAGCGTACCAATAAGATACAAGAGGTATGCTCTCATGGCATACCCCCTGTGAAAGGTAACCTACTCGGGATCACCATCAGCAGTTGTAGCATGCACAAGCTTATCTCTAAAAACCTCCGCCAACCAGCTATATCTCACGTGACAACCACATGTCTTATCAACCTCCTTTAGGGTGCTATCTAGGATAAATTCCAACCTCTCAACCAACATATCAATGGCCTCCTCTTTCTCCAACTTCTGGTGATCCAAAAAGGCCCCTCTGATCGGAAGGTGAAGCAGACAGGCGACGTCAACGAGTGTGATCGTCACCTCGCCATGAGGTAGATGAAATGAAGAAGTCTCATGGTGCCACATATCTACAAAAGCATTGATCATCCCCTAGTTGACCATAATATATCCACAGAGGGTCAAATGTCTCAACCCTGTAAGGCATATAAGATCATCAAACCATAGTTCGGGTGGGGTAATTAGCCTGTTGATCTTCCTCCAATTTTCAATACTTTTTGTAATAGAAAGAATGAATAAAGTAATTTCTATTCGAATAGATGAATAGGGGCTAGAATAATATGAGTTTGGGCAACCCTCACAACAACTAAGAGATCCATTCGAAGAACATGGGGACTAGTTGAAGTAATGAGCCCCCAATATTGTAATATTGGAGGCTCGTTACTTCAATCGAGATAATTCAAAATCATTTTGTGTTTTTAGTTGGCTGAGTGGTATGTATTTCCATGGTGCTCGTTTTTCCAATTATGAATCTTAGCTAAATGATCCTACTCACATTCGACCTAGTGCCCAGGTGGTTTGGCCAATAGTGGGCCAAGAAATTCATACCTGCAAGAAAAAATTCATTGTTAGAATTCATAATAATATTCATAAGTAAATTCATACCTATAATATAAATGTAAATTTTATACCTCTCCATTTCATATATGTCTAGTAACATGGGTGAGATAAAGAGCGAGCAAAGATAAGTCAGAAGTTCCCCCTCCAAAGACCATAGAAACCTGGGGTGTAGGTGCCGCCGATATCTCTAGTGCTTCGGGTGCCACCGGTCCCTCGGGTGGCACCGATACCTCAGATGTTTGGGGTGTAACAACATGTCTCATCTCAGATGGACCCGCCTGTGAAGTAGATGAGGATCCCGTCTCAAAAAACCTAGGTGGTGAGGATGGTGAGGATGTGCGTCCGCGGTAGGACGAAGGCGACGAAGGATGCACTGGAGAATCCCGTATGCTATGGGAGGAAGATGTAGAAAGGGAATACTTAGAACTAGAAGAATGTGCATCCGACATAGCCTGACTGGATGTCGAAGGAGCCTGTGTTGCCTGACTCCTCTCTCTCCCACAGAAAAGCATTATGCGCAACCCGACCATGTCTCGAACGTGACGTTCCCTCAGCCATATCTCATGTAGAAGTAAGAACGAAACGTTCGACTATGGCTTACAGTGGAAAAAAGGCAAAAAAAATCATAAAGAAACCGAAAATAAACCTCTGGTTTTGTTCTTACCCAAAACAAAAAATAAACCTCTGGTTTCCTCTGCAAAAACCAAGCTACGTAGCAGCCCTCGCCAAAACCCCAATTATGTAAAAAAAACTTGCATTGATCATCAAATAAAGTTTACAAATAGTATTCTAATGACTCCTAATGATATAAACTACATAAAACAACACATTTAAAACCTTATTTCACTAATTTCAATAGAAATTACATAAACTCTAAAAATAACTTAATCCACTTACTTGATTGGTTGATGATGGTTGTTACTTGCTTGATTCCTTAGTTATTATATTTATCCAATGCTTGATGGTATGTGTTAATTGTTTGAGAAAAAAATTTAATTTTAAGAGAAAAAGGTGAAAAGAGTGTTTGAGAGTGTTTGAAAGGAGTGTTTGAAAATGTTTGCTGTTATAGGGAGGGGAAACGTTTCTGGCGCCCTTAAGTGCGTCCAGGAACCGTAAATATACTTACGATTTAGAACCATAAGTATACTTCCGATTTACACCTAACTCTTTTCAACGTGATATGCATGATATAGAGTGTGAACCAGAAGTATACTTCCGGTTTCTAGGGGAATTTTAGAAAATTTACGTGGTACGCTAGAAGGATATGGGGTGGAATAAGAAATTGCCTTAGATATAATAACAATCTAGATGATGAAATAAAGACTATGGACAAACTTAACGAAGCACTCGAAATTCAAAATCACTTTTGGAAAGACTAATTTAGGACAAAATAGTTCATTAATTTAAGCATCAATAGTTACATTGTTAGACTTACAAAAATAAGGCATGTGCCCAATAAGGTCTCTTGACTTAAGTAAGGTGATGATATCCAATAGAGTTTTTAGACTTGACTAAGATGATGGATATATTAATAACGTGGATGACATTGAACATCGTATGTTTTTTTTCTACAAGGATCTCTTTGCATTCAACAAAAAATGTGTTCTCTCAAATGATAGTGTTGTGGAAGTCTGGGAAGCGAGGTTCAGAAGTGTAATGAATCAAATATTTATGGTTACAAAAGACCTTAACATCATATATCTACTAAAAAACTTTAAGGCAATAGGGTATTGATCACCTCTCTAATAAACCAACAAATAACTTCGATTGACAATGAGATGATCACTAGAATTCCTACATTTGAGGAATTTAGAAAACTGTGTTCAAAATGAAAGTTCCTCATCTCCAAGACTTGAGACTTTGGTGACTTCTTCTAAGCATACTAAGACATTGTAGGTGTTTACGTGATAACTCCATAGATTGACTTAGTGGGGGAGGCTTCAATATTGAAAATATGCTTTTCTCAATGTATCAGTTTTTGAAATGTAATTCCTTGGGTCGAAATTGCTGTGTGTTTCAAAATGTTTAGCAGTCAAAGTGTCGAAGCAGCGTGCTTCACATAGAAATTTGACTTAGGCCTATTTTAATAGTGTTAGTTAAATTAGGCATTTTGGAATTTTGTGTTTTTAGTTTTGGCTTGGGGATCAAACTAACCTAAAAATACAAATAGAGAGTAACCCCTATTATTGTAATCAATTTAATGCAGTTGCAAAACATATTAAAATCACAGTTTGTGAGCAGAGAAAACTGTGCAAAAATACTTTCTTTCTGCCTCAAATTTCTTTATTCCTTAATTTTCTTTCTTCTTTCATTGTTATTGTGTAGTGTTAATTATCTTGCGATCAAGGTTGATTGATTGATTCCAGTAAAAAATGAAGAACAAAAAAATTCGATTGGTATGATTGTATCTTGTTCATCAAGATTAACAAATATTCTTCATAAGTTTTTGTGGATTTCCATCATCAAATTTAAATTCTGTTAGATACAAACAATTACCGTATTGAACTATATCCATCAAGAGTTTAGCCCTATCTTTAAAAAGTGACTCGCAAAATCGGATAAAGGGTAGACATGATAAATTATATAACTCAATTCTTTAAATAAGATTGAACTCTTCTCAGTCTCAAATTGAATAATTGTGTTCATTCCTAGGTTTATTGGTGGTGATGCAATTGAAACTTATAGAACTATTTCTATAAAAGTTTGTCAATTCAAAATTGTCACAAAGATACTTAGAATTCCATCATCTCAAAGCATTATAGATTATTCATTTAAAGGAAACACATTTTTTAATTTGTTTACATGACTTTGGATTGGAACAAAGTTTGCACTTTCTCAAATTGCAGGGTCTCAAAATCCCAGCAACATTAACAAATTTGGCTGCCTCAAGTTTTAGAGGATTTAACCCGCCACCTCTATTTTGTACCTCTATTTTGTTTATTTGCAAATTGTCTAAGAACAAAATTTAGGGGTGATTAAAATGAAATTTTCGGTATAATATTTTTGAATTTATTCTGTATTATTGGAAATTTAAAAAGTTTTTTGTGTATCATATTAGAAATTTCAAAATTCTTAGTAGTATAATTTTTTTTTCCCGAAAATGAACAATAAAATTTTTCAAAATATTTAGTTGTTTTTTCAAAATTTCTGATATATTTTCAAAATTTACCACACAAAAATTGATATTTTTTATATGAAAAAATCATAAATTTTATATAAAACAATCCCCTAAAATCATTCTTCAATTATAAGCAATATATATATATATATATATATATATATATATATATATATATATATATATATATATATATATATATATATATATATATATATATATATATATCGTCGAGAATTTCTTCACTCATTTAGTAGGTTTCTCCTACACTTTTGAAAAATCAAAAATATTCTTTGCAAGTTAATTTACGAATTCACCTTGTTGGGTGAATTCGCAAGTTACTTGCGAAGTGACCTTTCTAGGTGAATTCGTAAGTTAACTTGCGAATTCACCTTTTTTTAAAATCGTGGATTATTTCGTATGTTAACTACGAAATCCCCCTATAAAGTGAATTCGTAAGTTAACTTGCGAAATGTTATCGTTGTTTTTTTTTAAATAACCAGGCACAATTCGCAAGTTAACTTACGAATTAACTTGATTCAGTGCATTTTGCAAGCTAACGTGTGAATTATGCAGAAACAGAACAAAAACAAAATTTTGGCTGAAACAAAATTTTGTTTTGTAGTATTTTTGGCATTCAAAAAGTAATACATATAGATAAAATGGAATATACATAAGAATATATATATATATATATATATATATATATATATATATATATATATATATATATATATATATATATATATATATATATATATATATATATATATATATATATATAAACTACTGATTTTACAATGTTTCAACAAGACATACAAAAAATGGTATGGTTACTCGAATTATGTTTTCGTTTTCAAAAATTCAAATATTAAAGATATCATCAATATACGCAAACCATGTAAATAATAATATGTTATAAATAATAAAGAAAAAAATGTCAGAAATATTATTACATAATTGTTCCGAACAAAATACGATCATACAAAATCAAATAAAAAAATATAAAGGCTACTGGGTATGCCTACTCCTAACCCCCCCGCACCCTCCTCTGCTGGTGGTAACGCGCTGCACACTCTGCCTCAGTGACCATCCTCTCCACCACGACAACCGCATCGGGTCCGTCCCCATCAATAATCTCGTCATCCAAAGCCTCCTGTCCAATCTGGCGGATACTCTGACAGATGGGCAGTAGATCAATGGCACGATCATCCTCAGCCTGCTCGTTCTCCATGAGCTCCTCATGTGTTGGCCTCGGCGGATGTCCTTCAGCCTCTGGTGTCATGTAAGGGTGCGACATTGTAAAGAACCATGTCGTGTACCCCTCCATAGAGTGCCACATATAGGATGCCCGCATCAACCGAAACTCCTCGGGCACAACATAATTCTCCCTACCCTAGAAGACATCATCTAGAACCCTCTGTGTCATGGTGTCGAGAGAAGTCTGGAAAGGAGATTGGGGTATGGTCTGCACATAGCCAAAATGGCGCATACACCGCTCGGGCAAATATCGGACCATCATGTTAGCCCCACAAGCTAGCCACCCCAAGTATAACGAAATGGTATCGAAGGGGGCAACTTCCATGTAGTCCTCAAATGGGGTCCAATTGATGTCGTCGTGTTGGGTGCAATCAAGGAACACCCAGTAAGGAGCCACATTATCGTTGCCCCTGTTGAGAATAAACATGGAAGCCCTGGGCATGAAGTCCTCATAGTCGGGATCTATAGAGTAACCATAGATGCGGTGAAAGTACGATAAAATCCAGTTGTGCGTCAACAATAATATAATGTTAACATAATTAAAATCAATTAAAACTAATTAAAATTAATTAAAATTTATCGTTAAAATAAAAACATCTTGTGAGCACGAGCCTGCCTAGCCTCCACCGAAGCTTCATTCACGGTAGAGGTAAGAATGGCACCTTGAATCAGAAAGGTCCGTAAAATATCTCAGGTAGGTCACGTCGGTGTAGCGCCACTCGTGTCCACAAAGACAGACGTGCCTACCAGGTACATAAAAAATACCAAATGGCACAACCCTGATGATACTGAACAAAAATATCTTCCGCAACAGGAATCCCAACTGTCTGTGCATCTCTTTTTGCACGAGCTGCTTGACGGAGGTGCTCCTCATATAACTCCTTCAGATAAGAGAATGTCACATGCGCCCCGTTTGTGGAGTCGCAGTCCTGAGCAGCCTTGTATGGATCAACTCCTAGGTGCTCAACCATCCACTTAACCTCCTCAGCTCTAGTTATCTTAGAATGGTTGAGTAACCTACCTCTGATGGGTAGTCGGAGCAAGCATGCAACGCCGTCGAGGGTGATCATCAACTCCCCAACTGAAAAGTGGAAATGGTCCAGTAACCAATATTGTATAATCCGGCTAGACCAGATGCGAGGATAACAGTATGGAACCACTGAGTCTTTGGAGTATACAGTTCAAAGATCTCGCGGGAGTGGTTAGAATGTTTCAACGCCTTTCTTTCCTGAAACATAAGAATTAAACGAAAATAAATAAATAATTCGAAATAGTATGATACGAAAGAAAATAAATAATACGAAAATAAATAAATAATATGAACGAAAATAAATAATAGGAAATGTAACGTTAAAAATTATAATACCTCTCCGCCCCAAACATAGCAGGAAGTATGGTCCCCATAATAAATCAGGAGAGATCTGTATTGTGGTCCTCCTAGATAGCCAGCATCCTCCGCCTCTGCAGGCTCCTCAACATCGTCGTCGACTCTTTGGGCATCTTGGGCCTCCTCCGTCGACGACTCAACCTCCGGTACGTCCATTTCTAGTACCTCCTCCTCCTGTGCATGAGAGGAAGACGCCTCATGGAGACGACTCCTCCGTCGTAGTGCGGAAGGTGATGTTATATCAAGTTGTGCCATTTGTTCCCTTTGTGCTTTTTCCCTTTAATCGTGCTCTCGATGAGCCGACGTTGTCTGGCTTTGTCTGCCATGTCTCAAACGTGTCATCTAGTTATCATGATCAGCCATTTTCCTGAAATAAACCATTACATTGTTAGATTTGGTATGCAAGGGTTTAGAGTAGAGAGAGAAGATAAGAGTATAGTTTGAAACGAAGTATTGGGGGAAAATTATGTGTTTTCTAAAATTATACGTAGACTTTGCAAGTTAACTTGCGAATTTCCTAAATAAGGTGAATTCGTATGTTAACTTGCGAATTCACCTTATTTTTTTAAAATCGTGGATTATTTCGTAAGTTAACTTACGAATTCACCTTATTTAGAGAATTCGTAAGTTAACTTACGAAATTAGAAGATATTTTTGGTTTTTCACTAGAGGTATTGAAGAATCCCGGTAAGTTGGAAAAGAAATTCCCTTGTTGTTAATCTTTACACCCATTAATGTTTGCTTTACAATTTATGTCGACTTTAAAAGTGTTGGTATTAATGAGAAAGATAACGATAACAGAAATTTGAGAACCACATAAATAATGAAACACAGAAATGTATATTTTCATAGTAACATGCTTCAAAACTCAAAAGCTTCATTTTCAAAATGGCAATAAATTCACACACATCACCAATTCACGCGTTACAATTTTCATTGCCATCTTTTAAACCATTTAACCCTCGCAATTTCACTCCTATCATCACAACAACAGCTCTTAAATATCATCACAGACAAAGAACTGTAACCAGATCAACCCTTGATGACATTCAAAGAGATCAACTTTCCTCAACTCCACTTGTTGTTGAGGACGTCAAACCCATAAGTGTATGCTCATTTTGCTTTACTATTAATGTTTGAACATGTTTACATGCTAAAGTTTGAATCTTTAACAAACCCTTTTCACCTTTTGATATGAAAAGTTGCTCAATTTTGTAAGCTGTGTTTCTTTCATTGTTTTGATTTGAGTTCAAAGTTTGAGTTTTTCTAAATGGGGTTTCTGTTTTGTTTTTCAATTCAATTTAGGGCTTGTTTGGTTTGGCTTATTTGAATTTATCTACTATCATAAACACTTGTAAGACTCTTCAGCTGACCTTATGAAAACAACTTATATCATCTCTATAAGCTGTTTTTAGCTTATTTTCATTAGTTTTTCAAAATAGATTATCAAACAACTTATAGCTTATATAGAAATGCTCTAAATTTATGTCTATATTTTGTTATAAAAATAACATATACATAAGCGCTTATGTGATAAATGCTTAAGCTAGAAGTGCTTAATTAAGTTGTTTATCCAAACCGGACTTAATTTAATATTAAAATTTTATCTTTACTTAGGAGTTAGAGGAAAATGTGAAAGTGCTAAAAAATGCAGCTAAGACAAGAAAGGTACCATCAGAGGAGATTCTTTCTGCACTGTCTTTCATTGAGAAAGCAAAAGTTGATCCTTCTGGTTTTCTTGACACCCTTGGAGGAAAGGAATCCCCTGGGAGAACATGGATGCTGATTTTTACTGCAAAGGTTAAAATATTTCTATAATTTCGTATGATTCTGGTTTAAACTATCTCTAGCAGTATGTACTTATTATAGTTTTGTGCTGAATTTTAGACAAAATTAAACGGTGGTCGGTATTTTCCTCTCACAGCTGTTCAGAGATTTGATGCTTCTGTAAGTATCTTATTATGATACTATCTAAATTTCGTTCTTGATAGTCCATTTAGTGTGAATTGTCTAAGTTAGAATGTTATATCGATGAACTTGTTAGGCAAAGAGGATCGAAAACGGTGTATTTCTTGGACCTATTGGACAATTAACATTTGAAGGCAAATTTTCATGGAAGAACAGAATATTGTCTTTCATTTTTGAGAATCTTCGAATAAAAGTTGGACCTTTAAAACCCCTAGAAATCAGCCTTGGACAAAAGGAGGACAGGGAACCAAGTACCAAGGATCCCTTTTTCATCTGGTTTTATGTTGACGAGGAAATAGCTGTTGCTCGAGGCCGAAGTGGAGGCACTGCATTTTGGTGTCGGTGTCGTCAGGTTGATAATTGATTCTTTTTAGCGTCCTCTTAAGTGTCTTTTTCTGAGTTTCTGACATATTCAAAAGAAAGATTGATGTAGATAATTTGAAGCAGTTGAAGTTCATTCAGGTGAGTTACTTTTTTGTATTCGTGTACTGTTTAGCTTTATAATATATACAATCCAGAAACTCAAATGTATATATATACTTTCGAATTGAAGTTTTCATTTCATGATATGTTCATGATGCTATGCTCATGCTGTAGAAATTCGGGTGGGGCCATTTGTGAAAAAGAATTATCAGCAATTAAAGTGAAGAGGATTCAAAAAAGTTAGTTACATATTGAATACTGGATTTGTTGCTTGTAAAAGGGGCAACAATGACGAGCCAAAATATTTTTTTCCCCATTAGGTGAAGTTAGCTGCATAAGTCAAGATGAACAATTTGAATCCAAATATCGCTGAATGATTTGATAAGTATTTTTTTTTTTTTTGTCTTCGTTCTTGATCTGCTCTCTTACCGATAGTTGTGATTGTTTTATCCACACATGTCTACATTTCTTAAGCTGCGAATTTTGATTTTATTTCTTATATAATGGATGTTACTCCATTTTTCTGTTTAATACTTTTGCTCTGTTAAGAGTCTCATATTGGATGAGATGTGGTCTAAAAATGTGTTTATAAGTGGGTAGTTCTTACCTTACAAGCCGGTTTTGAAGAAGTTGAGTTAGATAAATAATAATTATTTTAGTTGTAAATCCCATGTATATACACACATAATGAAAAAGTACACACTTTTATATTTATATTTAATTAAACCAAATAAACAAATATGAACCGACAGGCCGAAAAGAACACAGAAAGGGGTAAAAAGAAAAAGAAAGAAATATCAAAATGAAAATAAACAATAGAGTCACTCAGTCTCAGACCCTATTTTATAGAACTTTCTATGATACATGAATGAAGCTTTTTTATGATACATGAATGCAAGACTTTTTATGATACATGATGAATGCATAACTAATCACTTTACAAGCTTAATATCCGGGTTCCTAATGGTTTTGAGCCACATATCAGCCACGACCCGTGATGAAATACTATATAGCAGGTCTTGTCCCTTTGCCACTGCCTGCTTCCCTTTCTTCACTGCCTTTCCCAACCCATATGCAACTAACCATTGCATTGCGGTTAGTCTCTGCTTCTCGTTGTCCCATCCATTCTTCTTTGTAGAACTTCTAACCTTGAAACCTCCAACATGCATGCTTATTACTTTAAATCTCTTATCCTCCTCAGCCCCGTCCGTGCCAACGCGAGTTGCATGAATAAGCACCATCATAGGGCCTCCAACTGTTTCATAGCGTCTCATTGGATCCCGCAGTTGGACAACCAATATCAGTGTGACTTTCTCAGGCTCGCCATTAGAACTTGCAGTTGCAGAGCCCTTGTTGTTGCCTAAGGTTTGGTCTCTAATCCAATTCTCAAGTGGAATAGCAGAAGCCAGAAGATCTTTCCCACTTACCCCTTTCTTTGAGCTGAGTGCAGAAAAATCAAATGGAGCTTCTTCCTCGGCCACGTCAGCTTGAATTTTTAGTGCCTCGACTGTCATAGACTCTATCTTCTGCATTGAAATAGGAAGAAGCTTCTCGGAAGTAACTGGATCTTCATCAACGTTCCAAAGTCCTGTTGATATCCGTTCTTTCCTTCCCGAACTGATAACGTTTGACATGCTTTTCAAAGCAGAAACTATGCGGGCAGCGCTGGAACTAGCTCCTTCCTTGTTCCTACCTTGTACGACGGTTGAAGCAATGCCTTCAAAAGCAATCTGCTCTGCAGTTTTACCTATCAGTTCATCTATAGGCATCAAGGAGGATAAGACTTCGGAGCTGAGTTCATCAAGACCAATGCCAGCTAATTTCTGAAACAAATCAAACCCACTCATCGATTCATGCGAAGCCAACACATAAGGCTTTGACATCTGCATTGCCAGCTTTGGAGTATCTTTTCTAGCCACTGCAACATCTAAAGGGTTCATGGAAGCCAAGTAGCCACCGTCTCGTGTTTTAACCACGCAACCCAAGCCCTTACCAAGTTCAGAAAGATATACTTTGGATTCTCCCCCATCTGCCGGAGAATTCTCACGTCCTTCTTCAAGTTGTAAAGATGGAATTTCTGGTTGGTTGAATAAGTATCCTTTGTTGTCTCGATCCTCCTCAAGCATCTGAAGAAACTCCCTAGTCACAGATTCTTCATCTGCTTCCAGTGCGTCTGTCTCTTCATCTATTTTCATCATGTTATTCATATCATCATCTCCCATCATGGATTCAAGAGCTTTTATTTGTTGGGCAATTGAGTCAAGCTCAGACAATCTAGCATGATGCACATGATCGTGCACTACTTCCTTCACAACCTCGTCTGCAACCGGTTTCTCTTCTTCAGATTTATCAGATTCCTCTCCTTCATCTTCTTTCTCTTGAACCTCAATCCCTTTATCAACTACCTCAAAATCTGGAAGATCAAAATCCTCCACCTGTTCTATTTGGTCATGATCGACTTTCTGGGCAGAAGAAGAGGAATCGTGAACTGGATTTGGGTCATCGAGATTCAAATCATCCATTCCTTGAATGCTGGCACCTTGCCGTGCTTGTGAAGGGCTCCATGCGTCGCTTCTGCTCGTCATTCTGGGACTAGGCACGCTGAAGGATGACTTGGATTGCTTGCGTGCGAAAGAAGATGAGAAACTACTCAACTTGCTGGACTTTGAAGTCCCCATTGGACTATTGCTATTGCTGTTATTATATATATCAACTCCTCCATCTTTCTCCACAATCTGAAAACCAAGTTTCACAACAAGTTCTCCTCCTTTTGCCTTTCCAGATAACTCGAAGCTTGTATCCCATTGCCTAACTCGTGATCCTTGTTGGCTCTTCTCCACAGACTCTTGAATCAACTCGCTCAAATCCACATGATTTCTTCCAAAATCAAGCTCTTGAGCATCGACAGCAAAAAGGTGTATTGAAAAGGGACGTGGCTCAAACTTACGCCTCTTCTCATGATTGTTGTTGGTGTAATAAGCATGGCACTTGATAAAAAGGGTCTCCTCGAAATCAGCAGCTCCTTGTGAAACTCGTGATGGCATTGTCTTAACAGCACCATCCTTTGTTTCCTGCTTCCTAACGCAAACAGCTAGCCTCAGTCCATTCATGGAAGAAGGAAGGTCTTGAGCAGCAACCACTTCAACAGAAAACAAACAGCTTAGTTTCTGCATTCCAATATGTGAAAGTGCCCGCATAGGCTTCCACTTCCAAATCCCTTTCTTCTCATTTTCTCCCAAATTAGTTGTTGATGATGTCTTAGCCACCACCTCTTTGGTTTTTGTCTTTGAAATTCCATCCTCAAGCTTTGGTTTTGATCGCCACGGGGACAAGGACATACGACGGGATCGCTGTTTGTTACTGCTTTCACCATAAGCTTCAACCATGTGATTGTCATTGTCATCATCTTCAATAGACGGAACAGGAGTATTTCGTGGCAAGACAAGCGAAGCTGTTCTTCGAACCGTGGCGGACGTGTGTGATTTGTAAAGGGTATCGCTCAGAGCCTCGAGCTCTTCAAGAATCTGAGCATTGGGATTGCTCTTGGTATCTGCCATAGGTAATAGTCAATGAAGAGGATGTTGGATGTTGCTGCAATGAATGGATAGTGAGAAGATAAGATGCTCATATCACATGTTTAAGCGTGGCGATTTTTAAAGGCGGTTTCTGAACCAAGAAAAAAAAACAATGATGAATTGGATTTGTGGAGGATAGAAGATGAATGGTGACATTGCATTGTTCCTTGGTGAGTAAGACAAATTTGGAAATGGATAGGTTGGTTTCTGTGTAGGCAAACTGGTCCCAGGGAGTTTAATGTGAATTGTTTGCTAGTGGCATCAGTACCCTTGCACTGATTGCTATGTTTCACAAACACAAGATGCTGATTTTGTGAAACTTCTCTTCCCCACCTCAATTTCTTTAGAATGTTTGGGAAAACAGAAGAAGCCAAAGTACATAGCAGTGAAAAAGGTTATTTCAACAGTGATACTTATTCCTAACGTTGTTTTCTTAATATGTAAGTATAATCTTTTTGAAGTTTCAGAATTTATTTTCCTAACTTTATATTAAGTCCAAAAACATTACTACTTTAGGAAAAGATTTTATTACGATTCAAATTTCAACATGATACAAGCAAAACCGCAATAAATAGATTATGGAATTTGTTCAAGTTTTTGAGATGGTGAGGTGCTGTCTCTGAGAGTAGTATTTGGCAACATGATTGAACGATCAACTCTGCTTTGAGCTTTCCTTGCCTAAAAAATAAATTAATAAGAGTTGTGTTAATAAAATAGATGCAATAACAAACAAAAATTAGTGTTGAGATAAATTTTCTTACTTCTTCTTCCCAGTTCGAACGAATTGTAAAAATACTGTAAAGTAAGGTTTGGACAGTAAATGCTGAGATGATCCCCAACCACAGTCCCTATTTTGACAGGAAAAAGAGATAGATAAGATGTGACGTATGTAACTCCGAAGACAGACACTAGATCAGAATTTTCGGGTTCGGGCTGCACTATAAATGTAGTAAGAATTAGAATAGAATATTTACCGTCGCATGCAGGTGTAGAAAAAAGGCTAATGTAACTGCACATGGTACACCTATTCCATAAAATGATCCGAGATTCACATAGGCACCGATCTTCTGCCATCCGCATCCTGCAAGAACACCTGCATCATTGGAATTGTAAGATGAATAATGTCGTTTTTTATAAACTGTTTTCGAGATGCATGGATATATACCTGAAAGTGCGGTTTGGATGGCATCAAGAAAACTGGAAATAGCCAAAATTGGCATCATGGCTGACACATATCTGATAACTTGTTTGTCATTACTATATACTTGTCCCCACACATTTCTTGCTAGAATCATGCTTAGAACCATAAACAACCCTTCAATGAAGGCGGTTGATAGCCCCACACGAACCGCAAGACTCGCACCTCGTGGATTTCCGCCGCCCAGTTCATTCGAAACTCGTATGCTTTCGAATGATTCAATCAAAACTAATATCAAATTTTACAACATAAAGGAAAATATAATTCTGAAAGCTAGTTAGTTACCATAAAATACCTGACAGCAGCACTGCATCCAAAAGGGATCATCCAAGCTAGACCAAATGTATTAAGACTGCAAATATTTAGTTTTTTTGTTAGAGGAGACACAAAATTAATGTGCATTGATGAATGTTGTCAATCAATGTCACTAACCATATTGAGAGCACTGAAGTTTCTAATACTGGATTTGGAAGAAGACCAGACATGAGAACCATCAATTCAAATGTCCACACTTTCAAACTGTCATAAAAATATACAGCAGCATCAGATGAATCAATGTGATGTGTCTGACGTCCTTAAAGAATCAATTTTGTACAAACGCATAACTTAAAAGACGATAGGTGCAATTTTGCTTATAGTTATACTATCGGTTTGAGTTAAAAATAATTACCAGAGCATGAAAGCTGAAGGAACAGCGAGTTTAAGGAAGTCAGAGAGATCATGGAGGGCTTTCTTTGAAAAGCCTGTCCATGTTTGTTTACAAGAAGAAGAGAATTTGACATAGAGAGAAATCAACAGCACATTGATCCAATAACATATAGAAAGGGATATAGCTGCTCCTTTACTTCCAAGCTTTAGTTCAAAAACAAAAACCCAACACAGAAGAGTATGAAGCAAAGCTGCAACTGCAGAAGTTAGGACCATTGGAAGGACAATGTTTTGTGTTTGCAAGAACTTGAGAATGCACTGAAGAAGACCATATGCAAACAAACTTGGGATCATGAAAAATGCATATGAACCAGCTTCTTTGGAAATGGCTTTGTCTTGATGTATAGCTACTAGAATTGATTCTGTATTAGCCCATATGATTGAAAGGAATACGCTGACAATTGAAACAACAAGCATTGATCTTTGCATGTGTATTCCAAGCATATGGTACTGTCCTGCTCCATTTGATTGACCACAAAATGTATCCAGTGCACTCGCAATTCCCATCTGATGATGATCAAATGATCAGATACATAAGTTATTCAATGAAAATAAATAAAATGAATGAATGAACGAACAAACGAACCAGTAAGGTGAAGCCGGTGACAGCTGCGAATGAAGTAGCCATTGACGCACCTGAAAGAGGTAGAGTACCAAGATGTCCAACAAACATAATAGAAATAGTTTGTAGGACATATTGTAGGATACCAACTGAGGTGAGAGGAAGTGCTAACCATAGTTGCCTCTTCACTTCTGCTACCACTAACTGTTTTTTTTCACTTCTCATCTTTGAAGCAAACATAGAAAGAAGAAGAAGAATGGTAGCTATTTGAGGAGACCACAGTATTTGAAGACATCACAGTGTTAACAATACCGCAGTAATTATCATGAAGTTTGAGACACCACAATACTTTGTTGTGAACTGCATGTGCTCCATTTTCTTGTCACTCATCTTTCATTACTCTTGTTGTTTTATTTCTTTGGAGAGCATATACTTAATCGAGGACTTATTTTAAAATAACTTTGTTTTTCTTTTTTTGTACTACAATTGATTCGGCGGCAAAATAACTAAAAAATACAGAATCATATAAATATTTTCTTTCATTTTTTTTTGTGAAATGTTTTCTATTGGTTATCATATAACAAGTAAAGTTTATACATAAATAGATAAATAGAAGATAAGCTATGACACAATCTTTTTTTTAGAACAAAATCAATTATTTATATAAAATATCAACCACTTATGTATTAAGAAATAAAAGATGTAAAATATTAACCGTATTAAGAAATATCAACCACTTATTTATACACCCTTGGGTTTATATTTGTCCCTTAATTTTTTTCCGTGTCATATTGATCCCTTAATTTTTTTCATTTTTGTCTAATTAGTGACGGATAAACTTTAAAATCTGTCGCTAATTAGAGAAAAAAAGATTAAAATGAAACGTTTTGAAAGTTAAGGGACCAAAATGACAAAAAAAATAATTAAGAGAACAATGTGAATCCAAGAGTATAGTTAAGTGATCAAAATGAATATTTTGTCAAAAATATAAAATAAGAATATGATAATTTTGTTTGAAATAAAATTAAATATATTAATAATAATTACATATTAATAATTCAAAAATATTTATATTAAATAGTAATTATTAAATTGATTATTATATGAATAATAAGTATATATATATATATATATATATATATATATATATATATATATATATATATATATATATATATATATATATATATATATATATATATATATATATATATATATATATATATATATATATATATATATATATATAAGGAAAGCTTGACAAATTAAAACAGTTGGCCAAGTGATAGAAAATCAAAATTCACTCACATTACAATGAATAAAGTATATTTAGTGTATGTTTGATTTTATATTTGGAAGGGTCAAAATAGATTCTAAAAATGTAAAATTAATTTTGAGGTATTTAATTCTTTTAAAGCAGAATTAATTTTATAGCTTCTGAATTTCTACATGATTTGTACACACAATTAACCCTTCTTAAATTTATATGAACTTTCATGATTTTTACACATACAAAACTTTTATCAGATGTTTTGTTTGACTTCTTATAAGTTCTTAAATGGTGAAATATATAAATGTTTGGATAAGCGGGATATCGCGAATTTGAGTCCATATTTAAGCAAATGTTTTGTCCAACTAACCGAATTTATTTAATAGAAAATAATTTTTCTTTTTAGTTTAGTGTACTAATTAATTATAAATTTTAGTTTTTTAAATATATATTTTAAACTATTTTTGTAAATATTTTAGTTAATTCACTATTCAATAAAAAAATATTGACGATTCAAATGGATGTCCGGCCATAAAAATATTTACCTTTTTTTTTTCTCCTTTCTTTTTTCCATCCTTATGAATCACCACTCCAATAGTCTAAGGTATTATTTCCCAAAAAATAATAATATAAACTTTAAGCGTCTCTTTAAAATTAGTGATTATGAAGAGGTGAGTGTCTTCTCATGTTTACTTAAGTAGACATCTAATTTACTTGCCTCTAACATAAATATTGAGGTAATTAAAAACTAAATAAAATTCACTAATTATTATAAAGATCAATATTACATCTACCTACTGCCATAGACGTGGATAAAACTCAAGATTCAAACACAATTAATAAAAAATGGATCACCTGCTATTCTTTGAGTCCCGCCATTTGCCTTTAACGTTATTTTTGGTCCCTATATTTTTAGGTGATTTTAAAATGTTGGTCTTCTTTTTAAAATGTTGGTCTTCTTTTTAAAATTTAGCTCTTGATCCATCTAAAGTTTACTTTAAGAATTTATTTAGTCTCTTTTGATTTTGTGGACTTGATTTTTTCTGACATGTACCCTTTAGGTGATTTTAAAATGTTGGTCTTCTTTTTAAAATATTGGTCTTCTTTTTAAAATTTAGCTCTTGATCCGTCTAAAGTTTACTTTAAGAATTTATTTGAAAAATTTTATCCTATACCCCCACTCTTATTCTAATACCCCTACGGATTTTTCAATATTCTAATTTTACCCTTTTTACTTTTTTTATTTTTATATGGATTTTTTATTTATTTTAGAGCAGGAAATTTAACAATCCGGATAACCGGATAACCAACCGGATAACCCAACCTATCTACATCCGGAACGCTTTTCACCTGTTGAGTTATCCGGTTCACAAAATAACAAACCGGATAACCTTGCTCTGTATTCCGGTTTATCAACCGGATAACTTGTTTTTTTTTTTTTTTTTAATTTTTAATTTTTTAACAGTGTTATTCCTCGCTTATGCGATAAAAATCGACATGCGTAGATACCATCGATCCGCTTACGAACGCTTTGCCACGAGAAGAGGTAATAAGATGAGTTAAGGAGATTGGAATCGGGAATAAAGTGACCGTTATAATAACACGTTCGGATGCCAAAACAAAAGAGAGGAAGAAGTGATAAAGTAATATTTGGTTGTGATAAAGGTGGAAAATACAAAGAAGGAGAAAGTGAAACACAGTGCTAGTAAGAAATGTGGTTGCCTGCTCAAAATTAGATCCACACCAAAAGATGGTTCCGGATGGAAGATTGATGTAAAATGTGGAGTTCACAATCATGGGTTACCTGATACATTTGCAGGGCATCCGTTTGTAAGTCGACTTAATGCAGAACAACAACAACATATTGTTGATTTGACAAAACGTCATGTTCCACCAAGACACATACTTTTGTCATTGAAGGAGCAAGATCCGTAAAATGTCACTCGGATCACGCAAATTTACAAGCACAAGAGTAAAATACAGAAAGATATAAGGGGGCCTAGAACAGAAATGCAACATTTATTTAAGTTGGTAGAGGAATCAGATTATGTATACTGGAGCAGGAAAAAAGATGATTCAAGAGTTGTGAGGATATTTTCCGGCTCATCCAATCGTGAAGTTGTTGAATATGTTTCTGTTGGTTGATTATGGATAGCACATACAAGACAAATAAGTATAGAAAACCTCTGTTTGAAATAGTTGGTGTGACATCCATCGAGTTGACATTTCTTGCATTTGCATATATGGAATCGAGCGATCGAAAATTTTGTTGGGTTTTGATAAGTTGAAACAGCTTATTTACTAAGGACGGTTTTGGCCACAAGTGGTGTTGATCGATAGAGATCTTGCCTTGATGAAAGCAATTGAAACAGATTTCCCAAAACAACCAATTTGCTTTGTCGATTTCACATCAACAAAATGTGAAAGCGAAGTGTAAGGAATATGTTGTGGATGACATGCGGAGTCGATAGAGAAAATGTGGTATGAACTTGTAAGTGGTGATGAGGTGGAGTATCAATAACGGTTGCAACAACTTGAGCATGCATGTGTTGACTTTACAACATTTATTGATTATGTGAAAGATACATGGTTGTCTCCGCATAGACATAGATTCGTCAAGCATGGACTAATCAAGTGTTGCATTTGGGAAACACCACGACCAATAGGTATGCATATGTTAATATATCTTGATTTTAGCCAATGTTTTTTATATTAATTTTATTGTCGACTTACTTGTTTTTAATTTATTTAAAGGGTTGAATCCGCATTGGAAATTGAAGCAAATGTTGGAGAATAGTTTAGGTGATATGTGCAAATGCCGAGGCTATGAATGGCAATCTTAAGATACAATTGGGAAACATTAGAGCTTCATTTCGTAAGAGTTTTATGAAGTTGAACATGCACACACTAGCCCATTTTATGGAAATTTGCGTGGATCGTATCTAGAGTCGCTTTGAGGCATATTCTCAAGAGTGGGTGAGGTTGATATTGTTGGTACACACCCAAAAGTGCGGGTGTACTCATAGAAAAGTGTATGGGTTACCTTGTGCTTGTGAGTTAGGAGATATACACCGAGTGGTGATCCAATACCAATTGAGGCTATTCACATTCATTGGAGAAAGCTAAGTATGGAAGGCAAACAAGAGGTGGATGCGATGATGGATCGAGTTGGACATGACCCATGCAATTGAGGAAATTTGGAAAAGTACAGGCAAATGATGTTGTCGGAAAAGAGCATTAAAGAGTAGGGTGTGTGAAATTGCTTATCCCACTACATCAAAAATGTTGGCACCGCTGAAAAATTAAAACCAAGGAGGAGTGAAGAAGAATGGGAAGAGACTGCGGGATATGATGTTTATCGTGATCCTTCATATCACGAGTATGTTGATCGAGCGCACTCGAACTCCCAAAAGTCTTCAAAGAGGTATGTTCACGCTATCCCAAACCTCCGAGAAAAAACCATGTAGTAAATACATTACACAATTTCCAACACATATCAGACCATTTATTGATGACATTGTTGATGTGATGAAGGATGGAAATTGTGGATTTAGAGTCATTGCATTGTTTCATGGTTATGGATCGGATGGATGGTCAATTGTTCGTCGTGATTTGGATAATGAACTTAAAGGTCCTAGAAGAGAGTGTATGAAAAGTTATTTGGACCTCGTTTTTCGAGTGAGAGATTCGTTGATGATATCAAAGTTAGGTCCTCAACCACTAGAGAAATGGATGACATTACCTGAAATGGCTTATGTAATAGCTAATCGGTATAATGTCATTGTTGTCTCTTTGGGTTTTCCTTCTCTAATGTTCTTTCCTATGACGACTTCACATTCACCTAATGTGTCCATTTACTGCATTGGATTTGTAGATGGAAATCATTGGGTACAGGTAATTATTTTTTAAGTTACGTTTATACTTATTTTTTAAGTTACATATATACTTATTTTACTTATTTGTTCAATTACGCATAACCAGGTAAACATGAACGAAGGATTTCCGTTACCACCCGTCACACTAGCTTGGAAACAATTCCGCACAAAAGAGGCGACTTCTTGGATGATAGGATTTGGCGGACGACTACAATATTGGCAACATCTTACACCTGTAGTAGGGCCACGTATTATTAAACTATAATTGTTATGTTTAGTTTTATTTTGTATTCATTTGAGCATTTTTATTTCACGCTAGATTTTGGATTCAGATGTCTTTGTTTTGTTTTATATTCATTTGACATATGACTTTCATGCTAGATTTTGGATTAAGTTGACATATATCTTTCATGTTATTTTTTAGATTTTATTTTAATTTTTATATTTAGGATTGTGGAAAGTAGAAATATTAAAAGAGTGCACAAAGCAATATAGATAAGTCTAACAGAAATACATAAATCGTAGGATAATACATGTCACATAATACAAAATAAGTCTAAAAATAATATACAAGGCAAATCATGGAGATTGGTAAGGTATCGGCCCTCCCTGAGGTAGTGGTCCGCCTTGTACACGTAGGATCGAAGATCTCAATGAACTCATCGTCCTCCTCATTTGCACCGTGATGCAAGTAGCGATGAAGCTCACCGATATATAGGCTAACCTCTCGTCTTGGTCCCTCAAAGATACAGTTCGAGATCTCTCTCTCCTCATTTTCTGGCGGTGCTACCAATCGAGGATGGGACATCATATAATACCAACTCATATACTCATCGACTACATCATAGGGTCGAACAACAAAAGCGCATCCCGAATAACATCCAAAACCCCCGAACATAGCTTAACCACCTATGTCAACATCAAGAGACTCAATAGTAGGAGGATGGCGGGTATGTATTGTTTGTATCAAACCGACGCAAACATCTCGTAGATATAACATTATCGTACCATACCATTTGAGACCACCCTTGTATAGACATATATCATCAAATGGACATATGTGTTTGATCCTCAAAAGGACGCCAAATGACATCATCCGTGTCAATGCATCTAATCGCTCCCTATGGTCGACCTTTGTAGTCGATTTGCCTATAACACCACTTCATCGCCCTAAGTGGACTACCTACACCGCAAATACCGATAGACCTCTTTTCCCAATAGAGGAAAATACTGTGGATCCAAAGATCACACATAATATAAATAAAATTCATAAATAATTAAAGATAAAAAATAATTATATATATATATATATATATATATAAAACTAAAGATAAAAAATATATATATTTTATACCTGTAATAGAGAGGCATATCCACCCAGCTGTTTGCAGGAATAGAAGGAAGCATCACCTAAATAGCGGTAAAGATTAACCAGTGCCGCCGCTCCCCAACAATATCTACCACATCCATCCAAATACCTAAATAATGATAGATATTTTGCCTCCACCAGAGTAAAGGTCTTATCAGTCAGGATGGTGCAACCCAATAACAGCATCATGTATGCTCGCAAAGACAATCAAACTGTTTTACCACGACGCCAAGAATAACCTTTAACCAATTCAATCTGTAATAAGGACCTCTACAAAATTGGACTTCCTCAGCAACCTCCTCCAATGAAACTCCCATAAGATCGATCGCTAATCTAATAGCGTCATTATCAGTAAACCCTTCTGCAGGGTCAACCAACTCACCCCTAATAGGCACGTGAAGAAGACATGAAACATCGTCCAAAGTAATGGTCATTTCACCAAATGGCATGTGAAATGACGATGTTTCAGGATGCCATCGCTCAACAAATGCCGATACCAGATGTTGGTCAATCCTCGACAAACTGGTTCTTTGAAGAGATGATAGACGTAATTCCCCAACCAACGCTCTATGATAGGAGGAAGCATATGTGGAACCCAACGATCAATTTGCGCCATGTGCAGAACCTTTAACTCCTTCTTGGGTGCCTCTCCGAAAATTATTTATACCAAACATGTTATAAAATATATAAATTTTAACAAATAACAATTATTCAAAATAAAATGATAAATATAAACTTACCTCGCCAAACCAAAGATGACGAGCAACGTGACCATCATATCGATAAGAAGAGAAGTGTCGATGGGTCCTCCCGAAAAGGTGGATGCACGATCCGCAGCGCGAGGTCCCTCTAAATATTCTCGCTTCACGCGCCGTCGCTCATCTATTCTTCTACGACGTTATTGTCACCCGCTCCGAACCACGGAAAAAAAGAGTCAAAAAATCAGAAAAATTTACAAAATACGCAAAACACAAACCGGATAACCCCCTAGCCAAGTTATCCGGTGTGTTAAAATTCTCAAAACACAAACCGGATAACCCACTAGCCGTGTTATCCGAGTGTTAAATTCTAAAATACAAACCGGATAACCCACTAACTGTGTTATCTCGAATGTTAAAATTTCCAGAAAGGTAAACCGGATAACTTACT
Organism: Vicia sativa; assembly: GCA_021764765.1. Lineage (NCBI taxonomy): Eukaryota > Viridiplantae > Streptophyta > Magnoliopsida > Fabales > Fabaceae > Vicia > Vicia sativa. The sequence goes on from CM038795.1 coordinate 3,182,486, forward strand.
GTTGTGTCTTCCGGAGTGCAATGTGAGGACCGGATTTAGGCTGTCTGGGTTCTCCGGTTTTGCCAAAAAATTAACTTCTCTCTAGTTTCTCATAACTCAAAATGGTAAAAGTGAAAGAAAAAAAAGTAATTACTATTTATATAAGGGCAATTTCGTCCAGATGTCAAAAATGTAGGGGTATGGGAATAAAAGTAGGGGTACATGGTAAAATTTTCATTTATTTGGTCTCTTTTGATTTTGTGGACTTGATTTTTTCTCACATGTACCCTTCTCATTAATGACTTGACACTCCAACAACAATGGCCACATGTCCAATTTTATTTTTAATTTTATTTTTTTTATTGGAATCATTTATTTTTTAATTACAAACTGTTTATTTATTGCAACTATATTAAGTAGGTTGAATGTTATATAAATTCCTATTCTTTACAACATGATTTTCACCTCTGACCGCCATTTACATAAGCACTACAGTCATTCAATGGATGACTCACACTCCCAACTTGACTAAGAGCATTTAGATCATCATCACAAAACTCCATCTTACTTTTACCTTTTGAAAGTTCACCAACAACACCTTCTCGAGTATTCGACTTCAAACCCTCACAAGTGTCAAATTCATAATTCTTTTTCCAAACTGCTTCAGATCGAGTCTTCTCCAATGCAGTCGATAACAAACTAACTCGGATAGGCCTTCCCCATTCCATATCTTGAGGTATCTTTTGAACGATCTAAAAAATTACACCAAAACAAAAAACATGTTTTATGGTTATTCTGACCAATATCATCATATAAACATGCAAACTCAAAAAAATTTAAGAATCAAACATGTGACGTCCCCTGCATACACCTTCCAAAACCATTTTCGATTGGAACGAGAGAGTTGCAGATGCTTTTGTTGGAATGAACAAAATTTTCCAAAACATTTCAACTTTCACAATTTGTACATTTTTCATGTTGGCCAGTTTCTACAATCGATCTTATGGCCCATACCCATTACATTCTCCCGCGGGGGCGGGGATGGGGAATAAAGTTCCCCCGAAGTACTTTGGGGATGAGGATAGCAAACATTATTGAAGGGAGATTTCAGAGTATTGATATATAGTGTAGGAATAGTTGTGAGAAACACACCACTTTGTCCCTAAAATCTTAAGGTGATAGGGGAGTGGGTTCTCCCACTTATATACTCTCAAATCACCATATTATTCTCCAACGTGGGACTATTTTCCCCACTACTCACACTTGTTTGTATTCCAACATTCCCTCTCAAGCGTGACCACAATACTCCCCCTCAAAGTTGCATGCGGGATGCTTACCCATGACCATGTTCAAGTCTGAGCCAAACAGCTCGATCCCTTTCTCGAACCAAAGGCTCTGGATACCATGTTGGAGGGAGATTTCGGAGTATTGATATATAGTGTAGGAACATTTGTGAGAAACACACCACTTTGTCCCTAAACCTTAAGGTGATAGGGGAGTGGCTTCTCCCACTTATATACTTTCAAATCACCACATTATTCTCCAAGTGGGACTATTTCCCCCACTACTCACACTTGCTTGTATTCCAACAAACATGTCCCCCGTCCTGTAGAGTTCTCTTCCCGCACTAGAAATTAGTAATATCGTTAATTAATATATAGTTTAACATTTCTATGTAGGTTTATTTATCATTTTAAATAACTTGTTAGTAAGAGAGAGAGAGAGAGAGAGAGAGAGAGAGAGAGAGAGAGAGAGAGAGAGAGATCGATCTAAATGACTATTTTAATTTTTTAAAGTTTGAAAACTTTGTGTTCATGAATTTCAAGATTAAATATTGTTAAAACAATATATTTATCGTAGATGATTAGTTTACTAATTTATTGTCTTTAGTTTTTGAATTTTTCTATTAAATTAGTTAAAAATAATAAGTAAAAATATATGTTTATAGATATCTACAAAAACTGTGGAGATCCGTGGGGAGGAGGATGGAAGATAAAATCCCCCCGTGACGAGGACCCGAAACAGGGATGGAGAATAACTTTGAGGGAGAAGATTGAGATGAGAATGTATCCCCCGTCTCCGCCCCGCCCCATTGACATCCCTAGGCCCAGTCACTATTTTTTTTTATTACTACTAACGTTTTTTTATTCCTTTTATATTTTTTAATAACATTTTTATTTATTTATTTCTAAATCTATTTACTTATCAAATATTTTTTCTTATGACTTTTAAATCTATTTACCTATCTATTTCTAAATCTATTTACCTGTCTAACCCCTGTTATATGGATCGTAAAAAAAGTCACATGAATTCCTCCAACATTGAAAAAGTCTCAAAATCTTTGACAGGCCAAATCACCAAAAATGATGATGTGTCAATGTTTTTTCAGAATTTTCCATTATTTTTTATTTCCACCTTTTTTTAGTCAATTTTATTTGGACAATTATACCCTTAAGTTAGAAACAAAACATCATCCCAAAAAATATTCACTTAGTCACCTTTCCATTAAGCCATCGTTGTTAAACCTAATCTCTAAATCTGCATAACCTAGATTTTTGAAACTGCTTGTTTAAATGTCATTTATGGTATGAAACGTTTACTCAAAAACTAGGTTCGTTGATTCATCCATCTGATCCGAGTTGTTGTGAAGGTAACCAATTGCGACTTGTTGGAGAGAAAAGGACAAGTCTCTTGTTATACTAAAAAGGTACGATTTTCAATAACTTTAGTGGTCCAGATGCTGGAAATGTGTAAAATTTACCCGGTCCTACCTTGCATGTGTTTTTTTGCGATTATTTATTCCCGGGTTACAGTGTCTTTGTAGAAAATGGGGTTATTATGTGTTGTATTCCCCAATGGGGGAAATTTTGTGCAAGATAAGCATATGTTTTACAGGGGGGAGTGTAACCTTCGTGGAAGGGAAAGACTATGATATGTGGAGTTACTTCAAGGCAGTAGGCTTGGTGAAAGATTGAGGGTATGAAGGGTTCAGGCTTTGAAGAAAGATTCCTGGAAAGAATGAAGAGTTTACTCAAGTCATTGATGATGTACAAGGTGGAGAGCTTGCTAATCATTGCATAACTGGTAATGTAGATGGGCATATATGTGTTGAACATGGTGTTAAGGATATGAATAACAAAGTGTCGAAGCCTGATATTAATCAGTTTAGTGAGTGCGGTGATGATAAAAACTCTGATGATGATGGAGGCATAAGGTTCAATGATAATGAAGAAGAAAGAACATTAGAAGTAGATGATGAAGAATTTGTTCAAGTTGAAGTAGATAGACCAGAACCAGGTAGTAGGGTTCATGTTAATGGGAAATCTTATAGATTCAAGAGAGTAGCATCCAAAGATCCTGAAAAGATGAAAGACATGGACAAGCCACCCAAGGTGAATGTATTGGTTCCTAAAAGTGTTACGAGGTCTAGTTCAAGGAGGAATAATGTGGGAATTAAAGAGGTTAATTATGATAGTGAAGAATATGATAGCTCTGACCCTGATGAAAGTGACAGTAATGAAAAAAAGACCAAGTGAAGTTCAAGATCGATAACCTGAGCAAGTTCCTACACGTGTCTACTGACACTCAAGAGTCGAAGATAAATAGCAAATTTGTTGATAAGAAAAAAAGGGTTGTTACTCAAGAACCTAAAAGGAGCAGTGAAAGGTTGAAAGTTGTTTGTATGGATTAAAAATGTGATGGGCCTGGTTCAAATTCAGATGCACCAATGGTTTTTAATGAACAAGAAGAAGCTATTGTGAAGAGACCAATAGAATGGGAAGATATTTATTGGAGAATAACTCAGTAGTTAGGTTTTTACTGTGTGTCATTTATGTTTACTATGTCCTGTTTTAGAACAAGTATGCTTGTTTGCTATGTCCTGGTTTTGAACAATTATGTTAGTTTGTTGTGTCAATGGCTTGAAACACTATTTTTAACAACTAGGTTTGGTTACTATGCCTTGTTTTGGAACAAATCTATTATGCACATAATGTGCCCTTTTGATACTTGTTTTATATGATAAAATTATGTATTATTTTCTATTAGTTCAATGATATGACAACATCACATTACAGACAATTATACCATTATTTCAAAACTTCGCAAAAAAAATTATCTTTCACTTATATGACATCATCACATTATAGAATTACATCTTTCACTTATATAACAGAATTACATTACAAATCACCTACCATTAGTTCAAAACATAATAAAACATTTGTCATTGATATAACACAAATGCATTACAAATCATCTTCCATTAATTCAAAACATAACTAAAACCTACTGTCTGTTACATGACACTATAACAAAGAACAACCAACCACAAATAATTACAACTATCAGAAAATTCATCTTCTTCCTTAAGCCTTCAACCTTATTCTTCAATACCTCCATCTTTTTCGCAATTTCTTTGTCCATTTATTTCAAAAGCTCCAATACTCCCCCATCTGTATTTGCTTCTCTTTCACCGAAAAACTCATCATGCCAAAGAAATAACTCACAATCATCTTCTTTACCCCAAAACTTATACTTTCAATATTTCCTACCAGGATTTGCAATCGATTTTGAAACAAACAACTTCATGGGGGAGATTATAATCATATTTAGGAGTTCTTTTGCCGTTTGAATCTATGTTGGACATGTTTTACTGTGAATAACCAGACGCTTTCATTGATCTTGAGTGAAACCGACGAACAAGGAAGACGAAATACAAATGGTCACTTTTGAACACGTGAAAACGATAAAATATGTGAGAAGGAGAAATGAATTATGGATTCCACCCAACAAGGGTGGCCTTTATGAAGTTGTTTTGTTTCTAACCTAAAGGTATATTTGTTCAAGTAAAAGTGACTAAACACGGGTGGAAATAAAAAATAAAGGAAAATTATGAAAAATATTAACACATCCGCATTTTTGGCGATTTGGTCTGTCATAAGTTTTAAGAAAGACTTTTTACAAATGTTGGGAGGAATCTATGTGACCTTTTTTTACGGGTTTTCAAAAAGGTCCCATATAACAGGAGATAATAATATTTATAAATTATTATTTCTTATATACACAAACATTCACATTTGTTGTTAAATAATATGTCTCTCATACCAAAACTCATACGAACGCGAGAGTTTGTTACTAGTTAATATAAATAATCATTAATATTTATGTAGGTAAAATATCGTGAATATTGATATCAATCAAGTAACGTCGAGAGAAGGCCGGATTAAACTGAGCTTTAATTACATAGATGATAGATCAGTTTTAACAAAAAAAAATAATTAAGATTTAAGTATGGTGCGTCAAAAGCTTTATTTTGTATAAATACCAACAAAAAAAAAAAACTTTATTTTGTATTGGGTCAAACATTTTTAAAAGTTTATTCGGCCTATTAGTTTATTCAAAAACTTATTGTAATGGATATCCAAGTTTTTAAGACTAATAAATTTTTTTGAGTTATACTTTTTTTCACTTTTGCAACATACGTAATGAATAGATAAATATGAGTTATAAACAACATAATAGTTTAAAATAAAATTAAAAAACGTCGTATTAAAAATTTGAAAGAATAAAAAATTAATTATAATGTATAAATAAATTTTTTATATAAATAACTCAGCCTAATGGGTTTTTCTATAAACTCAAATTCAAATTATTTAAATTATTTTTAAAAATGTCTTAATCTGATATTTTATCAAATAAGATCGTCTTAGTAGTGTTTTAAGTAAAGTATGGACTATTTTCATCCATAGAATTGGATATCTCTATTATTAGTATATTCTCATAAATAAATTTTAGATTTAGTTCGTCTCATTGATTATATATATACACCATGAATTACACTCGCTTAAAAATGTCATTTCAGATTAATATTTTTTAAAATCAACCGTGAAATTAAAACATACCATCAAATAGGTCATACTTATAAAGTTTGAGATTTATCTATAATGATTTACGATGTCATTGAACTACATCAAAATTAACGTTATATGAAAATTCATTTGCCGTTAATCTTTAGATATCCTGAACATATAGTAAATCATTATAGATTAATCTCAAACTTTATAGATATGATCTATTTGATGGTATATTTCAATCCAACGATTGATTTTAAAAAATATTAATCTGAAGGGACGTTTTTGAGCGAGTGTAATTTGATTCATCATATATATATATATATATATATATATATATATATATATATATATATATGTGTGTGTGTGTGTGTGTTAGTCCGCTAAAACATATTTTGAACTACTCAAAAAAAATTTTAAAAATTTATTATTATTATTATTATTATTATTATTATTATTTGTGCTATATATTTATTATGAAACTTTTATTTGAATATATTTTGTTTTGTTCAATTAAAAAAATCACAAAAGATTGAAATGAACTACTTTATTTTTATTTATTTAAACAACAAATTTCTAGAAAAAAGTTATGGATTTTTTTATTCTTCATATTTGACTTTATAAAAGAGAGAAATTTTGCAAATTAAGACGATTTAACGGTTCTATTTAAGCAAAGATTTATGCAAATGAAGACAATATATAATTGGAACAAATAATTTCCTAAAATATTAAAATTCCTAAAAATATAATTTTCCAAATTTCACAATTCCCTGTTCATTTCCTGCATTGGATTTGTAAACGGAAATCATTAAGTACAGGTAATTATTTTTTAAGTTACGCATATATTTATTTTTTAAGTTATATACGTACTTATTTTACTTATTTGTTTTATTACGCATATACTTATTTACTTATTTGTTCAATTACTTATAACCAGGTAAACATGAACGAAGGCTTTCCGTTACCACCCGTCACATTGGCTTGGAAACAATTCCGCACAAAAGAGGCGACTTCTTGGATGATAGGATTTGGTGGACGACTACAACATTGGCAGCGTCTTACACTTGTAGTAGCGCCACATATTATTAAACTATAATTGTTATGTCTTTGTTTTGTTTTGTATTCATTTGACATATGACTTTCATGCTAGATTTTGGATTCAAATGTCTTTGTTTTGTTTTGTATTCATTTGACATATGACTTTCACGCTAGATTTTGGATTCAGTTGACATATATCTTTCATGCTATATTTTAGATTTTATTTTAATTTTTACACTTAGGATTGTGGAAAGTAGAAATATTAAAAGAATGCACAAAACAATAGATAAGTCTGACAGAAATACATAAGTCATGCGATAATACATAAGTCACAAAATACAATATGAGTCTAAAAAAAAAAGGTAAATCATGGAGATGGATAAGGTATAGGTTCTCCCTGAGGTAGTGGTCCTCCCTGATCTACACGTAATGATAAAAAAATCTCAATGAACTCATCGTCCTCCTCATTTGCACCGTGACGCTGCAAGTAGCGATGAAGCTCACCTGATATGTAAGCTAATCTCTCGCCTTACGGTCCTCAAAGATAAACAGGGTCTCTCTCACCTCATTTTGTGGAGGTGCTACCAAATGAGGATGTGACACCATATAATACCAACCCAGATACTCATCAAATACATCATATGGTCGGACAGCAAAAACTGCATCACGAATAACATCCAAAACCCCCTGAACATAACTTAATTAGTCTACATCCACATCAAGAGACTCAACAGCAGGAGGATGGCAGGGTATGTACTGTATGTATCCAAGCTGACACAAACAAAAAACTGTATCACGAATAACATCCAAAACCCCCTGAACATAACTTAATCAGTCTACATCCACATCAAGAGACTCAACAGCAGGAGGATGGCAGGGTATGTACTGTATGTATCCAAGCTGACACAAACATTTGTCGGGTAGATATACCATTATTGTACCATACCATTTCAGACCACCCTTGTATAGACATATATCATCAAATGGACGTATATGTCGGCGATCCTCAAAAGGACGCCAAATGACATCACCCGGTGTCAATGCATCTAAATGCACCCTGTGTTGATCGACCTTTGTAGTGGATTGTCTGTAACACCACTTCATCGCCCTCGGAAGTGGACTACCTACACCACAAATCCCAAATAGATCTCTCTTCCCAATAGAGAAAAATACTGTGGATCCAAAGATCATACACACCATGAATAATATAAATAAAATTCATAAATAACTAAAGATAATATATATATATATATATATATATATATATATATATATATATATATATATATATATATATATATTATCTGTAATAGAGAGTCAAAAAGTAAGATACACTTATTCAACCCTCCTTCTAAGTGTTTTTCCAAACCTTTAAATCTTTACCGCTATTTAGGTGATGCTTTTTTCTATTCTTGCAAAAGGTTGGGTGGATATGTCTCTCTATTACAAATACATAATATATATATATATATATATATATATATATATATATATATATATATAAATTCGAAATAGTGAGCTAACACATATTAGGTAAACCACTCACCATTTTTTTTTAAATATTCATTATTATTATTATTTGTGCTATATATTTATTGATAATCTGTATATATTTATTATGAAACTTTTATTTGAATATATTTTGTTTTGTTCAATTAAAAAAATCACAAAAGATTGAAACAAACTACTTTATTTTTATTTATTTAAACAACAAATTTCTAGAAAAAAGTTATGGATTTTTTTATTCTTCATATTTGACTTTATAAAAGAGAAATTTTGCAAATTAAGACGATTTAACTGTTCTATTTAAGCAAAGATTTATGCAAATGAAGACAATATATAATTGGAACAAATAATTTCCTAAAATACTAAAATTCCTAAATATACTATTTTCCAAATTTCACAATTCCCTGTCCAAAAGGTTAAACGGAATGGTAACAAAGATATTAGGATCATCCACTAATCAACTTTCATTAGAATAGTTTTTCCTCTTGAGTGCTAAAGAAAAATGATTTTCAATACAATTTTTGGCAAAAACTTTAGTCATTATAAGGGAAACATATTGGGATATGGGGCATATCTGTGCTTCTTGTTCATGACTTTCAGTCTTTGTATAGTCTTAAAGCCTTACATGTTGGATCCTATACATCATTTTTGTAAGTGTTTATCTTTTTCTCTTTACTCACTTGCATTTTTCTCTTGGTTATTTTCATATAATCTTAATTTCAAGCATGAGTAATGTCGTTTTTTAATTCTTAATTACACATAGATAGGAATTGATGAAATGTTGGATTTATAAGAGAGATGATCCATACTTCTATATAATTTTAAGGTTTTTGATTAATATGTGGTGTCAAGGTCTCTTGGACCCAGAACGTTTAGTCTATTAATACTTTCGAGTCTCGCTTCCCGGACTCCCTTGTGGTATCAAAGACTAGTTGATTCAATAGGAGAGTGTGGATCAAGATTAGTGATGTGGGTGACTCACCCTTGTGGGGGAGATTGTTGGGTTTTATACGTGAAAGTGCTAAAATTTTGCATAAATTAGGTGTGGAGAAAATGTTGGGTTTATAAGAGAAGTAACTCATACTCTCTCCAATGACCTTAAGGTTTTGAGTGGATATGTGGTGCCAAAGTCTCTGAACCTTTAACCAACTAACACTTCGGAGTCTAGCTCCCTGAACTCCCCAACCGTTTATGTTCATGATTTGGAATTTTGTCATTTCTATGTAGATTGAGAGTAGGATCCGATTAAGTGGTTGGTAATTAGAGGCGCGCTAGATATGATCAAGTGTCCTCCTTTTGATTTGTGAAAGTGGTCGTGTCTACCTTCCTCCGGTTCGTTCTCTCCAAAAAATTATACATATGAAGATTCAGAATATCCTGAATAATTTATTTGGTTGGTTTTTGTTTCCTTATTTTTCCGATTTGAATTTTTTCTCTCTTATGTTTATTTTCCGTCATGCTTCATAGTTAGGGTTATAGTTCTTACGTACTTCTAAATCAGTGTCTAAACTTCTTTTATATTTTAATATGTGAATCTACTTTACTATTACAAAATTTGATCCTATTGACAAAAATCATCTATTTTGCAGTTGAAGAAATAAAAACAATAAAAGTAGAGGAAGAGCTATGCATCTCAGAACCAAGAACTGAATATTGTCAACCAAATGGAGATATCAGAGTGCATGGAAAATCTTCCTCAGTTTACATTGTGCCACACAAAACAATCACCATGGATAAAAACATGTCAAGGAGTATAAAGCCCTATGCAAGAAAGGATGAAACAAATGCAATGAAAAGGGTAACACAATGGTCAGTAAAAAACATCCAACAAGCCCCAAATTGCACCAAAAATCACACCATTCCAGCAGTGATATTCTCCACTTCAGGATACACAGGAAACCATTTCCATGAATTCAGTGACACCATCATTCCACTGTTTTTGACTTGTAAGCAATTCAATGGACAAGTGCAGCTTCTCATAACTGATATCAAGCCTTGGTGGATTATCAAACACAAACCATTTCTTGAAAAACTTTCCAACTACGAGATTATCGACGTTGATAAAGACGAAGAAGTGCATTGCTTCCCTAAGATGATTATTGGTCTCAAAAGGCATGATAAAGATCTTACCATTGATTCTCAAAAGTATTCATATTCTATGAAAGAGTTTAGAGATTTTTTGAGAAGCTCTTACTCATTGGAAAGAATTAATGCAATCGAAATTCGAGATACTAGAAAACAAAGCTTGAAGGTCAAGAAACCTAGGCTTCTTATTGTATCAAGAAAGAGAACAAGATCATTCACTAATATACCTCAAATAGTGAAAATGGCTAAAGGGTTAGGTTTCAAAGTGCTTGTTAAGGATGGAGGAAGAAACATGTCAAGGTTTGCAAATATTGTGAATTCTTGTGATGTGTTGATGGGAGTTTATGGTGCTGGTCTTACTAACATAGTTTTCTTACCTGAAAATGCAATTTTCATTCAAGTTGTGCCTTATGGTGATGTGGAATTGCTTGATGCAAATGCTTTTGGAAAGGCCTCAGAAGATATGAATATAAGGTATTTGGAATATAAAATAAGGTTAGAAGAAAGGAGAGTAGAAGAATGGGAGAAACAAAATGTAAGGCTTGATGTTAATAGGTTTAGGCCAATATTGCAAAATGCCCTTGAGTTATTGGTTCAATAGATGCAGAATCATTACATTACATTAAGTCAATAGAGATGATTTTTGTTAATTTGGTAGCTCACTAGTACTTAACAAAAAATATGGTTTTTTGAGTCCATTTTATCTTTAGTATTTTTATTAATTAGATATCTGAAAATTTTCATTTCTATTATGTTCTTGACAATTCTAAGTATGTGAATTATGCGGAATAAAATAAGAATAATTTGACTTTTTTAATGTTAATAGAGTTATTCTTTGAAATGAAATATTTTGATTATTATTATTATTATTATTATTATTATTATTATTATTATTATTATTATTATTATTATTATTATTATTATTATTATTATTATTATTATTATTATTATTATTATTATTATTATTATTATAGGGTTTGATAGAATTATAAAATTTATAAAAATCTGTTTGAATATAGTAATTCTAAGGTTTGATACATTTTTAGGAAATAATTAAAATATTGATCTGGGCTAAATACATTGTTTGAACATTTGTACAATTCCTTTTGAAATATTTTCTTAAAAATATAAAATTTTGTAAATTTTAAAAGCTTTACTCTTTCCTAAAATTAAAATTTTAAAATACCAGTCAAAGTGTTTTCTTCTTGAATTCAAAGAAGATAATCAACAACTTTGAAAGAAAAAAAAGAAAAAGATATTCTATTTGATTGGTTTGTAGGTGGTATTAGTAAGAGAATGAAATTCAGTCTTCATACTTATTTCAAGGTTAGTCATGTGTAGGGGTGACAAAGCGGGCGGTCCACCCCGTTTATGCCCGCCTCTTTTAAGTCTGTCCAAAAGTAGGGTGAGGTGAGACGGATCAACTTAAGTGTTTGGGTTTAAAAGTTAAGTCTGGTTCCTTTACTAACGGGTTGACGGGCCAACCCGTCGAATTTTATTTTATTATTTTACAATTTGATTTACTATATAATTTACAAAAAAATTATTTTTTACTAAAGAATCGATAAATTTTTTAACGCATAATAGAACTTCAACATGTGTTAGTCCAAACTCCAAACAATTCATAAAATAAAATAAATAAATACCAATTTCAATCAAAACATAACGAAATAAACTCAATTATAATAAATAAAAAATATCAAAATAAAAAAATAAACGATACATATCATCCTAATCCTATTTAAAAACTAACTACTAAAGAACCATATTAAGATTTTACACAAGACAAACAATAATAACAATTACACTGCATAAAATAGTAGTACATAAAATATCAATACTTGACTTTCTCAATGTTTACATCATGTAAACTCTTATATTGACTGACTTTTTAATAGTTAAACTTATTTGTCACACGTATAGAATAATCAAATCATTATTTTCTTAAAATCATCATCTATTTCTAAAGAAAACATCTGAACTAATGTATTGAAAAGTTAATAATTTTGCATGTCATGCAATTGTTCTTTTATTTAAAAAAAATTCAATCAACACATGTATTAGAAAGTTATAAAAAAAAACATTGAGCTTATAATTCATGTGTATAATAATTTAAAATACAATTTAATCAACATAATCCTATGAGAAAAGTGTTATTTTATAGTTAAAGTTGTTTTAATTCGAAGTAAAAAATAAAAAAATTTAACAAAAAGTTTGCGTGTAAAACCCTCCCCACACCGCCTCGGCCTGCTTTTTTAAGCGGGTTAGGCGGGGCGGACCAACTTAAAGCATCGAATCAAAAACTTCAATCCAACCCGCCAAAAATGGCAGGTCAAATATGCCGACTCGACGGACCCAACCCATTTTGTCATCCCTAATTAGGTTTGTACCACTTGTGATTAGATATCTTAGGCTTTTTACCATATTTAATCAACTAGAGAGCAACGTGGGTGATATTGATTAGCAGAGGTGTTGGGTTAGGGATGTTCAAAACTAAATTGACCCTTTAGAAAACCGTAAAATTAGACCAATTTTATGGGTTTAGGGATGTTCAAAATTATTGAATGTGTTTGAGTTATTTTTAAATTTACGGTTCGATTTAAATTGTGGTTTGTATTTTGCAAACCACACTAAAGATATTTTAAAATTTTAATATATATATATATATATATATATATATATATATATATATATATATATATATATATATATATATATAAATTTTTTAGAGAAATCAACATTTATTATATGTATATTTTATAATATTCATATTTATTTTAATATACATATCGTCAAAAAATAAAATATTATTTATTGATAAATACTATTTTTATAAAATATATTTTATCTTATCCTTTTTATGATATTTATTTAAGAATGTGATTTCGTGTATATCATTTTTTAGATTTAAGATAAATTATAAGACGCAATCTTATATATCAAATTATAAAGTTATTTTGACATTATAATTTTTTTATGGTAATGTATGAACGATTAAACACAATTATATGTTTTTCTATATCTATATGTATGAATCAATAATTTTTAAAATAAAAAAAAACAAATCAACTCAAATCACATTAATTTGATTTGATTTGGTTCGGTTTTATTTTAAAAGTCAACCGAATCAAATCAAATTGCATGTTTTTTTCTTACGATTTGGATGATTTTAACTTCAAAATCACAAACGACACCACGATATGGGGTGTTGGTTTAGAAAATAATTAAAATATTTATATTTATTAAAATGCAATTTTAAATTTAGTTCATTTTTAATATAGGTCAAAGAATACTTGTATAATTATACTCCTAATTATTTTAACACTAGTTTTATGAATTTATAAATTTAACAAAAATAATTAAAATAATCATTTGGAATACTTGTCTGTCTGTCTGTTTTTTCAATTATACTAAGAGTGAAAAAACATTGGGAGCAAACATGGTCATTAGCCCTGAGTTTAGTATCCACATAGAAAAATAATGTAAATCATTACCTGAGTTTAAGATACCTTATATAATGTAAAATGTGTCAGTCGAGTTGACCTTATATATGGGCTTTGATATGAATAAATGATCAAAATTGGAGACGGCTGGAACGGTTGATGATCCTTCGAGCAAGTTGATGTTGAGGAGAGGGTGGTGTACCTACAAGGCACTCTGATGCTAAAGTAAGCAAATGTTCAAGAACGAGGGTAGAAAATATTAGGGTTTTGAGTGTAAGAAAGTGATACCTTGCCCTCAAAGATATGAGGGTTTATATAAGGGACATAGGAGGATTCTCATTGGTTACTATATTTGGGCTGAGATACGCGGATCCGCAAATATAGTCGTCCAAACTGACTAGGTCAAGGCCGAACAGATATGCCCGCAACTAGCCGTTATGTCGAGCATGGATGACATAACGGGCACAGATTACGATGGGATAAACCGTGGATTAGCTCGACATACATCGAGCAGAGTAAATGTGATGCGGGCAACTAAGACCCCTGAATATGCCACTGAGGCCTGATAGGTCGTTATAATTAAGAGAGCAATGACCTGCCCGAAAGCTTCCGGGCAATCCAGAACAGTAGCCCCCCAAGTCGTCGCCTCTGCTTGTGGAGGTGATGACTTGACTTCGAAGAGAGTGTTAGAGATCGTTTTATCCGGGGAGATGAGGAGTCGTCGAGGAAGCGAAAGGTTTGAGAAATTGGGAGGGTTCTCGCTTACGTGGCTTCGAGTCGTGTGCAATGATGCCTTGGCAGACCTAGGGACTAGGGTTTAATGATGGATCCCCTAGGTTCCCTAAGCACGTGCTTATACACGTGCGGGATGGAGGCCTATAAAAAGAGGGAAGACTTGTCATTCGAGAACTTTTCCTTCGCTTGAACCTGTCGCACATGCCTCGCTTCTTCATTTATCAATCCGAGGAAGTTGAGTTTGTGTGTTCCAGGATTATCTCCGCCTTCACCGGGCGTGATTATCGATCGCAACGTTTGATAGTCTTTGAAACGATAAGTTTTTAAGCCTTTTGCTCAAGTTCATTATGTTAGGTTTGAAATTCATATTTGTTCATAGAGTGCATGCGATTAAGGCTTCGATTTTTGGGGTTTTCTTTTTAGCGGTGAGCGGCTGCTACGCCGTTCTCTGGCGTTTAGTGACGTTGGAGATTTCCCGTGCGCGCCCTTCTCTGAATTGAGGGATTCTGTCTTGAATGATAGACTGTCTTTGAGAGAGGGTTGTTGACCGAGGAAATGGATCCTCGTTCGTCCGAGCCCTTTCACATGATTAGTGGTGGAAGGGTGGATTTGACGTTGATGTCGAGCTCACCGACTTCCTCTACTTTTTAGGTATTGTGACAGGCAGTAGATAAAGTAGTTGTGAAAGTTCGAAGGATTTCGGGCGAGAGTACACCGAATTTACAACTGACGAGGAAGGTGCTTCGGGCGAGATCCTAAGGGAGGATTCTCCTTCCGCCGAGGGACCTCAGTCGGCAAAGGATCCATCTGTAACAGTAGCTCAGGTCGGGAACCAAGATCCGACTACCTGGGTGGCTCCGAATGTTCGCTTGAGGGAGTCGTACTTTACCACTCGTCAAGATGAGGTGTTCGATGGGGTGGCCTGGTATGGCCCCGAGGGTGAAGATGTGAACGAGGAGGGGAGACAAGAGGATTGGGCAATGTATATTACGGCGGCCGTGCATCGGATCTGTTCGATATATGAGGCTGGCCGTATTCCAGTGTTCGACATCTGGTTTAGGGAGTTGGGATTTCGCCTTCCATTTACTGATCTGCAAGTGGCGATTTTCGACCACCTTCGTCTGGCTCCATCTCAGCTACACCCGAATGTGATCGCTTAAATCCAGGAGTTCGAGATAGTGTGTGTAACACCCCAAATAATTCAATTATTAAATCATTAGAATTTTAATTATTAATTTAATTAGAAGTTTAATTATTGGTATTTTTTGAATTATCGAAATTAATTATTTAATTAAATAGAATGGAAGTGTTGGGGTGTGAGGTGTGAAATGGAGGGTTTGAGGAGTAAAAGACTCTACTCATATTAATTATTATATTATTATTATTTTAGAATAGTTAAAGGAAATAAATAAAAGAAAAAAAGAGAAGGAATTGGAATATTCACTCTACGTACATTTGAGAAGAGAAGAAAGAAGAGGAGAAAAGCCAAAGCGTCGGAATTCGAAGAATCATCACGAGGTAAGGGGTGATTTTGTCTGATTGATATGCCTTATGGATTTTGATAATCAATAAGATTGAATAATACGTTAGGAATCCCGATTTAGGATTTTCTAGGTTATGCCGTAATGATGTGGTCTGACGTAAAACCCCAATTGGAATACATAGTGATTGTTACTATGTGTAGATTGATGTTGTGGATTGATTAGGGAGTGTAATTCTATTGTTAATTGTATGTAAGAATGCATAATTTTTACTGCATATGTTGTACTTTGAATGTTGAAAAATATTTTGGTTGATTGGAATTGCAAACAGTGGAAAAAAAATTTGGTTTTTAGGGGAAAATACGCAGCATGAGTCGACACATAAGGCTATGTATCGATACAAGCTGGTATGTGTTTAAAAACCAGAAGCGTGAAAAAGGCTTGCATCGACACATGAGCCCTTGCATCGACTTATGAGGCACTTTTGGGAAGCTTGGATCGACATATACGAGTTATATATCGACACAAGACAGTTTTGCATCGATACGAGAGAGCATGTATCGACTCATACTGTGTTAAACCAGATAAAATTGAAAATTTTAAAGCTATGAGCCGACACATACGACCTATGCGTCGACACATGTTGTGTGAAAAATTGAAAATTTTAAGCTATGAGCCGACACATGAGCTTATGCGTCGACACATATTGAACAGAACCAGAAAAATAACTTTTGGAAAATTGTTTCGGTCATATCTTTGCGACCGTAACTTCGATTTAGTTGTAGTTGGAACCTTTGAAAAGCTGGAAGTGTGAATTATCCTATAAAAACACTTTAAAGACCTAGTAAGTGAACCTTGTTGAATTAATATGACCTTCCGTATGAGGAATTTGTTGTTGTCGTGGTTGTTCATCGTTGATGTTGTAAATACTTGATAGATGTTAATATCATGTGTTGTGATTAACGTTGTGTCGCACTCTAAAATTTCCCCTTTGTTTTACCACATTGTTTCAAGCATAGACGTTCATTCATGGTGGCTTCAGAAAATTCTATAAGGAAAATTTTCATGAAAAAAAGATTATGCTGGATTTCTAAAGAGAACTTTCGTTTTGTTATTAATTCAGTATAATTCGAATTTCAAAAAGGGTTATTTGCTTTTGGAATTGGCATTCAAAAATAATTATTTGTTTTGTTTTCGGAATTTAAATTTTTAAAGGATTTATTTGTTCTTGGAATTTAAATTCATCGGAAGGAATGATGTTTGTTTTGGAGTGCAAATTCATTGGCAAAAATATCAAGAGGATTCAAGCTAAGGTTAATTCATCTTTTGAGTACAGTGCAATATTCTTTCAGATGAGATGCTACGGATGTCATTCAAATTTGTATTCATTTGTCAAGTTCTATAGATTACAATACCTTTTGCGAGAAGAAAATGGAATTAAGTTTGAAATTGAAGAAACAAGTTATTTTATTAATTTGATTAAATGTGAGTTACAAAATTTACAAAGTATTCAAATTCTATCATGGAAATTACAAGTTTGTTACAAAGAATTTGTAAATTACAATTCTAAATCCTAAAAGGTAAACTTTCGTAGCATCTTCAAAGTCTTCATGTCTTCAAGTCCATTCGCGATCCTTTCTTCTACTTTGCTTTACTTTCTCCACGCCACCATTGCCATCATCCAATGTTACATGAAACAAAAGAAAGAGAAATTTGGTTAGCAACATAATTCAAGCACATACGATTTTCAAGCAAAAGTCTCTATTCGGACTCATCATCAGGGTTTGTGTTAGGGAATCAGGTTTTAAAAGGTTAATGGTGTTCAAGCAACCAAAGCCTCAGAACTAAAGTTCCTTCATCGGCCACGACCTCCTATTGCAAATTACAACAACCTTTGTTGTTGGTTCACAAAAGGAGGTGTGAAGTGGAAAATAAGAAAAACATCATGTTTTTCCAAAGCAATCAAAAATCCAGCCCAACAGTTTATCACAGTTCCAAAAAAATCAGTTCAGCCCAAATATAAAGTCAACATGTTATCAATAGGCAGCAAGCAGAAAAACAAGAAGCATTTTTTACCCAAGAAAACATGGTTATCAGCTATAAGTGAAAAGTATTTCACCCAGCAACAGCAGCAGGCAGCAGGAAAATACACAGAAGAAGCCAAAGTTCAGATTAAAACAGCATATCAAATTATAGCTGAAAGAGGAAAATGGCAATAACTACAAGTAACTACAAAGGCAACAGGATATGTTTCCAAGGAGAGACAGATGGGAGTTGCACAAAAGAGATAAAAGAGCCAACATTAAGCAGGGACCAAGGCAGATGTCTCTTCAAACCAATCAGAAAAAATAGCATAAGAGATCAGAAGATAACCAAGGATACAAGCATGATATCTGTAAAAAGATAGCAAAAGGACCAAGGATAATCTGTTCAAAAGACAAGTTCCAGCCACAATTCAAAGAACACAACAGAAAAACATAACAGAGAGAAACCAACACCAGAAAACCAAGACCAAGCACCATATCTCAAAACAAGCATTCAAAAACCACGAAAATCAAATGGCATTTGTTCTAACAAGCATTCAAAAACGATAGAAAAGACCAAATGGTATCTGTTCTAGGAAACCAAGTGTAGCATTCATTCAAAAACCAGAAAAGTAACACCAAGTATAACATATGTTCAAACTCAGTTCAACAATGCAGCCATTCATTTATCAAAACCAGAAAAACTATTTTAAACAATAGCCACAGAATACTCATAAAACAAAAGCACAGAACATCCCAAAAACCAAACCCATCGTGTTCATCATTTTCCCGAAACGAACCCTTTAGAAATAGTTTTTTCAGAAACTCTACGTTCTGAGTAGAGAAAGAAGAGAGGAAAGACATAAAGCCAAGAACAATCTCACCCGAAGGACAACTCAGAAACCATTTTCACCATCAACACGTATCCAAGGCTCAGGTATCTTCACCATCGCCGGAATCGTGTCGGAGGTCTAGGGTTTCAAAAAACCCCTTTGGATTTCGCCCAAATTTTGTTACGTATCTGCAAAAACCAACACAGGCATCAAAGTAGGAAGAGTCAGAAACATATAAAACGTGAAGATATTGGGTTTATGGGCCACGCCGCCGCCGGAATCGCCATGAGGCGATTTCCGGCGCGGCCATTTCGGTTCCCAAAGAAACCACGGTGAGAGACCAGTGAGAGACCAGTGAGGAACGAGAGAGAGCGACGAGGATCCATGGGTTTTTGGGTCAAACTGTGAGGAACGCGTGAGGATGAGAGGAAGAAGATGAGAGCAGAGAGAGAGAGAGAGAGAGAGAGAGAGAGATTTTTATTTTGCCCATTTTGGGTAATTATCTTTTTTATTTTAGTTTTATTCTATTTTAAAAAAAAAACAATTTAGTTTCTATTTTTTTTAATGTTTAAGTCTAGTGTCACCACCTTGTTTTATTTATTTTTTTTAATTTTTTTCCATTTCTTTTATTTTTTCTCTTTTTGGTTAAATAATTTGTTTATAAAAAGAAAAAGAGTAAATGTAATTGGTAAGTAATACTACCTTGGCCGTTGGTGTATTTTGGAAAAAAGATCTGACGCATCTAGTTTGCTAGCACGTGTTGAGATTTTGCCGACCGATCGTACACGGATCAAATGGATTTCTTCTCGCACCTCCCAGAGTCACTGCGATACAAGCTAATTCTAAACTCTCATCTTTTAAATTGATTTATTTCCATGTAAATAATTTATTTGTTGCGATGTTCTAAATAATAATTGGCTCTGATAGTTTTTATTTGATGATTTATCGATTAAACTATTAGTCAATTTTTTCATCAAACAGAAAAAAATCATTTCTAACAATTATTTAAATTTCCGATTGTATTGTGTGATATTTGTCTGCTTATTTGCTCATTCAATATTTATTCACCATTGTACACTTCACACACAATTAAAATTAAAATTAATCTGATTCCGCCTCGATTGGCTCATAAGCCGATTTCTTAAAGGGTCTCATGGTTGGGGATGGGCATGGTCATCCTCACGAGATTGGTTAAAGCCCTTGTTGCTTTAATAAATCATAACCCAAAAATAACATTGGTCTATATACCAATTTTCCATGCACCAGGGTCTCATGGTTGGGAATAGGAGCACCTATCCTCACGAGGTTAATTAAGTCCATATACTTGATTAATCATAACCCGATTCCACATTTCATCTCAACACGTATCTCAGAATGCTTTCATAATTAAAGTTCCAAACCTCGATCCAACGTCGAGTTTCTTTTCAAAAATACTTTCATAAATAAGTATCTATTTCTCTCTCCTCCCAAACATATGGTAGTCAGTCCAGTATCGACCCTCGACCGTATGTTTGGTGTCTTAATCGAATTTACTTAACGTGAACCATGTTTCACCTCACCTTTTCTTAACAAAACTTTTGGGTAGAAAAAGATGATTAGGATGTTTCTGTCCACTCATCCAGGTAATTGGGGCGTTAGCCGTTGAACGCTTATGGTCCAATACTTGTCTCCCACATAAAGATAAAATAACTCATATAAACTCTTTTATTGCTCATATGTGATCATCAAACTCTTTTCTGACAAAGAGTGTGCAATAGTCATTTCAAACACGAATGAGGACTTAAGCTTTTCAAACAAACTAAACAAGTCCAAGTTCAAGCATTTGAAATGTCTAATGCACGATTTTTCTTATAAAATCAACACAACCAATTCAAACCTTTTTGAGAGGAACTACGGAGTTTTGACTTTCCCATTGCACAAGGGAATACGTAGGCACACGGTTCTAAAACCGTGTCAAACTCAAAATAATAGTAAACAAATTTTGTTTCTTTTATAACTTAGAGATTAGCGAATATACACACACACTTAGAATTAAACGGGTCCCATCGAATACGATGGATGTAAGAGATGCTAATACCTTCCTCTTACATAACCGACTCCCGATTCCATATTTTTGATCGTAGACCGCCTTATCCGTATCTATGGAGTTTTATCTATATTTTCCCGTTCCTTTTGGAACAAATAAAATTAGGTGGTGATTTCACTTATTTTCGAAATTTAAATGATTTTTGAAAATCGAGTTGCTTCACGTTGTTTATTCATGATTATGCTGTTATCATGTGTTGTTTGTTGGTGTTGGCTATGTATGGAATGATGTTGTGATATCATATTCCTTATTTGAATGTTGCATGCTTTTGTTGTGCATGCATATGCATTCTGGTGGTGGTTAATTCCCATTGTGTGGAATTGGATCTGCAGAGCCAATACCCGTACCCAGTGGCTTAGTGATGGTGAGGCTAGATTCGTGTCCCAGTGGTGTATGGGCGAATCGTTGATTAACGCTATTTCCGGGATGTAAACGAAACAGGGTGTGAATTTAGTTCACGTTTCGTACCACATGCATTGAATCTGCATTGCATATGGAGTTATAACATGATAAGATGGTTTCCAGTGTTATAATTTCACTGTTGTTGTTATTGTGCATATTGATCAGTGTGAATTGTAATTGTGTACTACAATCTGATTATGCTAATGAGGGTGAAATAATGTATTGAACTATTTTATTATTTTTAGAAACATATAATGCATTTTAATTGTTGATAAAATCTCACCCTTACTTTGATGATTTCAGATTGAAGTGTTAGCCGCTTAGGAGCTGGTGAGGATAGCTTTGAGCTGTGCTATTTAGTTTATCCGCGTGTCAGTGTCATGCTTTGGTAGTTGTAACACTGGAAAACGATTGTTTTGGAGTTATAGTTTTAAACTCTGTTTTCTTTTGGTTTATGTTGAAATAATTATGAGTTGAATTTATTCCAGTTTTTATGTTATTTTCCGCTGTGTAGAACATATTATTGGTTTTGGCTATTTTTAATAAAGTTCTTCAGTGAAGCATGACATTTTGAATGAGATTTTCTATTTAAATAAATTGTAATGCCCTTTATTATATGTTAACTCTGATTTATTTATTAAATTCGCGGGGTATTTTAGAAAGGGTGTTACAGTGTGTGAGTACTTAGAGATATGCGTTACTCTCCCCCTGTTCTTCCATATATTCTGTCTTCAGAGGAGTTCAGATAAGGAAGATGGTGTAGTTCGGTGGAGTTGGAGTCTAAGCCCTTTTCTTATGCCTCAAAACATCTTCGGGCTGCTTGGATGTCTCCGTGCAATATTGTCACCTTCCCGTTTGTTGTATAATATTTCATCTTCAAATGTACCGTGGATGGTACAACAATCAGCTCAGTGAGTGTGGGCCGACCAAAGATACATTGGTACAAAGATGGGCATTCGACGACCAAAAACTGTGTTTTGATTGACCTACCGGTCTCTCAGGCACCAAAAGTTACAATCAACTCGACATACCCCCACGACTTTGTTATGGAGCCGTTGAATCCCTGCAGATCTGAGCCGAGGTATGGAGTCAAGTGTGTCTCGTTGAGTTGTAACATCCTGAAGAGTTGAGTGTGCATAATATCAATCGAACTTCCCTGGTCGACTAATATGCGCCTGACGTCGAAGTTAACCATTCGAGCACGCACGAGCAGAGCGATATTTACGTTGGAGCGCCCCCAGGTAGCTGCTCCTTGTAGAAGGCCATTGGATGAGACTTGGCTTGGATCTTGTCAAGGGTGTCTCTCATATCCGAACTCCCTGACGAGGTCGTCGAATCTTCTTTTGATTGATCCGATGGAGTTCTTGGTGAACCCTCCACCAGAGATGACCATGATCGTTGGGAAAGATTCCCAAGGGCTGTGGGAGGAGAAGTATGTCGAGGTGGCATCTAGATCGGGGAAGAAGTCTTCCGACCTAGATATGCTCATTGCTACGGGCATAAAAGACTCCTCCGTGGGCTTTTCTTCCTCGACCTTGCTAGACGAGGGGGTTTCTTCTTTTGCAGGCTCCTTTTTCTTTTACTGCTTGAGATGCCCGTCTCTGATTAGGATCTCAATCGCATCCTTTAGGTGGATGCAGTCGTCAGTCACGTGTCCGTGACTCCGGTGAAACCTGCAATATTTGCTTTTATCTGTCCCCGGTTTAGCCGGAGTCTGCCGAGAAAAGCGTACACCGCCTAGTTGGAACTCGGAGTTCGCACAGTCGATCAAGATACGCTCCCGATAAGTGGTGAGGGGGTGTAGTCACTGAATCGACCCACCGTCCCCTTGTGGTCTCTCGAATCACGGGGTTTGTCTTTCCGCCGTCTTTCTCCCCGACGGGATGTCGAAGGGTCTTCATCCTTGGAGCTCTTGACGTTCTCCTTGTGTCGTGTGTCACGAGCAGAGTTTGCAGCCTCCTTTAACCCGGTAAGATCAACATAAAGAATCAAATAAGATGCAAGCAGAAAGTTGATATCATTTGCATATGGATCAAAAGCAGGTTGTAGAGGTCGTCCAAAGGCCTAAGAAACCCTTTCACTTTGTTCTTTATGGTCCTGCAATAGGAGGGGTCCACCCTCAACTAATTCAGGAGCAATTAGATCTAATCCATCTATAAACAAGCATGCTTTCTTAAGATGAAGTATTTCCCTCTACTGTCACTAGGCAAAACAAATTAAGAGAACAACAAAGAAGCAATTTATCAAAATAAAATGTTTTAGGATGAGAGAGGAGGTAACATAAATGAGGAAATTTTAAATATTTTGCAAAATAAATGTGAAGAAAAATAAGAAATGAGGTAAATATTGTTTTGCTATCAATATGTGAAGTACCTATGATGTTGTCAGGTGTAGGCAAATAGAAGTGAAGATAATGAGTTATTGATGTAATTATGATAGAAAAATTGTTTTTCTTAACTAAACTACGATGAAAATTTGTGTTATCGATAGAAAAGAAGAGGGATGTGACAATTGGAGTCATTACAGAATAGAACCTAAAATCTATATCTAGACAAAATTGGTTGTGTTTCCAGCGCGCTACACTACAAGCATGTTATTTGAGTAATTTTCCAACAAACTCTACAAATACTAGTACCTAGCCACTAATGTCAAAACCTCTAAATCTCCTCAACTTGTCCATTTTATTAAGGATGGTTAACTCACCATTTAATTATTTACGCCATATTAAGGATTTAGGATCAATAGAGATGGTGGACTTATATTGTGATAGGCTAACAAGTCTAGTTATGAAAGGGAGATATGAAGTCTCCAAGTTCTTGCATAATAGTCCCACCTCGGTTAGTGAAGGAAGAAACATAGCAGATGTCAGATATAAAATGCACAATTATCATGTACTTCAACTCATATCTTTCTCGGCCTTTTGGCTAAGATTAAATGTAGTATCTGTTCTTATCAATTTAATATTTGATATGTGAGTCAATGGTTCACACAATATTAAATTTATTTCTTGAGGGGGAGAGTCCACAACAATAGCTTGCTATTGGGTCTCTCAAGTGTCGCTTTTGCGTTGCACTATTGCAATAGCCTGGCACACCCCACCAAACCTAAGTTCAAATCTTAGTTTTGCATTTTTAATGACTGAAAGTGGTAGCTACAAGACAAACAAAGCTATATTGCCCTAAACTGGATTAGTTACTACATATATAGAAGAATTAAATCTATTCAGAAAGTTATACGTGGACTAAATACACATATACCTATCTTGTCTTTACTAGAACAAAAACACCAATCCTTTAATCCTTATTTTAATAAATAATTAAGTAATAAAAGAAATGATTAACCAAATCCAGCACTATGATTTTTGTAGGTATGCTTGTTTATATGTTGCAATTGCAAACTAGATTTCATAAAAATGCACAATAACGACATGTGAAATAACAATTATAGAGAAAAACAATTTTTGAGTTTTTTTCCCTCAATTGTTTTTTCCTTAGACAGTTTTGCATTGGAAATTTTCATCACATCTCAAGCATTTTGATTTAGTCCCAAAATAAAAATTTTAGACAGAAAACAAAAAATAAAATAATTTGTTGACAGTGGGATTTGAACCCACGCCCTTTCGGACAAGAACCTTAATCTGGCGCCTTAGACCAACTCGGCCATATCAACTTTGTTGCATGTTAAGCTGATATGTAGTTAGATAACCAAAGTTTTAGAGAGAATATGAACCAAAGTTTCAGAGAGAATATAGAATATGAGCCTGTACTCTTTTCTTACCACCCACAACAAACAAACATCACAAAGCACAACAATACACTAATAATTCAGATGTCGAAATTACTATATTTTTTCACAGATTAATTAATCAATTCTTCCTTTTGTAAAAATTGACTCTAGCAAAATTAAATTGATACTTTCTTATATACAATTTTACTTAAGAGTAACCGAAATAATTTAAAATGTGATCTTATACATCCGGAATCAATAGAATGTCTCACTTCTTAAAAATCTTCAAATTTAAATAAAATATTCTAATTACGATAAAATTAAATTAACAGCAACAGCTGCAACACAATAAATTTGACTTTGGTGGCATCAAAATATCGACTTATAAAATTGACCGTGACTAAACACTATGAAGAACAACTACCCAAAATCCAAAAACTAAGCTTTTGAGGGATCTTTACTAAAAACTAAGCAATTTAGTAATACTGTCAGTGCGATGTTGCATATACCTCAAAATACTTTTATGCTGCATTTGTAATCCGGACAATGTCATGCATTTTGGAAAATCTGATCAAGCTCAGATGCCTCACATCCAACCTTGTATAATAGATTTGATTACGAAATATAAATGCAAACCATCTGATCTTAATTAAATCGACAATCTAGATTGTATAAGTGCGGCAGATGAGGGATTTCTAATTACAGGGGTTTGAATGTCACATATAATGATTGTGTAAATAAACATGAGATACTTTTAAAATTAAAAATAGTGTATTGAAATTTCTTGTTGAAAGCATTATCAAAACATACCTGGAGCAATATAACCATGTGTGCCAGCAAACCTTGTAACACGTAGAGCTTAAAGTCTTCAAAACAAAAATTTAGAACTTCTTCCAATGTAGAAAGTGCAGCTTGAACCTGTTTGAGAAATTGATTACTTTATTAAAATAATATTGATCAGGTTTTAATACATAGAATGTCATGAGGACCATTTCTAAAATAACATATTTACCGTCCGGGGGCACCCCAAATATGAACCAAAAAAATGCTATTTTCTCCTGTCTAAGGTCCAAGAGCTCAAGTCATGTTCCATCACCTTGGTTCTAATCTCAAGAAGATACCATGAATTCTTTTGATTCTAATCTCTATAGCATATGTGAAATAACATTTCTAGACAAGAAATAGTAGTTAATCTCTATAGCGGATTGAACAAAATACTTCCATTCTAAAATGTCATGGACAGAAAGAAAACGATTTTCTGAGTGGGGGGAGTCTTACTTGTATAGTCATAAGCCATCACTCAAATCATTTTCCTGGCGCTCTATGAATTCTTTTTTCCTTAGGTAGTTTTGCATCTGAAATTTTTACAAAATTAAAAGATCTCAGCTACTGTATTTTGATATGGGGTGATAACCGTTTTCTGCATTGTCATGAGTAAGGGTCCTATTCAATTGTGAATTGTGTATATTGTCCTCCCATATTCCGCAGCTGGCCAAATTTGGGTCCAAAAAACAGCAGGACAGATGTTGAGCATTTTGATTCAGTCATATCTGAAACACTATAGACCTCTAATTACCTGCATTGAGCATGATATGATGTCACAAATCTCAAAGTACTTAAGTCATGTATATTCAAAGAATATCAAAATCCACAATCATATATAACTAAGTGGTTATCATAAAATGCCTAAATGCAGTTAATCCTGATGAGAAATTCAAGTATGATCCAATGCTAGAACCTGAAAAGGGACTTCCAATTCAACTTCATCCTTCCCATTACACTTCATAATGTATTGATAAGAAGCTTTATCTATGAAGTGTTCATCTTATAATATTAAACTGCAAGGTTTGAATGTTATATTTCATATTTTTGATGTAACATCAAATTCTACAACCATAGAGGCATTTGATTACATTGTATGAAATGATATCATTGATCTCAAAGTACTAAAGTCATACATATTGAATGCGGTGATTTTAACTCTATCAAATCCACAATTGTAAGCTCGATATTAATCAAATAAGGCTTCATTCAAATAAGCAACCTAATTTAAAAGGCTTATAGTATAAATGTAATTTTGATGTTGTAGGTAATATGTAGAAATGAGACTCACTTTTTATCTATGTGTGGATGAAATCCTTTTGTGCAGAAAATGCATGTGAACTAGACACTAGACAGTCTCCATCTTGGTTTAATTACTGTTACATAAGAGCAACCTGCATCATAGTTATACCTACAGGGAACAGTTATAGACTCCAAGTTGTTGTATTGAAGTCCCCACATTGTGCAATTAGATAATAAGCATAACAAATGTCAGATATAAAAACACAACAAGCAATCATTTCAAATCATATCTTTCTCGGCCTTTTGGCTAAGATCAAGTGTAGTATCTGTTCTTATCAGTTTAATATCTGATATGTGGACTAATGGTTCACATGATATTAAATTTATTTCTTAAGGGGGAGAGTCCACTACAATAGCTTGCTATTGGGTCTCTCAAGTGTTGCTTTTGCTTTGCACTATTGCAATTGCCTGGCACACCCCACCAAACCTAGTTCAAATTTTAGTCTATTATTGATTATTGATTAGAAGTTTGACATTACTTATGCAGTTTAAACTATTGACATGTATATTATCTTAATTTTGCAAAACCACAATGCCTATCTTCTTTTTTCCATCCCTAATCTAAATTTTAACAACAACTTCATCACTAATAAACTTGTATCTTAATTTGACTATTGAAAACATGTTATAACCCAGGCTTTTAGAATCCAGGTACAAAACAACTTGCTTAAAGGACAGCTCTCGGACCCACGCCAACCCTACCTAATGTTTCTCTGATATCAACAGTCATAACTAATAGACAGTTTTTATTGGAGCTTTTCTGATTTAGTTTTTAGCATTTTAGGTAACTCTAGATTCTGTCTTCTTCTAACAAAAATGTTAAATTTCAAAATTATTAGTTAACAAAATTTGGCTGAGTTCTAAACCAATAAGAGACTACAAGAGTTGTTAGCTATTTAATTTTGTTGCAGAAAATGCAGGCCACTTTGTATGAACAAAGTCACTTTGAGCACAAAATGTATGTAAACCAGACAAACTGCCTCTATCACAACTATCACTCCATCACAATACAAATACATCGAAGACCTACAAAAAGCCAACATGACCAATACTAATCCCATAAATTATCATCCAATCAATATGCAATTATACTGCTTAATCAATTCCTTAGTCACCTCAAACTATATACTTTCTTTTGCCAACACCAAGGGTTATTTCTTATTAAATATTTGAACATCACAAATTCTCCAAGTACATGAACTCGGTAATAAAATACATTCGAATAATAGTTGACGTGACTTCTCAGTCTTAAGTCAAAATGAACCATTTTCAATGGAGATGTAAAGGAGAATTTTATAACAATACTTAGAATGTTATACAAGCTAATTACTTCAAAGCTGAAAGAAAAGCTGAGTCCTACTTTCTGCATTCCAATTGCTATGACCACACTTTAAATTAATCACTTTCTTTCGTAAAGTTATTATCTAATTTGTTAGGGTAGTTTCTTTCGTGAAATCATGTGCACCATATGACTGTATGTTATGCAACGAAAAACCAACTTCAGCACAAGTTGGAGTTAATGTCTACGTAGTTTTCTGATGACACGGTGGTGTAGAATAGGGTAGTTAGTGTTCATCCAGCTGTCTGGTGAAAGATCTCAGTATTAAACACATCAATAGGGAAGTTAAAATTCATCCATATGTTTTTCTTAAATAAAGAAAAAATCGGTCAATATCAGTTTTCAATTCAACTAAAAGTAACGAAAGAATTATCCAATTCAATAATAAAAGCCAAAGTGAACCCGTCATGCTTGAAGTTGGTCACTTTCAAGTCAAAAAATAAAAAACAGCAGTAGAGAGGGTGAAAAATACATTGCCTACTACTTGTAGAGTTGAGTCCCACGTCGAAAGAAGGTGAAAGGTATTGAGATAAGCAAGAGTATAAAAGAGCTTGAATACCAACATAGTAACATACTTACCTGGATGGGGTCAATGGTTGATCATGAAGGACCATGGCCTAGGAGAGTGACCTCCATTGCACTTAGGAGGGGTGCCATCCTAAGGTCTACCCAAGTGGTGGAACCTACATCATAATTTGTTGCTGTGGGGGCCTGCGTTCGCGCAGCCCCTTCCTATTCTAATGACAAAGTTTATGTATTATGGATTATGTATTTTCAACAAGGCATATTGATTTTGTAAGTGACATGATTCTCTCTGTTGAAACCAAGAAAGTGTATGAACATTCTAAATATGTAGTTTGCTTTCCAAATAGTCTTGCTAAGTACTATGTTTTGATCTCACTCTTTGTTTACTTATACAATCTTTATGTTTTTTTATCTTCTGATATTTATGAATGAATGGAAAAATGGACAAAAGAGCATTGTTGGAGCTTATATTGGA
This sequence comes from Vicia sativa, assembly GCA_021764765.1. Lineage (NCBI taxonomy): Eukaryota > Viridiplantae > Streptophyta > Magnoliopsida > Fabales > Fabaceae > Vicia > Vicia sativa. Next base: position 3,212,139 of record CM038795.1, read on the forward strand.
ACAAATAGATGTAAACAATTTGCTAAAAATGGCTTCCAACAAATAAGTTTCAGGATGGATGGGAATTCATTACTGCAGTACTCACCAAGTGTTGTGGGCTGGAGGTGGAGCAGCCTTTGATCCTTCCACTGTCAGGAGTATTAAGACGGAACATGGTATTGAGAATGTTATACTACTCAAATATGTTATCATAATGTTACAATACACCTGTAGAGGGATTATTGGACCAAATTAGTCACTGCATATATAGAAGGATTAAATTCATTCAAAAAGCTATATGAAGACTAAATACACTAAAAGAATGAGTTTGGATTCCAACTAATGATGCGGAATGAGGTAAATATTGTTTTGCAATCAATATATGGAGTACCAGTGATGTTGTCAATGATGAGAATGAGTTATTGATGTGATTATGACAGAAAATAAAATAGTTTTTCAATTTGTGTTATGCCCTCCTGCTGTGAAGCACGGGTATTCCATTGTCATGAGTAAGGGTCCTATTCTATTGCGAATTGTGTAGATTGTCCTCCCATATTCTGCAGCTGGCCAAGTTTGATGTTGAGCATTTAGATTCAGTCATATCTCAAACACTATATACCTCTAATTACCTGCATTGACCATGATATGATGTTACTAATCTCAAAGTACTACTTAAGTCATGTACAAAATGGGTATTTCAGATGAAAAGGGGTTTGTTGAAGAAAACTTCTCGGCGGTGGCAACAAAATAAGAGCGAGCGAGACTTTCCTACTTCCTTCAATAGCAAATTAATAAAGTATTTTTCTTAAGATGTAGTATTCCCCTCTGCTGTCTTAAGATCCATAAGCAGATGCTGCTGAAAGTATGATTTTCATAGCAAATAAATGGTGGCAAATAGATGTAAGCAATTTGCTGGCTAGAATGAATTTGGCTTCCAACTAATGATGCAGAACTAGCTGACAGATATGAAGAAATTTTTAATAATTATGTGCAGCAAAAAGACGGAACGGAATGAGGTAAATATTGTTTAGCTATCGCTATATGCAGTACTAGGGATGCTGTCAATGATGAGAATGAGTTACTGATATGATTATGATAGAAATTAAAATGTGCACCAAAATAGATGTGATTATCAGTAAGATGACATTATTTTTTACTGATCCTTCTTTTAAATAGGAGGGCTAGGCTCATCAGGTTTCGTGGGCTAGATGTGCAGCGGCTGTGATCCCTCCTCCACTGAGAGGAGTAGGTGAAACCAGCCTCACACCTTCCTAAGACCACCCACAAGACCAATGCCTTCGCACAAGGCCTTTGGATCAACTCGCAACTTGGAGACCAACCCGTTAAAGCTTAGCCATGTTCCATCTCCTTGATGCCCCCACATGTGTCACAAGCTCAGCAAACAAACAAGCATGTAAGACATATATAAACACCTGCTTGTGTGATGTTCTAGCCAATGTGGGACTTAATGGATATGAATTTGTATAATATATATACTATTAAGATGGAACATGTTATAAAACTAATCGTTGACAAGATGTGGTTGAAAAGGTTTTTTAAATGGCTTAGTTTGTAGTCGGCACTTCCCCAACTACTTATGACATATATATCTGGTTTAGCTTAGAGTAATAACAAGCAAGATTACAACTTACCACTGTGCTTCAGGCTCTGGCTTTGTTCCCAAATCTGACTCAAACACCATATACCTCTAATTACCTGCATTGAGCATGATATGATGATATAAGTAATCTCAAACCTTGACCAAATAAGGCCTTATTTGGATAAACAAGTTAAGTAAGCGGTTATCATAAGGTATTCTCTATAACAGAAAATAAACTAAAATCAAACAGTGTGTCAAGTGTTTATTGAAGTAGATAAAACAATCCAAACAAACCCTATGCTAGCACTACTGATCACAAAACAACAAAATATCTACTTGTCTGAAACCTTGTCAGCTGATCCACCAAAAAGGAATGGGTTTGATTTTGACAAAATGGGTATTTCAGATGAAAACTTCTTGGCGGTGGCAACAAAATAACAGCGACCCAGACTTTCCTACTTCCTTCACCCGCCAATATTTTTATATTTTAACTATTTTATAATTAATCTAAATCTATAAATCATTTATATCATTTTTTTATTTATAACCTAGTTATTTTATGATTTCTATTATTATTATCTAACTAATGCAAAGTGGTAATTTATTAAATTTTTATTAATAATAATTTAGGCATTGACTGTCACATTAAAATACTTTTTTTAACTGCTTTTATTAAAAAAATATATATTTTGAAGTTGTGACAAACGAATTATGAACTGTGAAAATAATTATTGAATATACTTTGATTATCTAATTCGATTGACACTTTTGTTTGTTTAATCAATAGCTTTGTTCAAAGATGTCTATGGTCTTAATAATGTGCAACGATAGATATCTTAATCTTCCTTGTATTGATCAATATTTATTAAATGATAAAAGTTAAATTTCTTTCTTTCAAAAAAAAAAAAAACTTAGAATCGATTATATTTAAAACTTGTAATCGGTTGGAAACATTGTGTCAAACAATTAGATTGGCATAAAATACATTTATTTTAAATTTAACTTCTAGTCTATAAATAGGTGTCTTTCTTAATTAATTATTAAGAAAGAAAAGAGATGATGGCGATGTATCATATTAAATTATATTAAAATTTTTAATTTATTTATATTTTTTTTTATATTTATTAATTAATTTTGTATATTTATAACTATTGTTCTGAGTGATGTTTAAAAAAAACAAATTACTCAAAAATGAGTTTTTTTCCTTCCTTTTTAAGCTTGTGTTGTGAAATGTAATTGCTTATGATCTCAAAATTTTAAAGTATTTTCAGCCTTACTATTGTACCTCATCACGTTTTTATATAAGAAATATAATTGAAACCATCATTCTTTCAAAGATAGTGGAGATGTCAAATAGATTTGACAATTTCTTTTCTCATCTTGATGGTGCGGCTCACATCTATGAAAATTCAATATTGCTTTTAGAAAATTTTAAAGAAGCATTTTCGAATGTATCTTCAGTTCATTTTTATTAAAAATTGTTTCAAATATCTATCTGCGAATATTTTTGAGATAAATTCGAAGATGCATCTTCAAAAACTCTGATTCCAAATATACATCTCCAAAAACTAACATGCACGTATCATGGGCAGAAATATTGTCTAAATTTATATATTTTTTAATCTGAAGTCATTTTAAACCATTTGTCTCATCATCGTTTTAATAGACATGTCATGGATATAACATAAGGTGTGTGAGAAGTGTATTAGAAATTGTAAAGTTTTACATAGTTTATATATATATATATATATATATATATATATATATATATATATATATATATATATATATATATATATATATATATATATATATATATATAAATTAGACAAATAGAGTGTGTTATGCAATAGTAAATGTGGGTCAAGATTAACAGTGCCAGAAAAATTGGCAGTGAAAGTGCCCACTGAGAAAACGAGTGATAATGGGATCAATTGTACTAAGAGTGGAAAAACACTGGGAGCAAACATGGTCATTAGCCCTGAGTTTAGTATCCACGTAGAAAAATAATGTAAATCATTACCTGAGTTTACGATACCTTATATAATGTAAAATGTGTCAGTTGAGTTGACCTTATCTATGGGCTTTGATCTGAATAAATTATCAAAATCGGAGACGGCCGGAACGGTTGATGATCCTTCGAGCAACTTGATATTGAGGAGGGGTGGTGTACCTGCAAGGAACTCTGATGCTAAAGTAAGCAAATGTTCAAGGAAAAGGGTAGAAAATATTAGGGTTTTGAGTGTAAGAAAGTGATACATTGCCCTCAAAGATATGAAGGTTTATATAAGGGACATAGGAGGATTCTCATTGGTTACTATATTTGGACCGAGATACGCAGATTCGCAAATATAGTCGTTCAAGCTGACTAGGTCAAGGCCAAACAAATATGCCCGCACCTAGCCCGTTATGTCGAGCATGGATGACATAACGAACACAGTTTACGATGAGACAAACTGTGGATTAGCTCGACATACGTCGATCAGATTAAATGTGATGCGGGCAACTGAGAGCCCTAAATACGCCACTGAGGCCTGATAGGTCGTTATAATTAAGAGAAGAATGACATATCCGAAATTTTTTGGGTAGTCCAGAACAGTAGCCCCCAAAGTCGTCGCCTGCGCGTGGAGGCTTGACTTGACAAGAGTGTCGGAGATCGTTTCATCACAGGAGATAAGGGCGAGGCGAAATTTTTGAGAAATTGGGAGGATTCTCGCTTACGTGGCTTCGAGTCGTGTGCAATGATGGCTTGACAGACCTAGGGACTAGGGTTTATTGATGGATCCTCTAGGTTCCCTGGGCGCGTGCTTGTACACGTGCGAGATTGAGGCCTATAAAAAGAGGGAAGACTTGTCATTCGAGAAATTTTCCTTCACTTGAACCTGCTCGCACGTGCCTGGCTTCTTCATTTATCAATCCGAGGAAGTTGAGTTTGTATCAGTGCTTGATTATCTATCTGCAACGTTTTGATAGTCTTTGAAACGATACGTTTTGAAGCCTTTTTCTCAAGTTCATTATGTTAGGTTTGAAATTCCTATTTGTTCATAGAGTGCATGTGGTTAAGGCATCAATTTTTTGGGTTTTCTTTTTAGCGGTGAGCGGCTGCTACGCCGTTCTCTGGTGTTTAGTAACGCCTGAGTTTTCCCGTGCGCGCCCTTCTCTGAACTGAGGGATTCTGTTTTGAATGATAGTCTGTCTTTGAGAGAGGGATGTTGACCGAGGAAATGGATCCTCTTTCATCCGATCCCTTTCACATGATTAGTGGTGGAAGGGTGGATTTGATGTTGATGTCAAGCTCACCGACTTCCTCTACTTTTCAGATATTGTGACAGGCAGTAGATAAATTAGTTGCAAAAGTTCGAAGGATTTCGGGCGAGAGTACTCAGACTTTACAACTGACGAGGAAGGTACTTCAGGCGAGATCCTAAGGGAGGATTCTCCTTCCACCGAGGGACCTCAGTCGGTAGAGGATCCATCCGTAACAGTAGCTCTGGTCGGGAACCAAGATCCGACTACCTGGGTGGCTCCGAATGGTCGCTTGAGGGGGTCGTACTTTACCACTCGTCAGGATGAGGTGTTCGATGGGGTAGCCTGGTATGGCCCCGAGGGTGAAGATGTGAACGAGGAGGGGAGACAAGAGGATTTGGCAGTGTATATCCCTGCAGCCGTGCATCGGATCTGTTCGATATATGAGGCTAACCGTATTCCATTGTTCGACATCTGGTTTAGGGGGTTGGGATTTCGCCTTCCATTTACTAATCTACAAGTGGCGATTTTCGACCACCTTCGCCTGGCTCCATCTCAGCTTCACCCGAATGCGATCGCTTAAATCCAGGAGTTTGAGATAGTGTGTGAGTACTTAGAGATAGGCGCTACTATCCCCCTGTTCTTCCATATATTATGTCTTCAGAGGAGTTCAGATAAGGCGGATGGGGTAGTTCGGTGGAGCTAGGTGTCGTTTCGACAATATAATGGAAAGCTCTTCAAACCTTATCAGGAGTCTGTCCGATTTTTCAAGGATAAATTCATGTTAGTTCGACCGATCTCGGAACGGGCTCCCTTTAATGTGCTTTTGAGCATTCCTGTTATTTGGGAGGATGGTTCTCTGAAATTGAAGGAACATGGAGAGCAGGTGTATCGGCTCGTGTCCAGGTTTAACTTTCAATGGAACAAAGAGCATTTTGAGCGAAATGTTGATCAATACGTATGGGCCAAAGAGGGATTGGATGCCGAGGATTTGGCCAGTCTTGGCGTTTTGTTGTCTTATGTCGAGTGTCTTGTCCCGATACAACGCATGGGAAGAGGGGGAAAACCACTTGTGGGAGAAGACGGGGACCATCTTTTCGAGCCCCCGCTTATCAACGTGAGGGATCTCCTTCTTAGTGGGGATTCTAAGGCTTACTTGGGTAGATTTAGTATTCTTGCATCTTTTTCTTTCTTGTTATTGCTGAATATATTCAGTTTTGTCTGATCCTAACGTGAGTTTCTTTTATTGCAGCTAATATGAATCCCGTTATGGAACATATTTCTCTAAACTCACTACAGCATAAGAAAAGGGGGAAAGGGTCACCAAATGATATGGGGGCCAGTTCTAAGACAGGTCCGGGGAAGGCGTCTACAAGCCAGGTGGTCGGGACTCTATCCCCTCAACATACCCCCTCGACGAACAAGAGGGTTTGAGTTGATGGCAGCATGGTGGATCTAATCGGGGAAAGAGGAAAGGGGAAGTTTGATCTCTCGCCCTGTTGGCTCGACCACACCTACTTTGACAATACGAGCGTGAATCTTCCGCGGGCGGAGTCTCTTTTGTTGGAGGAAATTGACCGACCATCTAAGAAAGCATCTCTTTCTAAGGATGCAGACGCGTGGGTGCGCATTTTCGAGATGGCAGCGGCCTATTCTGAGTTGCGTCAATCTCCCGAGGTTGAGCTTCGAGAGCTCAGGGCCAAACTGAAGGAGACGGAGGAGGCCGCTAAGGGTCGGGAAGAAAAGTTATCCACTGATCTGAAGCAGACTGTCGAGGAGCGCAATGAGGCTCGGAAGGACAAGCAGCAACTGGCCGACGAGATCACGCGTTTGAAGGCTGATCTTGCTCCAATCGAGGGGGAGCCCGAAGATACCGCAGAGTTGAGGACCCGGGCAGATCTAATTGGACGTATTCAGCTGACTTATGATGATGCAGTGGTCGCTTCTACGGGGAGCTTTGAGAACGCCTTATCCCAGGTACGGGTCTTGAACCTGGGCGTCGGGTTGGTGACCAATGGAATATGAGTCCACTTCTATGTTGAAGATGGTGAGATAAAGAAGCTCGACTTCTTCGACGAATTGGTCAACATCCCCTGTTCCAAATAATGCATGACTTGTAACTCACACTTGCATCTCAATGATGTCTCCCTCATGTGTGAGTTTATCTGTTATGTTACCCCTCAAGTTGAATCTCTTTCATCTATATACACTTGTACCGATGTCGATACCCTTGTCACATCATAGGCACTTCAATGAAACACGCCGCTTGACCACCACCATGTCATAAAGACTTTTAATACAAGGAGTCGTCCTCTTACTCGAACCATCGGCTATGATACCACTAATGGATCTTCATGAAGGAAAACATACACATTGGATCAAAAACTCACCCAAACAAATGAGAGAGACCCCACATATTTCCCCAAAAATCTTAAGACATTGGTTGTATAGGTCATCTCACTTGTAAAATATTCAACTTTCATTTTTCCAAACAATATGAAACTTGTTACTCACATTTGTATCTCAATAACTACTTCTCTAACACTAATTAACCATCAACTATCTATCTATTAAAACTAACTAGCACAAAAGTACCTAAGTTACCCTTTTCTTTACATTATTTTACACTAACAAAATGTTAAACAAGTAAATAACTAATATCTCACTTTTTTTTCAATATAATCCATCAAAAGTGACGCAGAGCATTGATACATAGTGTAGGAACAAGTACCCTGTGAGAGACACACCATTTGTCCATCTAAAATCTTAAGGTGGGTGGATTCTCCCACTTATATATATTTAAGTCTCCACATTCCTATTCAATGTGGGACTATTTCTCCACTTACTCACACTTGCATATTATTCCAACAATTTTCCCTTCATTTTCTTTTTCCCTTTTTGTTTTTTCTAAGAATAAATAAAAATAAATTAAATCATTTTTTAATGTTATGAACAAGAACATAGAAAATGTCGCATTTTTAAAACACAAAATTGTCTCAACATAAAAACATAACTATTTTATAGCTATTAAAAAATAATTCATAGTTATTTTTAAATGTAACAAAAAACAAAAATTCTTCATCTCACGTGTCTTTCTTTATGGTTATTTATACAACTGAATTTATACTTTTTTTTTTTTTATAATTATGTAACTCATTTTTAATACATGTGTATCTAATTATATCTTATACCGTAGCGGGGCAAACAATTAACTTTTTATCTTTTAGATCACTACCTAGACAATTTATATTTTATTTTAATTAATAATTATTTTTATTTAAGAGACAAATTCTTTATTACACGTATATCGAAATATATTTTATAGGATTAAATACGCAAATTCTCCTATAATGTTAGCGAAATTTATTTTTAGCCCCTGATAAAGTTTTTTTGTAATCGCCCCTTGCAATATCTAGATTTCATCAAATAGATCCTGATTGCCAGATTGCAATAAAGATTCTCTTCAATTACATGCGTGGCAGTCCATGTTACAGTTTTTAAAATTTTTTAATTCTTTATTTATTCCGTTGAATTTTTTATTTTTTATTTATTATTTATAATTTTTTCATTATTTATTTATAATTAATTTTTTTTCACATTGAATTTTTTTATTTTTTATTTTACAATTTTTCATATATTTATTTATAAAAAAGATAAATTATTTTTTACATTAAATATATTGGGCCATTTAGTAAAAGTTATCATTAAAGCCCACTTAAAACACAGAAAATTTTACCCTATACCCCTACCTTTATTCCGATTCCCCCACAATTTTGACACTTGGACGAAATTGCCCCTGTATAAATATTAATTGCCAAATTTTTTTTCACTTTTACCATTGTAATTTCAGAAAAGTCAGAGAGAAAGATAAATTTTTGACAAACCGGAGAACCCAGACAGCCTAAATCCGGTTCTCATTTTGCACTCCCGGAAGACCCAAGAGTAAGTCATCCGGTTTGAAAATATTGGGAATTTTAACGCTCCGGATAACCTGGGTAGTGGGTTATCCGGTTTGAATTTTGGGAATTTCAACGCTCCGGATAACCTGGGTAGTGGGTTATCCGGTTTGAAAATTTGGAATTTTAACACTCCGGATAACCTGGGTAGTGGGTTATCCGGTTTGAAAAGTTGGAATTTTAACATTCCGGATAACCTGGGTAGTGGGTTATCCGGTTTGTGTTTTGGGCTCCGGATTTCACCTCCCATGGTTATCCGGATTGTTGCTGCGTATTTTGTCAAATTTTCCCGTTTTTTGACTCTTTTTTTTTCACTGGTTCGCAGACGAGGAGCGGATGGCAATATTTTACGTAGAAGAGTAGATGAGAGACGACGTGTCCGTGAAGCAGAATATGCAGAGGGACATCAGGCACCTGCAGGGGATCAGGGTGTATCCACCTTTTCCAGGAGGACCCACCGATACATCTCTTCTTATTAGATATGATGGTCACGTTGCTCGTCATCTTTGGTTTGGCGAGGTAAGTTTATATTTATCATTTTATTTTGAATAATTGTTATTTGTTAAAATTTATATATTTTATAACATGTTTGGTATAAATAATTTTAGGAGAGCATCGAAGGAGTTAAAGGTTCTTTGGCGAAATTGATAGGTTGGGTTCGCATATGCTACCTCCTATTATAGAGCATTGGTTGGGGAATTCTGGTCTATCATTTCTTCAAAGAACCAGTTTGTCGAGGATTGACCAACATCTGGTTTCAGCATTTGTAGAGCGATGGCATCCTGAAACATCGTCATTTCACATGCCATTTGGTGAAATGACCATTACTTTGGATGATGTTTCATGTCTTCTTCACGTGCCTATTAGGGGTGAGTTGGTTGACCTGCGAAGGGTTCTTGATAATGGCTATTAGATTAGCGATCGATCTTATGGGAGTTTCATTGGAGGAGATTCTTGAGGAGGTCAATTTTGTAGAGGTCCTTATTACAGTTGGATTGGTTAAAGGTTATATTTGAGCGTCGGTGGAATGAGTTTGATTGTCTGCGAGCATACATGATGGTGTTATTGGGTTGCACCATTCGGTGATAAGACCTTTACTCGGTAGAGGCAAAATATCTATCACTATTTAGGGATTTGGAGGGATGTGGTAGATATTGTTGGGGCGGCCTTGGTTAATCTTTACCGCTATTTAGGTGATGCTTCCTTCTATTCACATAAGCAGGGTGGATATGCCTCTCTATATTATAAAATATATATATATATATATATATATATATATATATATATATATTTTATCTTTAGTTATATATATATATATAATTATTTTTATCTTTAATTATTTATGAATGTTATTTATATTATGTGTATATGATCTTTGGATCCAGTATTTTCCCTCTATTGGGAAAAGAGGTCTATCTGTATTTGCGGTGTAGCGGTCCACTTCGAGGCGATGAAGTGGTGTTATAAATCGACTACAAAGGTCGAGCGTAGGGCGATTAGATGCATTGACACGGATGATGTCATTTGGCGTCCTTTTGCGATCAAACACATATGTCCATTTGATGATATATGTCTATACAAGGGTGGTCTCAAATGGTATGGATAATGCTATATCTACCGACGGATGTTTGCGTCGGTTTGGGTACAAACAATACATACCCCACCATCCTCCTACTATTGAGTCTCTTGATGTGGACATAGGTGGTTAAGCTATGGTCGGGGTTTTGGATGTCATTCGGGATGTTGTTTTTTTTCGACCCTATGATGTAGTTGATGAGTATATGGGTTGGTATTATATGGTGTCACATCCTCGATTGGTAGCACCGGAAAATGAGGAGAGAGATCCTGTGTATCTTGAGGGACGACGGAAGGCGAGAGGTTAGCCTATATATCGGTGAGCTTCATCGTTACTTGCGGTGCAAATGAGGAGGACGATGAGTTCATTGAGATCTTTCGATCCTTACGTGTAGCTCAGGGCGGACCACTACCTCAGGGAGGGCCGATACCTTACCCATCTCCATGATTTGCCTTGTTTATTATTTTTAGACTTATTTTGTATTTTGTGACATGTATTATCCTACGATTTACGTATTTCTGTTAGACTTATCTATATTGCTTTGTGCACTCTTATTTTACGTATTATCCTACGATTTACGTATTTTTACGAATTAAAATAAAATCTAAAAAATAACATGAAAGATATATGTCAACTGAATCCAAAATCTAGCATGAAAATCATATGTCAAATGAATATAAAACAAAACAATGACATCGAATCCAAATCTAGCGTGAAATAAAATGTCAAATGAATACAAAATAAAACTAAACATAACAATTATAGTTTAATAATCGTGGCCTACTACGGTGTAAGCGCGCCAATGTTGTAGTCGTCCGCCAAATCCTATCATCCAAGAAGTCGCCTGTTGTGCGGAATTGTTTCCAAGCCGATTGGTGGTAACGAAATCCTTCGTTCATGTTTACACGTTATAAGTAATTGAACAAATAAGTTTATGCGTAATATAACAAATAAGTAAAATAAGTATATATGTAACTTAAAAAATAAGTATAAGCGTAACTTAAAAAATAATTACTTGTACCCAATGATTTCCATCTACAAATCCAATGCAGTAAATGGACACATTAGGTGAATGTGAAGTCGTCATAGGAAAGAACGTTAGAGAAGGAAAACCCAAAGAGACAACAATGACATTATACCGATTAGCTATTACATAAGCCATTTCAAGTAATGTCATCCATTTCTCTAGTGGTTGAGGACCTAACTTTGATATCATCAACGAATCTCTCACTATCGAAAAATGAGGTCCAAATAACTTTTCATACAACTCTCTTCTAGGACCTTTAAGTTCATTATCCAAATCACGACGAACAATTGACCATCCATCCGATCCATAACCATGAAACAATGCAATGACTCTAAATCCACAATTTCCATCCTTCATCACATCAACAATGTCATCAATAAATGGTCGATATATCTTGGAAATTGTGTAATGTATTACTACATGGTTTTCTCGAGGTTTGGGATAGCGTGAACATACCCTCTTTGAAGACTTTTGGGAGTTCGAGTGCGCTCGATCAACATACTCGTGATATGAAGGATCACGATAAACATCATATCCCGCAGGTCTCTTCCCATTCTTCTTCACTCCTCCCTTGGTTTTTATTTTTCGGGTGCCAACATTTTTGATGTAGTGGGATAAGCAATTTCACACACCCTACTCTTTAATGCTCTTTTCCGACAACATCTACGCCTGTACTTTTCCAAATTTCCTCAATTGCATGGGTCATGTCCAACTCGATCCATCATCTGCATCCACCTCTTGTTTGCCTTCCATACTTAGCTTTCTCCAATGAATGTGAATAGCCTCAATTGGTATTGGATCACCACTCAGTGTATATCTCCCTAACTCACAAGCACAAGGTAACCCATACACTTTTCTATGAGTACACCCGCATTTTTGGGTGTCTGCCAACAATATCAACCCTCACACTCTTGACAATATGCCTCAGCGACTCTAGATCTGAGATCCACGCAAATTTCCATAAAATGGGCTAGTGTGTGCATGTTCAACTTCATAAAACTCTTACGAAATGAAGCTCTAATGTTTCCAATTGTATCTTAAGATTGCCATTCATAGCCTCCCGCATTTGCACATATCACCTAAACTATTCTCCAACATTTGCTTCAATTTCCAATGTGCGGATTCAACCCTTTAAATAAATTAAAAAACAAGTAAGTCGACAATAAAATTAATATAAAAAAACATTGACTAAAATCAAGATATATTAACATATGCATACCTATTGGTCGTGGTGTTTCCCAAATGCAACACTTGATTAGTCCATGCTTGACGAATCTATGTCTGCGGAGACAACCATGTATCTTTCACATAATCAATAAATGTTGTAAAGTCGACACATGCATGCTCAAGTTGTTGCAACCGTTGTTGATACTCCACCTCATCACTAGCCCTTACTAGTTCATACCACATTTTCTCTATCGACTCCCGCATGTCATCCACAACATATTCCTTACACTTCGCTTTCACATTTTGTTGATGTGAAATCGACAAAACAAATTGGTTGTTTTGGGAAATCTTGTTTCAATTGCTTTCATCAAGGCAAGATCTCTATCAGTCAACACCACTTGTGGCCAAAAATCGTCCTTAGTAAATAACTATTTCAACTTATCCAAAACCCAACAAAAAATTTCAGTCTGCTCTGATTCCATATATGCAAATGCAACAGCAAATGTCAACTTAGTGGATGTCACACCAACTATTTCAAACAGAGGTTGTCTATACTTATTTGTCTTGTATGTGCTATCCATAATCAACACAACAGGAAACATATTCAACAACTTCATGATTGGATGAGCCGAAAATATCCCTCACAACTTCGAATCATCTTTTTACGCTCCGTATACATAATCGATTCTTACCGGCTTAAACAAATGTTGCATTTACATTCTAGGCCCCTTATATCTTTACGTATTTTACTCTTGTGCTTGTATATTTGCGTGATCCGAGTGACATTTTACGGATCTTGCTCCTTCATGACAAAAGTATGTGTCTTGGTGGAACATGACGTTTTGTCAAATCAACAATATGTTGTTGTTGTTACGCATTAAGTCGACTTACAAGCGGATGCCGCAAATGTATCGGGTAACCCATGATTGTGAACTCCACATTTTACATCAATCTTCCATCCGAAACCATCTTTTGACGGTGTAGATCTAATTTTGAGCGGACAACCACATTTCTTACTAGCACTGTGTTTCACTTTCTCCTTCTTTGTATTTTCCACCTTTATCACAACCAAATATTACTTTATCACTTCTCCTCTCTTGCTGTTTTGGTATCGAGCGTGTTATTATAACGGTCACTTTATTCGATTCAATCTCCTTAACCCATCTTATTACCTCTTCTCTTGTGGCAAAGCGTTACGCGGTAAGCGGATCGATGGTATCTACGCATGTCTGATTTTTATCGCATAACTGAGGAATAACACCTGTTAAAAAAATAAAATAAAATAAAATAAAAAATTAAAAAATAAAAATAAAAAATAAAAAATAAAAAATAAAAAATAAATAAATAAAAAAACGAACCGGATAACACAGAGCAAGGTTATCCGGTTTGCAATATGGTACAAACCGGAAAACACAGCGCAAGGTTATCCGGTGTGTTAATTTGTGAACCGGATAACTCAAAGGCTGTGTTTTCCGGTGAATATTGCATTCCGGATGTAGCTTGGCTGGGTTATCCGGTTTGTGAAAAAATGCATACCGGATGTAGCCATTCTGAGTTATCCGGTTTGTTAAATTTCTGTTTCTTTGACTTTTCCGTACGCTCTTAGAAAAAAAATAAAAATAAATAAATAATCCATATAAAAATAAAAAAAAAAGTAAAAATTGGAATATTAAAAAATGCGTAAGGGTATCGGAATAAGAGTGGGGTATAGGGTAAAATTTTCTAAAACACAACACCCAATGCATCCACTTAAACTTTTCAAACAACCCATACTTGTACTTTTGAAATAAAAAGTGTGGAAATGATATATAAAGGCTTCCATTTTGTAATGTATATTCAATGTGGGACTTAAACTAAGTCATGTGAATTTTCTGTGTTAAAAAGCAATCACAGTTATCACATTTGCTATGTTTCTTCCTTTCAACAATCAATTGATATTTATAGTATACTACTACAATAATTCTCAAATTCATAGGTTAAAATTTCTTTTTTACATCAATTGGCACTGTTAATGTTAACTATTCTCTGCTATAGGATATGAGCAGTAGACTTGAAGAACGTAAGGACGACTGTCTTTCTTAGCTAAAGGAGAATGACTAAGACCCTGAAAAGTTGTTATGAAGATATAATTTTTCTGCATTGAAATATTTTACAATTTTATAATACTTAATTTAATATTTCATTTTCTTCTTCGTGAGTCGGGCTCTGTTTTGGTTTCTTTTTGGGTTTCATGTTGAGCCTACGATCATTCATTAGAACTACAATTGAAGCAAAATTCATTAGAACTACATATTGTTGAATTAAAAATTAAGCAACATGAAGAAAAATTGGCTCATGAACGGTCACAGGTGAAAATACATGCAGAACAAGTATCTCAGTTATTGGTAACCGAAAAGAATTTGTGTTTGCAGGTGACAACTGATGGAGAAAAATTCCAACAATTCCAGGTGTGTTTTATGTTCTCATTTTCTTCTGTCACAATTTGACTATTTTACTACAAATCTGCAACTAGTTTCTGCCATTACCAATGGTGTTCTTGGGTTAGTGCATTTGTTCTTTGGCATTTGGATTTTAGAAGACAAGTTGAGGATAAACCAAACTGCATTGCCTCTTGATTTGTGGTTGCTAGAATTTTTCCAGAGATTAACATGGTTGTCAATTGGTTTAACTAAAGAAGGTATATGACCTACAATATCATGATAAATATGTATTTGAAGCATTACACTTAACTAGGAGAGCTTCTTTTTTGTCATTTACTATAAGGAAAGAAGAAGATCCAAATTGTTCCATAAATGTTACAAACAGAATGCTTATGGAAATAAGGTTAAACTAATGCGACTTACCTTGTAAACAAGTATGATTTTCAAGATTTGCTAGTTGCATCTAAGATGTTTTTTATGGTTGGAAGATATATATACCTTAAACAAAACGAAAATGCATGCATGAAAATGAAAGATACACCAGAATTATTTGAAAGTACAGTATTGAAACAAGTGATAAAATCTCACATCTAAGACTATTCGACAAATCTAAGAGTTTAGATATCTCTTTTACAATGTATGTTCTAAAATTTAAAGTATTGGACTCCTGATAAGCTAATGGGCCTTAGGCCCAAAAATTAATTTAAAAATAAAATAATAATAATAATTCAGCTGGTACTGCCAAGTCCCCAGCACTTGAAAAATAATAATAATAACACGGCTTTTTTATTTTAAGAAATAGTATTCTTTATTATTAGTAATAACAAACTCTGAAATAGTTTTTGAAGTTATTTGATCGAGACTTTCATGTAAAATCAAGAACATAGAGTTTCTATTTTCTTTTATTTTTCTTTCTATCATATTGTCAACTTTAATTTTTTTAGTGTGGGTCATAAAAGCCAACATCAACCAAATGGCATCCAATAGATCATCGAGCTTAATTTAAAACGTGATATTTTTGTGTTAGAGTCTGTTGATTTTTTTTCTCTTTGGTTTTCCATTATCCAAGATTCTGATTAGTTAGGTTCTTTTATATAAAATAAAAAACTTATTTTTTTGCATAATTTTTCAATGGTTAGTAGTGCACATTTATAAACTCGAACATGCACAGCACGCATTATATATCCTAATCCCACAATTTGCTACCTACAAAAAAAAAATTAAGGTCAAGGATTTGTTGAGTAAATCAATCTTTAGATTATTTTCATTCTATAGCTTTATTACTATTTTGAATTTGCACGTGCATGCATGTGTGTCAGATAGAGAGACATTTAGTTAATTATTACTAAGATGGTACCTATATGTCTCAACCTAAAGGGTAAAGGGGACATACATAAGTTTGTTTGCATTTCAAGAAATCCATAAACAGTGCTTACTTTTGGAACTAATAATATATATGATCATTTAATTCTGTTATGATCATATATTATGCACACATATTCCATAAGAAGAAATTACACATATAATACAAAGCCATTCCAATATGTCAATTACCCTAATTCCTCATCATGCACCCCACTAAAAATTGAAATTGAATTATTCTTATTGTTAAAATGTCTCACTCTTTGTTACCAAACGACTTAGACTATCATCCTGCCGACAACTTTGCTTTTAATTATAAGTTTTTTTTAAAAAAAATAATCTTATTGTATATTATAATTCATATAAAAAGTTAAAATGTTTGGTTGTTAATTTGTACTTGGTTTTTTGTTCTCCAAGTTAACTAAATAAGTTTCTATATTCATGCAAAGGTTGGTTGATGAAGCTAGTGAGATTTTTCACTGTGTCACCAAATACCAAGTAGGGTAATAGAATTGCAATAATTGATATTTCAACATTTTAAACAAACTTTAGTTGGTTAAAATAACACTTTTCAAACCTAGCTGGTGGTTCTTGCTTCAAATATGAAAAAACTACAATTAACTAACAAAAAATGTACTAATTAATCATTGAAAAAATTTCCATATATGTCTTAACAGTCAACTACAGAGTCATTTTCATTCCCTATTTTATTAGTTTTAGAGAATCCTTATGGTACAAGAGCTAACCACTACGTGAGGAGCAGCATTTTATAGACAAATAAGTGCACCTTCCTCCATTTGTCACAAATAAAACTATGTCTCAAAATCTTAGCTATGCTTATAGAGATTTTGTATATGGTCTTCACTAATCAGCTTTTGATCAGAATGGCTTATATTAGTGAAATAGCATTCTGATGTTCTTTGGTTAATGAGATAAAAATGATTTACAATACAATATTTGCCAAAAGCTTTAGTCGTTATGAGCAGAAAAAGTTGGGATATGGAGCATTTGTTGGCTTCTTGCTCATAGTTTTGAGCCTTTGTACAGTGTTTAAGCCTTATTTGGTTCCTATACATGATTGTGAGTACTTCAACTTTTCCTATGTATGAGTAGTATAAGCTATAAGCATGCATGTTGTTTTTCATTTAAATAGTTATTTTGGCATGACATGCAGATAAATCAAATTTCATTTGTGAAATGAGTTTAAATAAATCTTTACTTCTTTTCTTTTCATAGTGAACCTGAAGCTCTCTATTGGTGCTGACACCAAAATGTTGATGGTCAATGACACAGGTGGTTCTCTAAAAATAGCCAAAGGTAAGAAAAAGATATATAACTACATTTTGTACTAGTAACAGAAACGTTTATCAATTTATGGAAATAAGTTGAAAATAGCTTATGAAGATGTCATAATAAGTTATTTTCATAAATTTTCTCCCAATCAGTAGAGCTTTTTGTGGTAAGAATAATATATAGTTTTTAAGCCAAATGATTTTGACAATATGTTTATGTGGTGATTCTTTGGTCTACTGTTGAAAAGACGTTGTAACAGAAATACTTGTTGAAGGCATTGGCAATTCTCAACTTATGATTGAAGGTAAGACTTTCTGAATCTCAGGAAGGTTAAAAGAATTTAGTTAAGGTAACCATTAAATTAACCAAGTATGTGAATATCTCATTTTTCAGATGAAAGAGTTGTACCAAAGAAACCAGGTAATAATGCCACAAGAATCTCTCCAGAAACAGCTAAAGGTAATAACAAATTCATAGTAGTAAGAGCAAGTTCGAATCAGATCTACCTGTGGTTTAACTAAATGAACACCTCAACCTACTTAATTTTGATTATAAAAAAAAAAAGTTAAAAATCGGCAGAGCACACTAGTTAGTACACTAGGAGGAAAATTATAATGACTGAAGGCTTATGATTTTTTTGACAGAAACTTTTTTATTTTGCAGTTGAAGATGATGCAACAAAGACTCTCATCAATGAAACCAGCATCTCCCCAACAAAAGCTGAAGGTAAATCATTTGCTTATCTCAGTAAGGTTGATACTTGAAAGCTTAGTTAAAAAACAAATAGAAAACTATGCAAGATCCTCAAGCAGATTGAAATTATTTTTGAAGTGAATGATATTCTCAAAGATCTTTTATATGCAAGGCTTGATCATTCTTTATTTTTCAGTTGAAAAATTAGAAACAAGAAAAGTAGAGCAAGAGCAACAACCACAATGTGTTTCAGAAGCAAAAACGGAATATTGCCAAACCCAAGGAGATATCCGAGTGCATGGAAATTCCTCTTCTGTTTACATTGTGTCAAACAATACGAACAGCTTGGCTGAAAACGTGCCATGGAATATAAGGCCTTATGCTCGGAAGACTGATGCATACGCAATGAGTAGTGTAAGAAATTGGTCAATTAAATCTAGCAACCAAGTCCCACAGTGCACAAAAAAGCACAGTATTCCAGCAGTAATATTCTCTACTGCAGGATACACTGGAAACCACTTCCATGAATTCAGTGACATAATCATTCCACTGTTTTTGACTTGTGCACAATTTAATGGACAAGTACAGCTTATCATAACTGATAAGATACCATGGTGGATTCCCAAACACCAAGCATTTCTTAAAAAGCTGTCCAAGTATGAGATTATGGACATTGATAAAGATGATGAAGTGCATTGCTTCCCTAAGGTGATTGTTGGGCTTAAAAGGTATCATAAAGAGCTAAGCATTGACCCCCAAAAGTATTCCTATTCTATCAAAGACTTCAGAGATTTTTTGAGAGATTCTTATTCACTGAAGAGAGTTAATGCAATCAAAATCAGAGATATTGACAACCAAATTAAGAAGCCTAAGCTCCTGATTCTTTCAAGAAAAAGATCAAGATCCTTCACTAATATAAACCAAATAGCAAAAATGGCTAAAGGGTTGGGTTTCAAAGTAATTGTTATGGAAGCAGGGCAGAACATGTGGAGTATTGCAAATGTTGTGAACTCTTGTGATGTACTAATGGGAGTTCATGGTGCTGGTCTTACTAACATACTTTTCCTTCCTGAAAATGCAATTTTCATTCAAGTTGTGCCTTATGGTGGGATGCAAGTGGATTGGCTTGCTACAAATGATTTTGCAAAGCCCTCAGAGGATATGAATATAAAGTACTTGGAATATAAAATAAAGTTGGAAGAAAGCACTCTTATACAACAATATCCATTAGACCATATGGCTATAAAGGATCCCTCATCAATAGTAAAACAGGGATGGGAAGCCTTTAGGTCAGTGTATTTTGACAAACAAAATGTAAAGCTTGATGCTAATAGGTTTAGACCAACGTTACAGAGAGCCCTAGAGTTATTGCATCGATAAGGTATGGCTTTTGATCTAGTTAAATGGATTCTTTAGGTTGTCATGGTTAGTAATCAGATGAAATCTCCGTAATTTATTTGTTTCTATCCATTATTTTTTTCTAGAGTAGCTTGCATTTGTACTAGTGAAGTTTTAGGCATGGTTTTTGGGTATCTTGCAAATAACAAACAGTTTAGGCCACTGTTGTGTTCGATTCTACATGCCCAAAATTAATAAATCTATGAATGCTAAGGATACACTCCGAAGCGGTACTTCTAAAATGATGTTGGTACTCGTACTAGTGATGTACCAAGTACAAGTATGTGTACCGTACTCATGGTATTTCATTTTTTTCTCATTATTTTGTTTCGAGTGAAATTTGTAATTTTCTCGTATATTTATATAATCATTTTTGTATTTTGGTTTCTTTATTGTTAAAACGTAACCCACTGTTCTATTTTTAAATTTATTTACTTGGATGTTTACGTGAATTGAACAACTTGGTACTCTCATGTTACATTATACAAACAAAACAAAAAAAAAACTCTCGTTTTTTATTGATGTGCTCATACCTCCTTGATTTTTTTTATAAATGTTGTATCCCGTACGGGGCTCATCGGATCTACATCAATGTATATTCAATCTATACTAATGTAACATTATTAGACTCAAATGAAAAGTATCTGCCTTTTTATAAATTAGAAAAATAAAATTATTATTTCATCATTAAAAGTAATTCCATAATTAATAAAAAAAATAATCAAAGGTATAAGATACAACTGTTAAAAAATCACTTAAAAATATTTTAAATCTTAACTATGAACCATATTAAATATATTTGCAGGTATGAAGTGATACGAAAACTTTAGTATCAAAATCATTCATTTTTCAAACCAAATTTTATCCTTGACAATTTATTTGGACTGTAGTGTGGTATTTGTAAAATCAAAATTCAAGGTGTTCTAGTGTTTTACATACCTCCTAAAGACAGCAACAATTTAGCTAAATACTAGTCAATAATTGTTCTGAGGACTCTTCACTTGCACCATAATAAATAATAAATGACTCGTGAACAAAAAAGAAGTCTAGTGAAATGTGGATGACACATGATGAAAGATGTTCGAACATCTGTGCAGGGACAAGATAAGAAAGAACTCATTCAAAAGCTATAGAAATTTGTAGCAGTGTCAAATTGAGTTTGCATTGTCGCTATGGAAGATCATAGTTCTAAAAATCAGTATGCAACTTAATAAACAAATCCACTAGTTTATTTTAATCAGATAGAAATTTAACAAATCAAAATTGATTTCCCTATTCATTCTAGTTATCTCTTGTGGCTTACAATATCAGCTTGAAAAAAATCCATCTCAGGAGGTCTAACATGAATCATAATTCTCTTGAGAATAAAATATTTGTACACATATATTCTATAATTTAACTAGATGATCAGATGGCTTGATTAACTTGGCAACTACAACTCTTAGAAATACACTTAAAAATTGAGTGAATTACCTTGTAAAGTATCTCTTCTCTGACCACAAGAGCAGTGCAGAACAGAATACATCATTAGCATGTGGATACGAACTTTAGATGCTTACTCCCTCCATTTTCCATGAATTCGTTGCATGTACAGTAGCTACTAATCCAGCCATGCAATGCTATGGGTCAGATTAGTCAAAAGCAATTGTAGAAATACACTTCTTGAAATGTGCCCCAAATGTAGGTTGACTCTAGATACAACCAAAGGGCTCAAGACAAAGGGCTCAGATCTGTACCTTACAGATTCAAAATCCCTATAGCTCTGTACACTCTTGCTGGTAAAATTATCCCTGAATATATTGCACCAAAGAGAGACCGTAGACAAGCATTGGTATAGGACGCTATCAAACAAATCTATCCAAGATAGGTCTTGTAAAGGTAACTTAACCCCATTTAGCATCACTAAACGATTTTTTTCCTA
This sequence comes from Vicia sativa, assembly GCA_021764765.1. Lineage (NCBI taxonomy): Eukaryota > Viridiplantae > Streptophyta > Magnoliopsida > Fabales > Fabaceae > Vicia > Vicia sativa. Next base: position 3,233,777 of record CM038795.1, read on the forward strand.
CTTTTCTTGTTGCTTTTCTTCAACAGCACAGATGCATGACCCATATCACCATATGAATGGGTATTATCCCCTTTTAACCATAGAATAGCCTCAGCAGCAGCAGATTTTTCTGCTTGTTTCTTGCTGCTGCATGGCTGGCCAACAAAATCCAAGCCATTGAATATGACAGTAGAACGGAATTGGGTGTTTCTCAGTTGTTGTGTTTTGTAAGTTGGTGGCTGATGTCCAGCCCTGCTAAGGAATGTTTGAAGCTGATTTTTAGAATTATCACCCTCGACGAGTCCATCACAACTTTTGGATTTCCCTGCCTTCTTCAACTGTGATAGAGCCTGAGGACCATAGACAAATCTGCCATCGCAGTTGTCCTCTGATACCAACAATCTTACAGCTGAAAGAAGCTCATTGTGCGATTCTACATCCAACATAGGATCCAGAAGCTGGCATAACATGCAGAGCATAAAGTAACTATGTCAAGGACTTGAAGAGCGACAGGAAATTGAGAGGAAAATAAGGGCTAAACAACTGAATTATTCCCTTGATAAGTATATCAGAGTTTAAATTTATGGCCAATAAAATTAGACTTACTTTTTTCTGTATCAATTCCTCCAGTTCCCTCTTTAAAGTTGAGTAAGTCTTGGCTAATTCTGGTTTCATGAAAAATTCCAGATACCCTCCCAACATTTTTAGGTGACCATCCTGTCAAAAGAACCGTATGTTCACCATATGTCAAAGCACAAATGAATAGCCAAAAGGACTAACAGGTATACGTGAAGAAAAAACAGAGTAGTAACTTACCAGTCCACCTTTGGATATGTTCCCGCCAAATAAGAGCAGCATAGAATCAGATACACCAGTTGAATCCCTAAGGAATACTGTATTCACTTTAATCTTTTCATTAAACACTAACCATGGGTATGGAATTTTGGGTACACTTCCATTTACAGAGTTCTACACGATGCAGCACCAAAATTTTAGAGCTTTAACAGATTAAATTATCTCCCGAAACAAAATAAGGTCATATAAACATACAAGGATTGATGAAAACATTGGATATTGGAAGGAAAAACTTACAGCATACAGAAGAACCGGACCATCCTCCATTGTTTTCAGTGCTATTGACTTTTCCTTATTCTGCATAACATTTAGCACAACCTCACATCAAAAATAGTTACTTAGGAAAATTCAACTAACCTACATATAAAACACGACAGACAGCATTCCCTCCATACCTCCTTAATGAGATTAACATAGACAATACCCAAAGACACACACTTATGAATGTAACATATATGTATCAATATTTGCTTAAATTACAATATCAGTAGTCCTAACTTTAACAAAAGATCAATTTATGTACCCCAAAATGCAACGTTATCATCACCTCCATCATTTTGAAATCAATGTAATCAATTTCTCCAGTTATATCCTACTCTCGATATAGCAAGGCTTCTATCTTTTTTTCTTTATCTTTGTTTTTTGCAGATGTGATATTAGATGTAATGAAAAGTTGTTTACTTCCGGTTTGCTGATGAGGATATGATATGGCATTGACAACAAAAGAAGTGCAATTAAAATCAATAATGAACATTAATGTTTGGGAGTTGGTCTTTGGAGGGTTTTGAAGGGGTTGTGTAGGATTTGAAGAGGTGGATTTAGTCCCACATTGCTTAGAGATATGGTGTTGTGTTTATAAGTGGGAGCAATCCTCATTTTACAAGCCGGTTTTGTAGGGATGAATGTGCCAATGAATGTGTGTTACTTTCATAAAAAATCCATAAACGTAGAAAATGAATTCTGCTGACAGAACAATTGAACATGCATCAAAACCAGGGCCGTCTTTGAGGGTGTGCAAGGCCCTATAGCACAGGGCCTTACAGTTTTGTCATTACTAAGCTATGATAAAAAGGGCCTCCATAGTCCATACACATATTTCACAGTTAATTTGTGGTTAGGTAGGGCCCTTTAAAAAATATTCACGACTCAACTGAGACTAACTTCAACTTCTTACACTGGGTCTCTAAAAAGTTTGAGACGACTCTCATAACCAGAATAAATTTGAAAAGGTGAAAAATCAAATTGAAGTATCACAAAAATGAAAAGAACTTGTAAGTGGATTACCACAACAGAGGATATTCCCGGAAACAAACCCGCACAGATAACTGCTCGGAGCAGATGCTCCTCATTACTCCATTTATTGTTGGTTTCAGAATTGTTGCCGACCAGACCAATATCTTTGAGCAAGTGAAAGAATTGCTTTCGAAGGGAGTCAATAGCCCTAAGAGTTTGAGAAGAAAGAAAATTACGCCAACAGTACTCGTAACCAGCTTGTTGTGCTTCAGCATCTTTCCATCCATCATAAGCACGGATAAGTGCAAGATGATCACTGTATGCACGAGCAGCAAACTCGGCCTTGGCAGATTCTGCAAGCTGCATAAAAAGTACAAAGTAAACAATTAAATAATCTAAGGTATAACACAATTCATGTGCCTTCACTTAACAAATGTAGCTTATAATGCGATAGTTTGGTTCATAACATTGCATCAAAGCCTCTATGACCATGTCGCCTAGATTTGATCCGAAGCAAAACACGTTGGAGTGAGAAAAACACGTGAGATCTCTAGAGTGTGTGCTTAACAACCATAGTTTAGGCCCAATGTAATAAACAAAACAGCACAAACATAAGAACTTACTACACTTAATGTCCAACAAAAATAACTGGAAACACTTCATGTCACAATGTCAAAACTAATATAATCAACCACTATTTCTATGAAGAGGAACATGATTGTGGGAGAGACGGGGGCAGATATTAGCAGTGCTCATGACTTACATTCTTCTTGTCAGCCGGCACAACAAATGGATCTCTCACACTAAGCCCAGCAACAACAGTCAGTATGGGATCCAAACAGTTGAAAATAGCTCCCAAGATGAGCATCTTGCCAAGCTTAGGCTCTACGGAAGCATTGACAACTTGCCCTGAAAATATACAACTCAATACCCGCAGTGACTTTTGAAATGAATTGAAAAAATGCATAAAAGGCTTGGGAAAACAGTAGCATCAGTTGATAGAAATGTGGCAGGAGAAGCTGAGATCAAGATGCAGAAAAGAAAGTTCTTTTACCTAGAACTGTAAGATTTTCCTTCTCATCCAAGGCGCCGATAATCTTCAAATATTCAATAGCATTTTGAACCTGCACGACAAAATTAATTAACAACGTAGTAAATTAAATCAAACAACTCTGATGCGTGATGAAGAATGTCTTAAATCAACACATATGTCATTGGAAATAAATTCAAACAACCATCATATTTCAGTTCAAGTTTCAAAAACAAGTGCAATGAAGTTTACCGAAAGAGCCTCCGGTGGCTGGAGAGCACTAGACAAAAACTCAGAGATGCTTCCAAGTTGTAGACTTTTTATTTGTAGACATAAGGACTGTAATGGTGTTCTTAAAAGCTCTGGCAGTTGATAATCAGCAAAAGCATCATAAACACATCTGGGATAAAGATGAAAGCATTCGCCAGATTGAACACGACCAGCCCTTCCTTTTCTCTAAAGAACAAAATATAAACTTTCTAATCAACCAAAGTACCAAAAATTAATCCAAACGAATTAGGTAAAGAAGACATTATGAAGCTGTACACAGATAAAAGAGTCATACTTAGCAGCTTAGCTAGAAAGATATAGCTCAATTTGATAGCAACAATCACAATTTAACAATTGTTCATACCGTGGTCCAACTACAGTGATCCACCAAAAGCACTAAGCTCATCTGTTTTCAATTTGACAGATTCGTTCCATCTATTTATTTTTAAAGAAAATATCTAGAAGACCAAACATCTCAAAAAAACTGAATAGGTTATATGCATATTGTTTATCCCTTTGCTTGTCTTCTGACCTCAGTAGGATATTTGTTATAATTTATAATAACTTGTGCATCTCATACCATAATGCTGACTCACACTTGTTGTTAACTCAATATTATTAGTTCTATAACATAAATTCAGGTTCTAGGTATGGGGCAAAAACTCAGCTTAATAAGAAAATATTAAAATAGTGAGCAACAGTTCGTAAGTTATCTAAGATCGTCCTCGATCACCTTTAGAGCCTGTTTGGTACAGATTAAAAGAAAAGTGACACTGACGAAAAATAATTCTGATTGTTTTAGATTTTTTAAATCAGAAGTTAATTTATGTTTGTTTGCAAGTTCAACTATAAACGTAAACAAGAAAAGCATTTTTTTACTTTGTTGGATCAAAATAATCAAAACCGAATCGGAACTTTAACAGATGTTGGTACGGACGGTTCAAGAATAACGCTGGTAATAACTAAATATTTTGTTTTCTATTTTTTAATATAATATATAAAATAATAATAATAATTGACATAATATTTAAACTTCAACCCATTAAAAATTAAACTCTACATAATAAGTCATTGGTTTTCTCTTCCATCTATTGTGACTGATTTTTCGAAAATTTAATGAAAATAGCTTCTGATTTTAACCTAAAAAATATTTTTTTTAGATTCTAATTATTTTGAAGGCATTAAAAACATTTAGTTTAAAAAATTGCTTTTTTACTCGAATAATCAATAACGAACAGACTCATAATCTGACTATTTTCCTTTATAAAGGAAATAGACAAACTAGTTTGAACGATCAAATACCTGTCGGGCAGCAGCTTTTGAGATCCAGGATGGAAGCAAACAAGGAGTGTTATTTAATGCATCATATGATGTCTCTTTTGCTTTTCCACAATCAACAACAAAGACAACATCATTGATGGTAATACTAGTCTCTGCCATATTAGTAGCCAGAACAATTTTCCTCACCCCTCCTTCAGGATTTCCAAATATTAATTTCTGCAAGGAAAAACAGGAAAGCAAACAAAATTCACTATACAATATCTTGAATGAATAAATGAAAAGTTAAGAGTACAAAACTAAGTGATTTTAATAAAAGAAAAACCCCCGTGAGATTTAAAAGAAAGTGAAAGAGGAATGCTAGATGTGAGAGAGACCAAGACAAGTCCCTTTTGAGAAAAAGTTTATGAAAGTTTTTTTGACATTCACAATGGTACACTGCCCACTTATATAGTGGCCCAGCCTTTACAAGCTCGGGGTGAACTGTTTATGACTTGGCCTCCCAGGCTCCTACACTTGCCATGAGTGAGTGCACCCAGTAACTCGTAGAATAATGGATTTAAAAGGGGAAAAGGAGAAGTCATGAGAATGCATCTGGTCTTGTACTTTCCACATTTCATAGGCTTTCGCAACAATACCATGTTCATGTTTTGCTTCAAAAGCATATCTTCCAGAAATCTATGGATTCACCACAAACTGATGCAACTCGTGTGCTTCAATGATCATTTCAACCAGCTTGCTCCATAGCAGGAAAATTTTCTCATCAAGTTTGATGAAAATCACGAGTAAAGTTTACCTTTCCAGAGAAGAGAAAACAGTAGCACTCAGATGGGTTGGACAAACTGATAGAAACTAGATGCAACAGGAATTGGTTGTGGATATGTACTTAAGGTGAACCAGACATTTATGTAGGGATCAGTCTCAAGAAAAAGCTCTAGATACCATGTTTATTAGATTTGAGAGAAATGAAGGAAAGTGTATAAAAGTGAGTGAGAAGTGCTAGATCTGATTCTCTGTTATAGTTTAGACTTTAGAGCAATTGATGAAAATTATTCTCGACATTTCAGTATGGTACACTTTCTACTTATACAATGAGTGAGCCTTTAGAAGCTCAAAGTGACTGTATTGTAACAACATCACAGTGTATTCTGCTAGTATGATCAGACTTGCTACTAACCACCTATTCAACTAAACAATAAATAGGTTACTATACTGATACATGTACATATGGCAAAATTACTCTAATATAACTTCCCTCCCCAACAAAAAGAAAATGCATTACAAAGAAAGTCCTTTAAATAATCAATTACAACTGTCTTGATCACCAAAAATGTGAAGAATTGGAGGGAAAATTCTTGTTTACCAAGCCACTCTAAAATACTGTTTTTAAGTTTGATACTAAAATGTCTATCATTTTCTCGGACAAACTGAAATAGTGTTACCTGAAAATTAATAATACAGAACCTAACTTTATACAGTACTTAATTTCAATAAGCTCAAGAGATTCCCAATATTTTAAATTAAAATTAAAAAAAAAAGTAAACATTAGAAATATAGTATTAAATTGTAAATTAGATAGCAACAGGTAAAATTTACTGTGGTAGCATTTCAGTCTATTACTAGCAAGGTCACCTGCTCTGAGCTGGACATAGAGCCGTGGCATGCAAGAAGTAACACTCGGCTCTGATCACCCAACAAAGGATGAGCATGGAGTTGATCCTTTAAAGAGTTTATATCATCCCAACCAGTCATAAAAACCAAAACAGCACCTGGTCTTTCATTCTTAACAATGTGGCAAAGCACATGTTCAATAAGGTTAAAACCAATTGAGTCAGGGTTCCAGCAGGACATTGACTCCTTAGTGCGTAGGCTATACCCCTTAAAGTCCGCAACCTCTAATGCGTCCTGCGAAACATCATAGAGAAATTAACAGAACTAGTCAAAAATATAGCCTCCAAAAAAAGACAACGAGAAAATATTTCCATATCAACTTGTGTACCTCAACAGCAGAAACAATCTGGCTCTTCCTTTTTTTGAAAGATTGAGCTTGCTTCTGCATTTTCCATGATTTCTCTTGACCATAGTCATCAATTTGATTATAAGGAGTCAAACGATATCCAGTCCTTTCCAGAATATCCTCAAGAAATTGTGCTCGAACTGGAAAAGTAAATCCCTAGATATTGCAAAAATCCCAAAAACATAAAAGGAAAATAAGTTTATCGTATCCTTTCTGTAAGCAAATGTGTACTCATAGCCAAAGCAGAAAATTTGGGAATTTTAATATGCTAGTTTGTGGAAATATTAGCTGAAAAGTAAGTTGTCTGTCAATTTACCATCTTACTATTACTAAAACATTAATATGACAAATAGCTCCAACAGAAGCATTTCTTTCAGCGGCTAAGTTGTTGAATTACTAAAGTACAAAGCTTTACTTTTTAAAAGCTTATGTAATCTTTATGAAGAGATAAAATCCATCATGTCCATAAAAAAGGAACATTGCATATCGTTGAAAAGTTATCGAATGAATCACATCAGAGCAAATTACACGACTGCCAAAATACAACATAGTAAGATATATTGTGATAGCACCGATGGAACGTTAATTAAGTTGCAGAAATTAGTATCCTAAGCTTACAGGGATATGCATAGTTGGGGCACCATCAAAATACGAAGAAAAAAGCTCAGCATTTAAGGTTGCACTCATCAAAATTAATCTCAAATCAGGTCGACGAGGGAGAAGATCCTTCAGGACAATGAGAAGAAAATCTGACAAAAGTGAAAGCCAGTGGTAAGCATCTTACTGACATAATAAGTATAACAAACTATTGGAATAAAACAACTATGTCGCTACCTTCATTCATTCCACGTTCATGAATTTCATCAACAATAACATAAGTTACACCTTTTAAACTTCTATCCAGAAGTAGTCTCCGCAATAACACACCTGTGGTGCAAAAAGAAGACAGTATCCTTCCTCTCATACCCTCCAACCGAACTTTATAACCAACCTTTCAGAATGGAAAACATGCAAATAATTGAAGTCAAGCAGAAAGCATATAAATTTAAGTAGTTCAAGCATTGGCAAGCTAAAAAGGTTCAGAAACTAACAGATTCTCCCAATTTTTCCCCATGTTCTGCTGCTACTCTTTCAGAAACGGATATAGCAGATATTCTTCTAGGCTGAGTACAAATTATGCTACATAGAGCTCCACGTCCAGCTTCAATCTCAGATTCTAATATGTATTGAGGAAGTTGTGTAGTCTTACCACAACCAGTTTCACCCGAGACAACAACGACCTGCAAATTTTCATAAAAGATACCAATTGATACAAATTATCATTCAGCAGCACAAAAATAACCTGCGAATTTTCATGAAAGATACCAATTGATACAGATTCTCACTCAGCAGCACAAAATTGCGGTATTAATATTCTCAACAATAGATAAATCTGCAGAGAAACTACTCCCACATATGTTGCCCATTCTAAATTATCATTTGCTCTAAATGGATCAATTTGATTGTTCGCTTTTGACTACTGTCACATGCAAAGAGACAACATAGTTCATATTTTACTGAAATACTGTACTATTTCTTATCTAATACTCCCTCCGTTCCTTTTTAAGTGTCACCTTTTAGAAAAAAATTTGTTCCTTTTTAATTGTCATTTCAAAACTCAAAGTAGTGTTGATTGTTGTTTTTTCAAAATTACCCCTAGTCATTTATTATAAAGAAAAAAGTCAAATAAATTAATAAAAAGTTAAGGGTATTATAGGCAAAAAAGATAATCATTGTTTAAAAAGTAACATCTATTATTTTTCTTGATATGTGTAAAAAATCAAAAAATGACACTTAAAAATGAACGGCATTAGTATAATATAACAGTTATAACTTATGCCCAAATTTGTCATTTTTTTAACTCCTCCATCCTAATATTTCATATGTCCGCTAAATTTAGTTATGTAATCTCGTTTGTGTCCGTGCAGAAGCTCTACATATATTGATATGCATGATGTGCTTCACATATGAGCATTAAAAAATCTGTTTAACAATAATAATAACAACTATAACTTCGTGATTTATTAAGGACAAATAGCATCTTGTAAAAGTAAGAGAGATTGACACCAATTTACAATAAGAATTTACTGTATAAGTTATACAATAGCACCCACCTTATATAAAGGATCATACATGGGCATCAAATCCTTAAACCTTTTTTCACTTGGTTTATCGTTTGAAGAAGTAAATAAAGTATAAGGAAAATAATAATCCCTCCGTCACATTTGCAACACAATATTTGTCCCAAAAAGAATGTCACTTTCAATTTTAAATGTAAAATCACCATTCACTTTCTTTCATTTATCATTTTTGTTTATTATGTGTGAAATGATCAAATATGACAGTTCTTGTGGAAATAATAATTCACAAATTGCAGAGGATACCGCTTATTCCTTTTTCACCTGATTCTCTGAAACGGCTTTCAAAAAAGAATCTCTCTCTTTGAATGCAGGAAGACTTCGGCGAAATTCAAGCATCTTTTTCCCTTCGGAAGATTCCTATGGATAAACCAGCATAAGTTGTAACATTTCTAAAGGCTAAAAACAATGACTAAAAAACATTTAAGTAAAGAAAATTTCACTTAGAGAAAATATCAATAGACAGCTGACATCAAATGATGTATCAAGGTAAGAAACCATATAACACAAATTGTCAAATATAGATCTAGAATTTTCAATTAAAACTTATTAGTCAACAAGTTGGAAAATTTGCGATTAAATAGCCAAATTTCCATAATTGTTTTGATGTACTAATAAGCTTTGATCTCTACTAAAAGCATGTTGTTAAATTGATAGCTATTGATAGTGTGCAATAGCGCCTTTTATAGCGAAATTGATTCACTTGATGAATACTACATAGAAGAGCATTTTCTTTCATTACATTTTTGTTTTGTTGCTCACCTTCTCTTAGGATTATTTGATTTTATTTTCAGCCTCCATGATCTCTTTTGCCACTATATCCTTCAATCATAGTTTTAAACTTATTTAGTCTATAACTTTTTTGTTATGAGCATGTGTACTTGGCTTAGAAGTATTAATTATGTTATGCATCTTTTATTGTTGAGTATTTATATATGTTTAGTATAAATGATAAAATTTATATTGTAGTCTTCAGTATAGTGGCCATCCCACTATAGCAGTTTTGGGGTCAGCAACTTTCTCCGTGCCTCTATCCAAGAGTTTTACATGAAAGATATATGTCTTCAAATGGCCAGATAAAAAGATAGGTTTATTTACTTTGTAAGTTCCAGAGCTATTTGGGTATTTTTAGACAGGTCATTGAACTAAAAAAATTGCAATCGAGTTCCTAAACTTATCAACAAATTGTAACTATGCCCTTAAATTCAAAAGAAATTCAACTCCTTGAACTTTTAAATTTTTGGTAATTACTTTCCTGAATTACAAAAATTTAAAAGTTCAGAACAACCTAATTGCAAATTTTAGGACCTGATTAAAAAAAATGTACAAGGGCTTAATTCCAAATTCAAGGACTAGATTTCAAACTCTTAGTTCAAGGACATATTAGAAAATCCTCAAATAGTTCAAGGACATATTAGAAAATCCTCAAATAGTTCAAGGACCTTCATTGTAATTAAACCTAAAATATATAACTCTTGAGATACTAGATATGTATAAGATATACACTACATTACAAGATATAACTATTAGGAAAAAGATCAAGGCTGAACCTAAAAACATTGCTGATTAAAAAAGTCTACATTATATATTTTCTCAAATTCACACAACAGGAATATGAAATAAGCCAAAACTACTGAAACAGCTGAGACTGTAATTGCAAATGAGATGCACATCAAAGTTTAGACAGGAAAAACAAGAAACCTGCCAGCTTTGTTGTTGATGACGCAGTTGCAAACTTTTCCGTTGAAGGACTTTCTCTTTGGCAACACTAATATGGCTCATGGGTTCTGGATGCCCATAAATCCCTTCATCAGCAGGAATGCTTCCACCATCCTTTGATTGATGCAAGGAATCATCCAAAGAGCCTACTCTTTTTGTAGCCTTGTGTGAAAGATGAGCAAGAAGATGAGTGTCTACTTCTCTATGAACACCAAACGGTAAGGTTACCTACAAAGCATAGAAACGAAGTCCATCAAGATATCTGTAACAATTTTCCAAACAGCATAGTTTTGCAGTGTTAAAACTGAAACGTTAAGAAAGCTGTTTACTGTTTATTATTCTTTGCAGTGTTTACTGCTAGGGATCTATTTTAATCATACAGAATCACAAATTGATTGACACTGGATCACGTATTTCTCCATACCATTAAAATGATGAGGCGCAGTCAATGAAAACAATTCATGCACAATTGCTTCTCCGTAGTTCACCAATTATTTACCTAAACCTCTCTCATCACTACCTACACTTTTGTATCCTCCAACTTCCATCCCAAAACAGTAACATAAAATATGTGATAACTCTCTTTAAACATTACAGCTTTTATAAATTCTTTTATTACAAAATTTACACCATCATGTCAAGGGATATTTTACTAAGTTATAGATTGTGATTTAACGTTTTATATAGCATTAAAAATTTATTCAATCTCTAATTTCATTACTATGTTAATACAAATCTTTTAAAACCATTATTAGACCTTCACTTAAAAAACTCATTCGCTCTACCAATTTATATAAAAAAAATATCATTGTTTTAATCTATTTTCTTCCAAATATTGTCATTCGGTAACTTTCATTGGCATTCATATTTGCTGGTGTTCGTAGTTTAATTACCTTAGTAGCATGCTTATGAGAGAACATGCGGTACAGAAAACATGATAACTGGAATGTGATAGGGCGGAAATGTTTTTCGGATAAAAAACCTGGCGTCAACAACAGTTTCTGACTTGTATTGTTTTTTCTCTCCTAGATTTCAACACCATGCACATTGAGTTGTATTTCATACGGTGTCGAATATGGTGTCCGACATTTAAGTGTCTAAATAACACACCTCGTGATAGAGCCTATGTATGTTATGTTAAATTAAATTCAATCATGTAATTATCATTGACGGGACTGTATTCTCTTGAACAAATTTTTAATTCCAAAAGATCATTATATAGATTTGACATATCCATTAAAAACTGTCTCAATATTGGGTTGCCAAAGATTAAAACATAGACAATGTATAATAAGATAATATACTCTTAGGCTTTGTTTGGGAGATTGGAGGGGAGAGAAAGGGGGTTTTGGAAGGAGATAACTAAAGAAAAATAGATTGGACTTGGAGAGTTTATGTAACCCCTCCAAAACCCTCCTCCAATATAATATTTAGTTCCCCCAAATTATGGTGCTTTTGTGTTATGAAGAAATATAAGCCCTCCTCTCTCAAATCTATCAATTCTTTACTTCATCCTTTCTTTTTTTCAAAGCTCTCCCCTCTTTGAAAGGCTTTCTAAGTTGTTAGCTTTAAATTAGAAGCTGTCTAGCCATTTATAGTGATCTATGATAACTGAACTGAAACTGTTCAGTACTCGCTGACTGAGTTAGTAACAGAAATATAATTTCATATGGTTGATCATATGGGAGCCTCAGTGAGCTCGAGAGTAGTTTACAAAAACACTATCTCTCTCACACACACACATATTACAATTTCCTGCTGTCCTCTATGTGGACATTTTCCGTGTCAGCAAGCATGCTTAACCGCCCCCCTTTTTCACCATCACTATCACTAGTAACTACAACAAAGTCTCCTTCACATGTGGCATCAATGACATCAAACAATAAAATTAGAGTTGAACTGAACTAACTACGGTTCTAGGAAGGTATCCCCTAAAAGTGTTTTACTTTACTCAAACGTTACGGGTCCTTCAAATTCATTTCATTAACTCAGTTCGTGCATTAAAACTCCTTTATACTCAAAAATTAATATAACAAAAATGAAACATTTGATGCAAAGTAATACCTCTCTCAACGGACGCTTATCATCAAGATCAGGGCGATAATTTGGCAAAGGCGCCTTGCTAAACACAACAATTCTTGCATACTGTCGACTGCCAAAGCAAAAATATATACATTCATCATACTAAACAAAAAAATCCAAGAGAAAACGTGATTAAATTGATGCAGAAATGAACATACCTATATAAACCCATCCTAGTAGCTAAAGTTTCGAGTTGCAGAAAATCACGACGGTCCTTTTTCTCATTGGACACAACTTCTTGCTGGTCTTTATTGCGAAGAAGCATGGTGAGTTTCCATCTCCAAGAGTCAATGTTTTCAAGTGTCGAATCACCCTAATAAGTAAAATCACACAAGGTAATGAAGGCCTGTTTGGATTGGCTTATTCAAACTTACGCAACAGCTTGGAAGAATTAATGAAAACAGCATATGACATCAACTTATTTTCATAAGTTCTCCAAAATAACTAACAAAAACAACTTATAACATATATAAAAACCTCTGAAGCACCGGCACCTCTGAAAAAGTGTGTTCATGTCGAACACGTGCACTGACATAGTGACACTTGTGATTATACAAGTGTGATTATGTTTAATTTATTCATCTTTTCAAATTATTACCGGTGTCAATTTCACTTTATTTTAACTTTTGCTATATAAATAGCTTAAATAAGCTTATACATAAGTGCTTAGAGTTATAAGCTGCAAAATAGTTGTTTATCCAAACAGGACCTAAGTCTTAACATGATTCAAAAATTAAGCAAACGTGATTTTATTCAATTCAATCCGCTCTCACAAGTCACAACTAACTAACAACGTAAGTAACAGTGATGTAAAGAAGAAGAAGAAGAAAAGATGAATTAAGAGTCGCATACCGGCTGTTGTTGAGGGCGGGATTGAGACTGAGAAGGAGCGAATTCGAGGTCGAGGTCGGACTCATCGCTGGAGACGTCGTGGTAGGCGAAACGGCCATAGGTGGAACTTTGCTGGTGAAAAAGCGGAAGAGCAAAGGTTCGGTATCTTTGAGGCGCGCCATATCTATGGTGGATGGCGGTTAAGGAAGATGAGAGGCGAATGCGGAGGTTTGTGGTTGTTGGTGTAAGGGAAGTGGCGGTTATGAAACGACGAGCGGCGGTTCTGAAGATGCCGGAGTACGGGAGTACGGGAGCTCGGAGTCTCATCGGTAGTGGCATGGTGAGCATGAGGACTTGCACTGACCACGCAGCTTTTGCATCCCTAACTCGCTAACTCTACCTCTTTTTCTTACAACTTCAAAATATTTTTTATTGTAAATCATTTTTTTCATGATTTTTCTCCCACAAAAAATAAGTATTTTTAATTTTATATTCTTTTTTAAGGTAAATCATTTGGTTTGTTTAAAATTTTAGTTTATTTTAAAATAAAATATTTGTAATACCAACTGTTTCATTGAGAAATTAGAAATTAAATGTGAGGTAGCAAAGTTGTGTCTTGTTACATTAAATTTGTATTTATAATATATTGGAGAGTGGGTTGACATGTAAAGTTAATACTTTAACGCTCAAGATAGTGAAAGAAACTATAAGATATGTGTGAGCGATAATGAATTTGAATATCTGAAATGGAGCAGTTTACCTTTGTATACTCATAGTAGTTGAAACTACTTTGGAGTGACATGGTGTGATGTGTGAACAACTATTATATTGGATCAGACAATAATGGATGTGTTGGAGAGCGGAATTGTCGGCTTCTGGTTATAACGAGAGTATACATGCTCTGCGTGTTTTCTCACTCGAATTTTTATCTTGGGTCTTCCTTTATGTGGCTTGTAAACAACCTAGAACATGTGTCCTCAAGCCATTGTTCTATTTTGTATAACGAAGGTTTGTAAGGTATCTTTCATGTTTGTTGGTTAACATAAATAATTTAAGGGTTTTGATGGGACGCTAATAACATTGAGAACATGTGCGTTAAATGCTTCTCTCTTGATTGATGATGTTTCGTAAAAAGGTTCTGACATGTGTATCTATGTTTGATGGTAACGATGTTCCCTCTGTCCTAGGATGCTCGAGTGCTCTAAACAAACTTTGATGAGATTTTGATCATTTATATTGTGGTCACACTTACCAACATGGTAGATCACACGTTCTTTGTGGTGGAAGAGCATATAATAAGTTCTTGAACCATTAATCTTCTTTTTTTGTTGCTTGTAGATTTGATAAGCTCTTGTTATTCTTCTTCGCTTTCAATTTCTTTTGTTGTTGCTAGTCCCTCGCATAGTCCTCTATCTTCGAGGATTTTGTACCCTCATTTTTTGTGTATGAGATCCCAAATTTTCTTATTTTAAGGTAATGCTCGTATTCATATTTCTTTTGATCTTGTTTTCTTTATTAGGATTTCTAGAGAATAAGGCCATGGGGTTCAACGGTGGAGATCGTTGTTGATTTAGCTTTGGACTTGACTTTTGTTACTTATATATATTCATCTATTTCCATGTTGATAATATCCCTTATAATGAAGGACATTGAACCCGAAGTTTTGAAGGTCGTCAGAGATCATTCATAAGTGTGTGTGGACTATGAGACATTAGACATTGTTTATGCATTTGCTTGTGGGGGCAACCTATATCATGCCTTCATGATTATAGGTCCTTCTATAGATTCGTGATTTTAGGATTTGCAACAATTTTGCTAAAACATGGTTATTGACAGATGAGCAAGATGTCGTAACATCTTGACCAAACTGATACAGTAAAGTGTGAGCTTATATTGAAGACAGATGTTCTGACATATGTTGTGACATGTTGTACCAGAGCATCAGTACATACTATTTTAAATATTAACATATTTGATTTGATTTTGTGATATTTCTTTTGGATATATCTCAATGATTTGCGTAGGTCAAGAAGATTTAATCTGGAACAAGTGATTTGTATATAAGTTTTTAAAATTGAATGTTGAGACAATTTAGGAAACTTGATGCTTTGTTCCAAGATTTAAGGAGATTTTCTCTGCATAATTGGTGCAGCTCTCGACTTCTGGATCAAAAAATATTTGGGTGAAGATTTCGAAGCACATGGACTATTGAGGAGTATTTAAAGAGAAACATGTACCAAATGCTTTTTAAGTATTTCACAATTGTAAAATTAGGGGAATGTTAAAGTCTCGGTAAAATTCTGCCACTTTCAATACAGATATCAAAATTGATGTCTTAAGATAGAAACACGGCGTCAAGATTAGATGTTGTGACCTTCATTGACAGAAAACCACAGATTATGCATGAAAAAAAAACTATAGAAAATTAAACAATACAATCGATTGTTAATCCAGTTCGGTGCAATGTCACCTATAATAATATTAGTTTAAAGCCTAAACAATTTAAGTTTACAACATCTCTCTTAATCACTACTTTGTGCAACTTCTAACTAGGAACCTTCTAAATATGAGAACCCTTTCTCACTTCCAATCACCTCAGTTATACCTACAGTCACAATTTATGACTAGACTTAAAGAATCCAATAGAAGTTTACACTTTATATAAACAATACTTAGTTTTGCTTAAAAGTTTCAACCAAGAATAATACTCAACTTTTTGCTTAAAATCTCTTGAGTTAAAATAATAACTTGATTAACAATCAAATAACAATCAGTCTACTCGTTGTATCAGAAGATACATGAGTGACATACAAAGAACAAAAATACAAAGAACTTAAAACACTCCCAAAACCCTAATCCTTATGTTGCACCTACGGTTTCTCCAATGTGAATGCTTTATAGTTTAGGTCTAGCAAGTCCTTATATATATTCTAGCATAATGGGCTTGGACTCTTCAAATCAAATTCAATCTTCACTTTTTAAATCAGATGCAAGATCTTTACATAGAAATTATAATAAATCTTTTAAAGTTTCCTAAAAAGTCTTAAAGATCATTTTTAAGGAATCAAATCAAATATGCATTTGCTCCTAAAATATCCTTGATTTGCTGCGCTTGTATGGGTACCAAAATATTCAACAACCGTATTTTTCAATTAAATCTTCAAGGAAACAAAACAACAACACATGTTGCATATCAGACCAATATATCAGGACATTTGCCTCAACATCTGTTTGATAAGCATAATAGCAGAACATGTCATGACAGTTGATTAAGATATTGTGATATCTTACTCAACATCAGTCTAGAACCATGTTTTAACAAAATAAGTGTCAAACCTAAAACCTTGAATTTAACAATCTTCCCCTTTGGCAAATTTTGGCCAAAACAACCAAGCACAATAACCCTATAGAGAGGAATAAAATCACAACTCAAACTACATACAAACATGTAAACTTTGTACAAAACTGCAACAGAAGTATACATTAGATAATACATGTAGTTATAAATCACCATCTTCAATACACCAGAAGACAGATGTTTAGACATGAGGTCTGATATCACATATATGATCAAACTCCCCCTGTCACAAATAACCAAGACTGCCCCTCGAAGGGAAAACCCAAATCACCAGAAAATCCAGTTCACCAAATATTAACTACCCAAGTTCACATATCATAGGCACATGCAATATAAGATAAGAACAACCTCACATTAGGAATTTCAACTACAAGCAAGATGTTAGAACATTAGATAAGACAGCATGTACAAAAACTTCAACAGCAATAGCACCAACAGAAGTCCCAACAAACATGATAGATAATCATGATCCCTCCAAATAGTTTCACACGACAAGCAACCACGAGCAATAAGCACATATGGAAGCACAAATAGAAACACACAATAGTTGATGGAAACTCACAAACTTAAATATCCTCAGGTGGTCTTCCAGCTCTTACCTATGTCAAAGATCCTCATGAACTCCTTGGTGTTGTTACCAACCCTTCCATTCAATAACAACTTGCTTAAATATTCAAAGCATCAAAACATAAAGGAAAAATGCAATATCAGTTGCACTCCTCCATATATGTAATTGTTGTAACTCTTCAATAATACGAGTTCCAATTCTATGGTTTATGTTCTCAATATGATTTTTAAACAAAACAATAAGTTGTTCCTTGTTGACCATATACTTCAAAGTAATAACCTTTCCTTCAACGAGATTTTTGATAAGTTGATCACGACTATTAAGATTCTTGTTCCAGCTACGTTGAATGGGATATTTGATATCATTCAGATCTTCACCAAGTAATGTCATGAAATCATGTTTGACATTATGATCCTTCAATACATGTTAAATCCATACCAGTTGAGAATAATCTCTCCTTGTTCCACCATACTCAAATACAATAGTGTTTCCAAAGCCAATAATTTTCTTTAGACTATTTCTTATATACAAATACCTACTGACCCATTTCGACCCAACGATGCAGTTCAAGACCCTTTTTTCTTAAAAAGTAGAACACGGCCTTGGTTCAAGTTTAGAAACAAGACATGAATTTGATATTTATTTATTGAATTCGGTAATGTTTACTTCATTAGAGTATATTGTGTTAATATACTTGAGTTGTTCTATTTGAATTCTAACTCCATAGTCATTTAGATTAACACTTGTGGACTCATAGATTGCTTTTTTTCACGTCTCTTTGGTTTGCACAGAAGATGTTCTAGTATTGTCTTCGACATCCTTCTCTCTTTCAGTGAAAAAATCCTCAAATATCACACTCGTGGATTACATAACATCTTGAGTTATGGAGTTGACAACTCTAAAAGTTTTTCTATTCGAAGAGTAACCCAAAAACATTCATTCATTCCTTATAAGATCCTCCTTTCCTTTTTTATCCTTATTCATAAAAACATAGCACTTACTTCCAGATGTATGAAAATACTTGACTGTAGGCATCCTTTATTTACATATATCATAGAGAGTAGTTGAAGTATCTCTTCTCAAAGTGACCTTATTATGAATGTAACAGACAATACTCATAACTTCATCCCAAAAAGTCCATTGGTAATTATTTAGTAGAAAGCATAATTCTAGTTTTTTTTATGTATGACTCTAGTCTTTTGCTCAACAATTCCATTTTTCATAAAAGTGGTGGAACAAGAGAACTCATGTCTAATACCTTTAGAAACACAAAATTCATATAATTTTTCATTCTCAAACTCCTCGTCATGCTAACTTCTAATCTTGAAAATCACAATATTCTTCTCCTCTTGAATGTTTTGACACGAATTTTTGAATACTTCAAAAACATCTAATTTTTCTCTAAGAAAAATCATCCAAATATATTTAAAAAAAGTCATTTATAACCACGTAGACATACATTATTCCTCCTAAGCTTCTTATCTACATTCGTCCCATTATGCCCATGTGAAGAAGTTCCAACACTTTGGAAGTAGTTCGATGTTGCAACATTGAGTGTGATATCATGGTTTGGTTTCTATTTTCACACTCACCGCATACTTTAACTTATCTAATTCTCACATTCCCTCGATAGCTTTTTTAGATAAAATCTCCATCATTCCTTTTTATATTAAGGTGTCTAAGCTTTTGGTGCCACAACTTTATTTCTTCTTCATGAGTTATTAGACATGTTGAAGAATAAGTAGTTATCTGAGATTCCCATAGATAACATTTGTCTTTAGATCTAATGCCCTTCATTAGGATATCATCCTTAATATCTTTGACCAGATATTATGACTTTAAGAAGTTGACTAACAGACCTTGATCACACATAAATACTAATCAATACGGTTGGTAGTGTTAACCGTGTGAAATAGTTTATCCATACATAAGCGAATTAATTCTCACTTATTTACAGTAGCGTTGCTTCCTTCACAGCGAAACCTTAGCACCCATTTTTATCTTCTTAGCAATTAGCGGTGAATCTTGTGCTTCATACATTAAGGTATTGTTATTCTTCCATCTTCTTGTTAGATAGT
Source organism: Vicia sativa (assembly GCA_021764765.1). NCBI lineage: Eukaryota > Viridiplantae > Streptophyta > Magnoliopsida > Fabales > Fabaceae > Vicia > Vicia sativa. The sequence continues at coordinate 3,253,252 of CM038795.1, forward strand.
TATTCATTGTCCCGTTTGTTGCATGTTGTTTTTGTTGATTGTTCTAATTTTTTTCATATTTGTCTTCACTATTTTAACAAAGACCATACTTTGTCTATGGTACATATTATTTGTGTAGCTATGGAAAATAGTACAAGAAACACGAAGTTATGATTGAAACTTCATCCACCTTGTACTTCTTCTTCATAGCTTCACAAAAAGATATTTTTCATACTCTGTTGAGAAATAAGTTTGTGGTTTCACATGTTGATAACTTTCATGGTTATTGTAGGACTCAACAAGAATAAAACATTTTAGTAAATGAAGAAATAATTGCGGAAGCAAACTTCACTAGTTTGAGATACAATGAGAAGAAATATAAGAAGTATGGATCTATTGTGTAAGCTTCTTACTCATTATATTTCTTTTTCATTGCTTCACAAATCAAATGAACTCGATAATTGATTCATGTTCCACAATTAATTTCAATAAAAGGTGCATCTTGGAAATTTATAATATACCTTTTTCATTGCTAAAAAATTTATACTATCTGGTTCTGTTGTATGGTGTTGTTTGAGTTTATTATATTCTATGTAGATTGTTTGTTTCACTAACCCCCACTTAAAATATATTCATTTAATTGACATAGATACTTATAATTTGCAAATTAAGTTGTATTTAAAAACCAACTTATATCAATCAATGTTTTTGAATTGCATGTGTCTCATCGTTCATTTGATGCTCTTTTACATATATAGTATGGTATAATAATCTGGCTCCTTAGAGGCATCAATGTCTTCGATTATAGTTAAATTTCATTAACTATAATTTATTGGATAATCTGCCTCATCACCAACACTTGTAATCGTAAAAAGTACGATGATAAGTAATGACGACGAGACAAATTATCCAATATCTCGTTGTTATATAAATTTAACTATATTTGAAGACATTGATGCCTCTAAGGAGGCAGACCGATAAACCACAATATATATGTAAAAGAGCATGAAATGCATTATTAGACGCATATAATCATAAATCAATAGTTTGTTTAAGTTGGTTTTCAAGAAATAGTTTAATTTTTAGATTATAGACTTCTTCATCAATTTGAATGCTTCCATTTCTTTAAGGAGGTGTATGGAAAACAAGCAATCTATATATTATTTAATAAACTCATGTACTTTCAACAAAAATTGTCTATTATAATTGTGATCAAAGGTAATTTATGTTTTACATAATTTATTGGTGTTGGGTTTCGAACCCAAAACCTAAATGTATATATTAAAACGGTTTTTAAGCATAACCGTTGTGATATGTGGCGCGCGTTCTACCTTTCAATAATGGTTTTCAGACAATGGTAGAAACAAAGAACTTACAACCACACCCTACTTAACAACGGTATGGCACGCGTGATGGTACCCCTTTTTCCAACCGTTGTGTTTTCCATATTAGTGATTTAAGGGAGATTCACTTATATGTCATTTGCGAAAATGGAGGGAAAAGTGCTAGAGTTGGGTTTTTGGAATTTTTTCCGCTATATATCTAAGAGATGAAGAAAACACCTCATAGGATATGAAGTAAATCACAGTTTGAGACAAAAATAAAACGTGATACATTGCTAAATAAAATGTTAGAAGTCTTTAATAATGTGATTATTAAAGTAAGGACTGGGCCAATAGTTACTATGTTGGAAGAAATCAGAGCATACATGATGGAAATATGGTCATCTAATAGCAATTAGATTTCCAAACTATGGTGATGAAGATATTTTACTTAATATTGAAATGAGTAAATGTAAAATTCAAATAGTTGGTTTAATATGCTTGTTTATATGATTACTATTTTGTTTAGCATAATATAATTACTAATATGTTCTCTATTTTATGGTTACTTAGGATCACCTGCACTCATGGCGAAGCCAGAAAAATTGTAAAGCCAGGGCAAAAAATTTAAAGACCGCAAATTCAAAGTCTTATTTAAGCAATATATATGGGTGAAGGACAATTTAAAAAAAATATATTTGGAAGCCCTCCCTTCTCTTCCCTTCTAAACTCCCAAACATAACTTTAATGACTTCAGATCTTGAAAATCCATCTTCTCCACTTTGACACAATCGTTCATATGAGTTGAACACAATAGTTCATATGAGTTGAAACTTGAAAGGCAAAAGAAACTATCACATGACCTCGGTGACAGGAAAATATAATCAATCACCTAAACTCTATCACCCAAATGGAATGTGTTATTTTGGTTAAGCTTTGTATTATATTATGTTTCTCCTAAAAGGCTAAAACACTAGCTAACTAACTTCAACAATTTGATGTACACTTGTGAAGTTTTCTAGCTAGAAACACTAGGAGGTAGCCAAAAATCACAAATATTTTATTCATAAATATGCATACTCAAAAATGTATTACATTAATGACCAATAGGTTGTGGTATCTTCCATACAATTCCTACATTTAGGTACCTTATTGTTGAGAGATGGTTAAATATACCATATGCAACCATAATGACACTATAGATAAATATGCATACTCAAGAATGTATTACATTAATGACCAATAGGTTGTGGTATCTTCCATATAATTCCTACATTTATGTACCTTCTTGTTTAGAGATGGTTAAATATACCATATGCAGTCACAGTGACACTATAGTTCACAAACACATGAATTAAAAGGCAAGAGAAACTACCACATGAATTTGGTGACAGTCAAATATAATCAGGTCCTGAAAATACAACCTACTTCCAAGAAAAAGGCGTCTTAAAACCAGATAATTATATCACTGCATAAAATTCAAATTATTAAGATGAACATAATAAGTACAATGCCCTCACTCAGTTTGTTGTCTTGGTTTATAAAACAAATCATTGTCTTCAAATTTGAATAAAAGATATGTAAATGCAAGTATGCAACATAAAAATGCAATGTGAGAAAATTATTGTAAAAAACTACATTAATACCTTACAAAATTAAAAAAAAAAAACAACTCTCAAATTCTTATTTCACATTCAACCATCATAACCAGCATTTGTTCCATTGAAAATAAAAAAAAAAACTTCTTTTCATTCTCAAGTTCAAATTAGACAAACAATAAACACAAATAACAACAATCCAAGCATAATCACCAAACAAGAAGCAACAACAAATATTACCAAAATCGTAGATGGAAGACTTGTGGTGGTGGTGGTGTATGTGTTGTCTATTCGCGATTGTGATGGTGGTTAGAGGACTTCGTGTAGGTCTGAAACAGAGGGACTAAGCGCCAGAGGGTTGAGGGAGTAAGAGACGGACGGAGTAAGCGCCAAACACTCAGAGGGAGTAAGAGGCGGAGACTAAAAGAGTAAGTGCCACTAGGTGTTTTTCGTTTCTACGCAAGCAAACACAACCCTTTTCCTTTTTTTTATAAACAAGTGGGCCTCAAAAAATTATTGGGCCCGAGCCTAAGCAAGTGCCCACCCTAGTCAGGCCCTAGCTTCGCATGTGCTTGCACTAACATGTGGATTGTAAGTTATTATAATTTAAGAATATTTCTTATGTTGGTTTTATTTTGTATTGTAAACTGATATATTTTCTCCATGTTGGATGATGTCAACCAAGTTTATTTTAATGTTAGACACATTGAAAACTATGAAGACAATTTTCCAGCCAACTTGCAGAAACATGTATGCTCATACATGAAATGATATGTCCCTACAACCCAAGTATCAAATAATCTTGTTTTTATGTATCAATTATGTCGCTTTATGTTTCAATTTCTCCCTCATATTGAACTAGTTTATGTCCTTGATATTCATTTGATTTTGTTAAAAATTGTAACATTTTTTTACTTCATGATAAACATGTCTTTCTTATCTTCCACTTCATCTTAAAACCAATAAAAATAATCATCCACTTTGAGTATACCCCCGCATAAATTCAGAATAAACGTCAATTACCATCTCAAGTTGTAAAACACGATCAGTTTGAAAAACACCCAGTTTGATCAAGGGTTATATAATTTCTTACCTTATAGTGTGAACTGTTCCCAAAATTGTTATTTGTCGTTGCTCTTCGAAGCACGACTAATCCACACACAAACAATTAGCTCTTCATCTATGCTTGGAACTTGAATAAATATTTACGTGAGAACTATCACAATTTTATTCACATTTACCCGACAATTTTGAATGTGAGAAGAAGTTGCATAACTCATTCTTAGTCATCAACTATGATAGGATTAATAAGCAGCCAATTTTGATCTAAAAGAAAATATTAAGTATATGAATATGTCATATTTGCAAAGAAGACAAAGATAAGATGAAAGTTACGATTAGGAAGATAAAGAAAAATTAATTCATGATCTAATTTAGTTTGGTAAAGATAAATTGTCGCAGGTGAAGATGATAAAAATATGATAGTAAAGACACAAACTTCAAGTAGAATGTCACGTAGAGAAAATATACTTTGTTGGGGAAAATCAATCGAAATGACAAATGTGACATTTTTTCAAAAATTTGAGATTCAAATGATTTTTTTAAAAGTTCATAGACGTTTTATTTAGAGAAGTTTGACTTTTATTTTAACCACCTATAATGCAAACATATGCTGATGATGAATTGACAATGTAAAAGTTCGGCCCCAAGGTTCTTTCGAACGATTCTTCTTATTTAAAAGTATTTTTTAAATTTAGCCAACCAATTCAGATTCATATAACTTCATACTGTAATTCAAAAGCACGACTCTTTAGTCAATTCTTGATTTCATAAAAAAACTGAATTCAGATATCTCCAAACAATTCGTTCTAAGTTAAAAGTATTTTAAATTTTGCTATACATTTAGTAGAATCATATTTACATTAAATTCAATAGAATATATTAAAGAGGGAACATGAGTAATTTTAAGTAGAAAAATAATTACTTACTATATCTTAAATTAAACTAAAAGGAGTGAGATATTTTGGGAGACCATTTAAAATTAAAAAAAATCCAATAAAGAAACAACACTAGAGTGAACTCACAGAAAATGCAAAACACTCCCCCTCTTTTCTAAAATCTCAGTTTTAGGGTTCGATCTCCAATGGCGGCTCCACCACACCGTTCTTCCAAAACCGAATCCTACACCGACAACAAACGCAAAGATGACGTCCGTCAGTCCAACATCATCGCCGCCCGCTCCGTCGCCAACGCCGTCCGCACCAGTCTCGGCCCCAAAGGCATGGACAAAATGATCTCCACCTCTTCCAACGAAGTCATCATCACCAACGACGGCGCTACCATCCTCCACAAGATGCAGGTCCTCCAACCCGCCGCTAAGATGCTCGTCGAGCTTTCCAAATCTCAAGACTCCGCCGCTGGTGACGGTACCACCACCGTCGTCGTCATTGCCGGTGCGCTTCTCGAGAAATGTCTCCTCCTTCTCTCACACGGCATCCACCCTACTGTAATCTCCGATTCCCTCCATAAAGCTTCTGTCAAGGCTGTTGATATCCTTACCGCCATGGCTGTCCCGGTCGAACTCTCCGACCGTGAATCTCTCGTCAAATCCGCTAGTACTTCGCTTAACAGCAAGGTTGTTAGTCAGTACTCCTCCCTCCTCGCTCCGATCGCGGTCGACTCGGTTCTCTCTGTCGTGGATTCTGATAAACCTAACATGGTGGATCTCCGTGATGTTAAGATTGTGAAGAAGCTTGGTGGGACTGTTGATGATACTGAGCTTGTGAAGGGTTTGGTGTTTGATAAGAAAGTTAGCCATGCTGCCGGTGGACCTACGAGAATGGAGAATGCAAAGATTGCTGTGATTCAGTTTCAGATTTCGCCTCCGAAAACCGATATTGAACAGAGTATTGTGGTGAGTGATTATTCTCAGATGGATAGGATTTTGAAGGAAGAGAGGAGTTATATTTTGGGTATGATTAAGAAGATTAAAGCGACTGGTTGTAATGTGTTGTTGATTCAGAAGAGTATTTTGAGAGATGCTGTTACTGATTTGTCTCTGCATTATCTTGCTAAAGCGAAGATTTTGGTGATTAAAGATGTTGAACGCGACGAGATTGAGTTTATTACCAAGACTCTTAATTGTTTGCCTATTGCTAATATTGAGCATTTTCGCGTTGAGAAGTTGGGTTATGCTGATCTTGTCGAGGAGCTTTCACTTGGGGATGGGAAGGTTGTGAAGATTACGGGGATTAAGGATATGGGAAAGACCACGACCGTGCTTGTTCGTGGATCCAATGCGCTTGTGCTTGATGAGGCGGACAGGAGTCTGCATGATGCTTTGTGTGTTGTTAGGTGTTTGGTTGCAAAGAGGTTTTTGATAGCTGGTGGTGGTGCGCCGGAGATAGAGTTGTCTAGGCAATTGGGTGCTTGGGCAAAGGTGTTGCATGGAATGGAGGGTTACTGCATTCGAGCATTTGCTGAGGCACTTGAAGTCATTCCTTATACTTTGGCTGAAAATGCTGGTTTGAATCCGATTGCAATTGTTACTGAGCTGAGGAATCGTCATGCGCAGGGTGAGATAAACGCTGGAATCAATGTGAGGAAAGGTCAAATTACAAACATCCTGGAAGAGAATGTGGTGCAGCCACTGCTTGTTAGCACAAGTGCTATAACCTTGGCAACAGAGTGCGTGCGGATGATTTTGAAGATTGATGATATTGTCACTGTGAGGTAGAGTTTAATGGAAAGTGACAAGTTTAGTGTGAAGTGACAGTAATTCAGAGAAAAACTGAGTTGTATTATGTCCTTCTACACGCTTATTTTAAGTTGTTAGTTTATGTTCTATGTATTGAATTTGGTTAATCGATTTTGACTCTGGCTGCCGTTTTTATTTCTAAATTTGGATTCCCTTGTGGATTGTGATACTAACTGCAGTTATCAGAAGGACTTGTTTATGTGTAACGTGAGTTTTTCAACAGTTGATTATTTGATTGTGTTCATGTATTAAACTTCTATTTTGGGGTTGAGTGAGTGATTCTTGGAGTTGTATGGTTGAATTATGCTGGTAGGATGTTGGTGGAAGCATCACAAGACTTGAAAATGGAAACTGTTATCATTAATAATTATGTTCTTCCCCTTGTAGCTTTTTAGTATTTATAAAACCTTGTAGAGATTTTTTTATGAATATTTGAGGATGGAAACTAGTTATGTTGGGGACTACTCCTATTAATATTCCATTGGTCCCTGAGTTAGGATAGATCCTACTGACATTATTGTTATTATTTGGCATGAAGTAAAACTCATCTTTCTAGAGCTGACCATGTAAAAAGGGATGGATATCTCAAAATCATTTTAACATTTTGTAGAATTTGAATTTGTGCTTGATCTCAAAGCAATAGTGTTCATATATGTTGGTTTTATTATAGCAGAGAAATTGAGAAAATGGGAATTCAACTTTTGAATTCAACTTTTATTCATGACAGCCAAAACACTTATAGTGATTACAAAAGTAAAGCAAACCACCACCACATTAGGAACGTGGGGTAAATGACTAGACTTGCTCCTAAAGTTTAGGATCCACTAATTGACTAAAACAAAAAACTGAAACAATAATAACAAATAAATAAAAAACTTAATGCAGTCCAAAAGCAAATAATTAACACTCCTCCTTGCTTTAGGATCTGCAAACTCCAATTTTCTGCCTCAATAGCTCAAACTTGTTGAAGTGGCTTTGTAAACAAATCGCCAATTGATCTTGACTGCAATAAACCAAAGTCACTTCTCCATTTTGCATCTCTCTTAAGTAGAGCTTGATGTTAAAATGTTTAGTCTTGCCATGACACATCCTTTGAAATTGCAATTTGTCTGGTTGTCAATAAACACTACATCTTATGATTACATTGGAGATGTAAGTCACATAAGATCTTTTTACAAAACTTGATTTACTGTTCTTGCTATGAATTGATTCTGCGATGGATTGTGCTCTGTCTCCGCTTCTTTGTGCACCATGAAAAATTCACGAGCCTAGATCAAACAATATCCAAGTGCTCTTCATGTCATCAATGGATCCAGCCAGTCACTATCGAGAATCCACATAACTTGAAATTTTGACTCTCAACTTGACACCATAATCGGCAGTACCTTTAATATATCTCAATACCTTTCTTCGCCTTTAAATGCATTTCACTAGCACAATGCATAAATCGAGAGCGACTTACAACAAACAGAATGTCCGGCCTTGTCGTAGTGAGATACATTAAACATCCAATTAAGCTCCTGTAATAGCCTTCATCAACTTTATCAATACCATCTTCCTTGCTCAGCTTCTCCTTTTGGTTCATTGGTGTGCTAACCGCTTTGCACTCCTCCATTTGAAATTTTTTTAAGATTTCCTTAGCATATTTTTTTTGACATATGAACACATCATCCTCATTTTGTTTGATCTCAATTCCAAGAAAATAAGACATAAGACCAAGATCATCATTTCAAAACTTGCATCATTTCTTGTTTGAATTCTTCAACCAACCTTGTATCATCTCCATCACTAAAAGATCATCAACATAGATGGAAACTATGAGAGAATTTTTTCCTTATGTTTTACATAAAGAGTGGCCTCGGATAAGCTTTTCACAAAGCCTATGCTCAATAGGTGTTCATTTATCCTCTGTACCAAGCTCTTGGTGCTTGTTTTAATCCATAAAGGGTTTTTGAGTAGATAGACTTTATCTTACGCACCATGCATAACAAATCCTCGTGCTCCACATATATCTCTTCTTGTAAGACTCCATTTAAAAAGTCGATTTGACATCTAAGGAATACTTTCCACCTTGTTGAGAATGCTAACACCAATCTAATTGTATCTAATCGGACCTTGCAAAAGTGTCGAATAATCAACACCAAAATTTGTGCATACCCTTTTACTACAAGTCGGCCTTGTATTTATTAATAGAGCAATCCGCATTAAGCTTTGTTCGAAAACCCATTTAACTCCAATAACTTTTCTATCTTGAGGCTTGTCAACCAGCTCCAATGTGTTGTTTTTGAATCATCGAAATCTCATCTTCCATTGCCTTTTCCATTTTGGATCCTTGAGTGCTTCCTCACAACTAGGTTCGCATCTTGCTACATTGCATCTTTCATAAATGTCTGACAGCAGCCTTGTGCCTCTAATAGGAGGGTCATCTTCTAATTCATTCTGACACAACTCTGTTGTTTGGTTTCCACCATAATCATCTTCAATATTGTTAAAAAGTCCAATTGTTTTTTGTGGGTCCTTCCAATCCCATTGTTGATCTTCATTGAAATGCACATCCCTAGAAAGCGATCAACTTTCTAGTTTGAGGATGATACACTTTGTAGGCTTTTGAAGCGAACTATAACCCACAAAATACCAATTGCTTTCTTGTCAAGCTTGCGCTTAACTGTGGAACATGTGCAAAACAAACACAACCAAACACTTTAAGAAAGGTTAGTGAAGGCTTATATCCATACCAAACCTCAAAAGGAGTTTTGTCTTTCAAAGCCTTGGATGGAAGTCGATTTTGAAGAAAAACGGTTGTGTTTGCCGCTTCGGCCCAAAATTTTTTAGGCAATTCCTTCTCATGCGATGCATCGGCCATCTCCATTCTTGATCTATTTCTCCTTTCACTAACTCCATTTTGCTCGGAGTGTATGGGGTTGTGAGTTGATGTACAATACCGACTTCTTCACAAAATAGATTAAATTGTGTTGAGGTGTATTCCTTCCCATTATCTGATCTTAGAAATTGTATCTTGCAACCACTTTGAGTTTCCACCATATTCTTGAACTTTACAAAGACTCCAGCCACTTCATGCTTGAATTTCAAGAAAAAATCCAGACATTCTTGTAAAATCATCTATGAAAAGAATAAAGTATAGACTACCTTGTAACGATGGAGTTCTTTGAGGTCCGCCACATCGGTGAATGAGTTGCAACTTTTGAGAGGCTCTCCAAACTGTTTGGGAAATGACACTCTGTTTTGTTTACCAAATTGACAGCATTACAATTTGGCAAATGATCGAAATCTTGGTAGACCTTCATCATATCTTTCCTCTTCATGTTCAGAACCTTTGAATATGGCGGTGACCAAGTCGCTTATGCGGAGTTGATGGGATGACTTGAGTGATGTAAGCTCCTCCACAATTGGATCAAATGAGAAGCTTTTACCTCTCATTTTAACCCTTAAAATCTCCCGACCGGTAGTGTCAAAGATAAGACAATGTTGATTTTCGAAAAGAACTTTAAATCCCTTTTCTAACAATTGACCCACACTAAGCAGATTTTGGTCAATGTCAGGCACATACAGAACATCTGAGATTGTTTTCATACCTGAGCTAGTTGAAATTACAATGGTTCCTTTTCCTTTTGCAGAAATATAGTCACCATTCCCAATTCTGAATTTTGAGAATTTTACAGGCTTCAAATCCTTGAAGAGAGTTTTATCATATGTCATATGGTTTGTACAACCACTATCAATCAGCCAGCATTCAGAACTACTCCTTGTTGAGAAGCATGCTGCCACAAAAATTTGATCTTCTTCATCTTGCTCTACAACCTTGGCATTGACTTCATGTTGTTGGAATTTGCCTTTGCAAATTACAACTTCATGTCCAAGCTGATTGCACTTGTTGCACTTTGCATCTGGTCTTCTCCAACATCTGAATGGTGGGTGACCCATTTTGCCACAATGCTCACAAGGTGGGTAATTTTTCTTTTTACCTTTGTCTTTGCTTTGGCTGCTTTGACTACTTCCAACTTCATGATGCTTTGCTGGTAAAGCACCTTCAACCACATGATCTTGTCTCATAAGCCTTCGCTGCTCTTGGGCCTGCAAGGCATGTAACACTCCTGCTAAGGTGATTTTGGACAGATCCTTCGTATTCTCCAAAGTAGTTATTGATGCTTCGTATCTCTCTGGCACTGTAACCAGAATTTTTTCCACAATTCTGGAATCAGTGAATTCAGTGCCGAGTAATCTAACCTTGTTCGCAATGGAAAGCAACCTGTCAGAGTATTCTTTGATTGTCTCAGAATCTTTCATTCTCTGCATCTCGAATTCCCTCATCAAGTTAAGCACTTGCATGTCTCGAATCCTCTCATCCCCTGCGTATTCTTCCTTTAAGTAGTCCCAAATTGCTTTTGGTGTTTTGAGAGTCATGATTCTGGTGAAGATTATTGATGAAACACCAGTAAAGAGACATGATCTTGCCTTTGCCTTCTTGGTTTTTTTCTCCTTGTGCAATCTTATTTGAGCCATGGTAGGATTGTTCGGCAGCGGAGGAATTTCGTAATCCTCTTCCACGGCTTCCCAAAGGTCCAATGCCTCCAAATAAGACTCCATTTTAACTGCCCAAAGGTCATAGTTGTCTCCATCAAAGGTGGGCGGAGCAATTTTTGAGAAACTTGCTTCACCTTCCATTTTCACAGGCCCCGTAAGAAGAAAGCTGTGATACCACTTGTTGGTTTTATTATAGCAGAGAAATTGAGAAAATGGGAATTCAACTTTTATTCATGACAACCAAAACACTTATAGTGATTACAAAAGTAAAGCAAACCACCACCACATTAGGGCGGGGTGGACTAGACTTGCTCCTAAAGTTTAGGATCCACTAATTGACTAAAACAAAAAACTGAAACAATAATAACAAATAAATAAAAAACTTAATGCAGTCCAAAAGCAAATAATTAACAATATCCTGTATAAATTAGAAATACATGCCATTTTGTAATATAAAGTGCATACATTTTATAGAATTTGAATTTGTGCTTGATCTCAAAACAACAATTGTGTTCATATTCTGTATAAATTAGAAATACATGCCTATCCTGTATAAATTAGAAACACATGCCACTTTGTAATATAAAGTGCATGATACTCGCTTCTAACAGGCCTACATGCCACTTCTGATAGGCATTCAATCAAATTCTTCCTAACTTATCTCCATTGTTAGAAAGTTAATATTCTTCAACATTCTTCTTATTCTTCCAGACTTATAAAACAGCGCCACACATGATAATATAATATCCTTAAAATATATCATGTCTTTGTAACTTAACAGAATATAAAAATCCAACTGAACAACTTATCATAGACGCGATGTCGAATGACTCTGCATAAGACATCTTATCCGACACGTTTTAGATGTTGAAACACTTCAACTCAACATGTCTCAACATAAAAGAGGACTTCTTGCTTCACTAATTCTTTATAGCAAGTAATCACATCCTATTTAACATATTACTGCTATATTTATTTTACTAAAATTAATGTCAATCCTAAAATTTGAGAACTTACAATCTCTCCCTTTGATAAGTTTTGATTAAAACAAATAACATAAAGATTACAACAATAAACAACAACAATAAATAATCAACTTAGTCTTCAGAAGCTACTAAGCACAACAACATTGAGTTAGTCTTCAATCAAGATGTCAGGGCATCTTGTTCGACATCTTCTTTTCAGCATTTTGAATGAGCTCCATTGCAGCAAGACCTTCAGCATCAAAGAATATCAACACTCAGCACCACAGAACAACAACCTCAGGATAGAAGGAGTAGAAAGTCCTGAAGTTATTTGGTGCACACGAGTCGCGGGTAAAAAATGTGTTCATAACTCAGATCACAAATCACAAAACAAAGACACACACAAGATCGAACATCTTATCTAACATTTGTGTACAACATCTGGAAACACAAACTCCAGACTGAACATATGAGGAGACCCTTTCTCCTCCCTTTTAGCCAAAAATTGGCAAAATAAGCCTTCACAAAACCAGACTCAAATAAAGCTCACCCATATTCGAACAAATGCCATAAGAAATATGGAAACACCAAACACTCATAGGGTTAAAGAGGACAAGAGAAACCTCTATAAATAGCCAAGCAGCTTCTTATGAGATAACCATCTTTAAATGTGACAATTGTTTCTTGGTCAAAAAAGACGTTATTTAAGGAAGATAACTTCACCAAAATAAATGGGCACCGTCCAAATCAGTCTTGACTGCCTTTATTGTCTTTGGACTGTTTCTTCTGAAAAGATAGACTCAATACATGCACATGCATAGTCAAACACACTTTCCACATTCCCTTCTGACATGCATTTGATTATACGGTCCATAATGTTTCCTTGTTGATCTGAAGGAAAATATGTCTTGAACAAATAACGTTCAGTAAGACATTATCTACTTCCTCTTGCATACACAAATAAACTTGCCCAACACTTATTCAATCATTACTAAAAAATGCTTCACAAAATAATCCACATATGCTCTGAAGCATAAACACTAATGTCTTCCACTAGATTCTACGAAAATTACTTTTGGCTAGCACAAATCAAAATATCAAGACCATCATATATGACAACTCCCATTCAACTAAAACTGCCATTTAGACTCCTCATAAGAGGCATATATGCACATGATTCGCACAACTAACTTCAAAAATTTAGAACCAACCATGCATTGTTAATGAGCACAAACAACATTCAGCATCCCAATGTCACAACATGTTGTCTAACATTATAACTTCACAAGAGGCATAAATTCTTCATAAGCTTGAACAACATGCAAGCTTCACAAAATGTACATCATTGCAGCAACATTCCATAGATAATCACTTGACTCCCCCTGTCATGGATAACCAATACTCATGCTGAAAAAGAGTATTTGAGCACCAAATAAAATTATATGAATGATCTCACAGCCTCATAGTGAAGAACAAAACCACACGCTTGTTAAACACATTCACACATTGGAGCTTCATCATGCCTCTTCAGATGACCAAGATGTCAGGCATACTTGCTTTGACATCACTTAAGCAAAAATAACCAGTTTGCTTTCATCACAAGCTCCACACTTGCAGCGGAGGAAAATACTTATCCACAATCTTCCTGATCATATTACACTATCTGATCCCAATCTCCTTCCCTTACATTCACTAGCAATTGCAGATATTAGTGAAGTCTTCAATATAGTAGTCATACATTCATCAAGCATACTACTGTAGATAGGATCAAAATATGCATATTCTTATCCGCATAGTCAGAACTTCCTCTTCTCACACTAATGTTGAGCCCCAAACTTCACATCCATAATCCCAATCATCCTTCAAGAAAAATGTCCACACAACCACGAAACATGATGTTGCAACATCGTTTGGGACAATAGCCTCTCATCGCAGAACCCAACTACCTTGGTTCTGAACACCATGGAGAGAAATAAAATCTCACACACTTTCTGAAGCAAAGAGTTTAGAAAACATATTTTCATCCACACGTCAGATAATTACCTAGATCCCAACAAGGTTTTTACCATCAGTCACATGCATATCTTCATCAAATCATACATATACCCAACTCTCGACAAGGTATTTGTCATTAGAGAAAATCTCCTCACACATAAACAACAGATAATGCTCCCTTTCCACAAATGTTAGGACATTTGACCTGACATTCTTCTTCTTCATACCCCTAGCATCATGACAGATATCTATAACACATATTCCTCCAGACCTTGTCAGAGACCGGACTTCACACTCCATCATGGTTGGGCATTCAATGTTTGGAATCCAATGGTGAGCAACAATATGCACACCATGATCTTCAAAACAAGCTTCCTTCTCTGAAGAAACAAACATATGGGATGATGTTTCAACATCTTTTTAGACATCAATTCCAGTCACATGGATTCCATCACTTACTATGGTCCTGGAGATAACATCCATAGTCGACCAAACACATCTCTTACAGGGAACAAGAGGATAAACTAAAACACAAGTTTTATGCGAGGAATCATTTATAAAGCTTAAAATATACCTCATATTGTTGTTTGAAGAAGGTTTGAGAGGACCGCATATGTCGGCATATACGAGTTGTAGTTTCCTTGAGGCTCTCCACATGCTTTTCTTTGGGATTGATCTTCTATGTTGTTTTCCAATCAAGCAGGTGATGTGTGCCTTCTTTGGGATCTTCAGATTTGGCATGTCAGCTACCAAGTGTTTTTGTGATAATGTATTGAGATCCTTGTGATTAAGGTGTCCAAACCTGCAGCGCCACAGGTGAACTTCTTTTTCTGTCTCTAGTTAAGTTTGTAGACACATGGTCTTTTTTGGTGCTACAGTGACTGACACATGAAACATTCTATTTTCACTCATATTAGTTTGCATGATTAAACCCTTCCTAGAGTGAAATAATTTACATGTTCCATTTTGAATCAATATTGCCAACCCTTTTTCTTAAAGTTGTCCTGAGCTAACAAGGTTATTCTTAAGCTCAGGAACAAAGTAGACATCTGAAATTACTTGATTGACACCATTAACTTGCATTCTTACATTTCATTTTGCTACCACATCCATTGTCATGTCATTCCCCAATTTCACAGTTTGAAAAATACCTTCTTCTAAATTAGAGAACCACCCTTTGTTTCCTGTCATGTGGTTGCTACATCCTGAATCCAAAAACTAGACCTTATATTGCCTTGTTTGGTGCAGATCCATGTGTGAGATCAACAAAAGTTCTTCTTCTTCTTCTTCTTCTTCTTCTTCTTCTTCTTCTTCTTCTTCTTCTACATAGTTTCCCTTTTCTCCTATTCTGGACATTCATATTGAAAATGTCCAAGCTTAGGACACTCGAAGCATGCTTTGTTTAGGACGCGTCTTTCACGTCCTCTTCCTCTTCCACGTCTAAATAAGGTTATTCCTCCTCTTCCTCTTACAAATCTATCATCATGAGCAACTTTCAACACATGTTCCTCGACTTGATGTTCCTGCATCTTTTGTTCATGAATAAGAAGGCTTACATGGAGTTTATCAATGGTTAAGATGCTTAAATCATTTGACTCCTCTATCGAACATAGATCATAATTGAATTTAGAAGTCAATGATCTAAGTATCTTACTGATCACCATGCTTTGCTCCATGTTTTCACCATTTGATTTTATCTTGTTCACCACACTGAGGGTTTTTCCTAGAAAGATGTCCACCTTCTCTCCTTCTTTCATAGCAAGCAACTCAAACTCTCTTCTCAGAGCCTGAAGTTGTGTCCTCTTTAACTTTGTGGAACCTTGGCATTTTTGTCGCATCGACACCTAGATTGCCTTCGATGTCCCTTTGTCAAGAATTATTTCCAGAATTGCTTTATCAATAGCCTGGTATAAAAAATTGTTAACCTTCAAATCCTTGAGCTTGGTTTCCTCCACGCATTTTCTTTGTGCTTCAATTGTTGTTATGGTTCCAATCGTCGATGTTAGTATTCCTCCTGTCTACAAGACTCCACATCTCCTTGCTTCTCAGAAAGTTTTTCATCATCATTGACCAATAATTATAATGACCGTTAAATTTTGGAATAGTTGGTTGCATGAACTTTTCTGACATTTTGTTTGTACTCACATACTTTTCACTCCCAATCAGACCTCTTGCGGAGCTTTGATACCAAATATAGAGACTAAAATGAAATAACACGTAAAATTGAAAGGGAATTAAATTGTCTTGCTTAGAATGAACATTGGGCATTTTATAGCCTTTTACACATACTTAATCAAAATTGAAAAGCCACTTTTTAAGGCTATCAGTGTTGACATATCAAGTTCTTCATCTCGAAAGGTCTGGTTGCCAAGCATGTTATGCTATTTTTTGGTCATTAAGTGTGAATTGTGGGTAAATTTTGGGTTATCAATTGGTTGAATTATACCTATAAAATATTGTCATTTGTGTTATAAAAACAAAATGTGTTTGGTACGTTTATGGAAGATTGGATAGGATGCAATATGTAAGACTGTGGGAATATCATAAATGAGACTCAATGCCTCTGGCTTGCAAAGTTTTAATTTATCATGCTGTTTCAGTCAAATAAATTCATATGTAAAGAGAGTTATAACTCAATATTCAGCCTCTGTATTGGATCTAACAACAACACTTTGTTTTTCTAGTAAATAAGATTCCCTCCATTAAGCACACAATAATCAGAGATTGAACCTGAATCACGAAGACATCCAGCCTAATCCACGGCTGTTATGCATCATTAGTTCACGACTTTTGTTCTCATATACTATTCCACTTCTGAAGACCCCTTTATATATCTCAAGATCCAAATCATCACATGGAAAATTAAGCAACCCACTTAAAACACAGATGGCAGATGATATGCCAGGTTTTGTCACAGTAAGGTAGTTCAACTTTCCAACTAACCTTCAATATCTACCCGGATCTGAAAATCGCATACTTGATCTGGCACGAGTTTGGTATTTGGATCCATTGGTGTGTCACTGTGTCAGTGAACTTCCAATCAAGGGTAAGAGATCTTGAATACTGCTCTAGTCATTTTCAGTAATAACAATGTCATCCACATATACAACAAGATGAAAACATTGATCAATAGATGTGTTAATAAAACACTAAACTGTCAGCTTCATTGCGGAGCATGAAAATCTAGAAGAACTGAACTGAATCTACCAAACTATTGCTCTTAAACTCTACTAGAGACTGTACACGGATTTTTGCAATCTGCAAACAAAGCCACATGATTTGCCCTGAGCACCAAACCCCCATATAGACTTCCTCAGCTAAGTCATCATGTAAAAATCCATTTTTTAAGTCTAACTATTAAAGATGCCGACTAGACGTAGCTGCCATAGAGATAAGAAAAGATGGACGGATGTCATCTTTGCAACTGGAACTGATGTGTTACAGTGAGCAGAGACATGCTATGCAAAAAATAGAGCAAATATAAGAGGTAGACTGGATACCTCTAATCATGGGACTGAATCAGACAATTATCTCCATGAAGAAGAAATAGAGGAGATGCCAGCGAGTCAAACTGTGGAAAGAGTCCGTCAAATGGACTTCTAGAAGGTGGTGTGCGGGTCTCACGCACCTGTGGAAGGCTATAGTAAGGGCAGTGCAGGTGAGCGCATCAAACGTTTTCTGGTGCGCTGACTTGGTTCTCAATATAATATAATACAAATCTACATAAATCTTAGCAAAACTAAAGATGAGTTCACTTTAAAAAAAACCTCTACCGTGTGACAGCAGTACTGATGACCAATAGATAGCAAGAAACAACCATTGACAGTCTCAAGCTGCCAACGATAAGGGAAGTGCATAATTGTTTTTAGGAGTACTCCATTAAAATAAGAACCAACTTGAAAATGTAACAAAATCATGATGAGAATAAATTATAAATTTACATGTAGAATTCAAGTTTTAATTCAGCTATAATGGTTTGAAAATGAGCTCAAAAGAAAAACAAAAATTTGGAGCTCAGACAAATAAAAGCTAATCATTTTGACTTAGTTCAAGCCTACTGCATAATGAAGTTTGAAGAGATGATGGATTAGAGGAAACCCGGTATCCTTCGACAAAAAGTTTCAGTTTTTCTATTTCGCCAATAGCAGAAAGCCATTCAGTGAGAATCTCCATGGTTACATAGTCAGGATTGCAAGCATCCTCCACCATCCTGTCCATAAGTTCAAATGCCTCGGGCAGCATTCTCTTATCCCGAACTCCCTTCAGAATAGCATTATATGTGGTTGTATTAGGCCGAACCCCCTTTACTTTCATGTCATTCATCAAAGAAACAGCTTTTTCAACATCGTTATTTTTGCATAGAGCGTCTATTAAAATGTTGTATATCACCGTGTTAGGAGGAACCGTAGATGTAGAACACATTTCCTCGAAAATCTTCATGGCCGCATCAATATTCTTCTTTAAACAATATGCATGTATAACTGCCCCATATGTGACAACAGAGGGCTTAAGACCTTCTTTAATCATCTTTTTCATCATCTTAGAAGCAGTTGCAAAATCTCCGGCTTTGCCAAGGTAAGAAACCAAAGTGTTATAGGTGACAGTATCGGGCTTAACTCCAGTTTCTTCCATTTCGTTGAGCATTTCATAAACTCGTTCCAGCTTCTTCTTCTTGCAGAATCCACTGATGAGAACATTGTAGCAAGCTCTATCAAGACCAAACCCGGCACGTTTCAACTGTGACACAACAACACAAGCATCATCCATCCTTCCAGCAATGGTTAAACCAGATATCAAACTATAGTAAACAATTGCATCCGGTGAGCATCCAGAACTCAACATCTCATCAAAATATTGCATGGCTTTATCAATATTGTTCACACCACAGAAGGCCGATATCAGCGCAGTGTAAGTAACAGCATTTCCTTTCAGGCCCTTACCTTTCATCTCGTTGAAAAACTCAACTGCACTATAGACTCTTCCGATTTTGCACATACCATCGACCAAAGTATTGAGGGTAACCACATTTGGCTGTACTTGTTCCTCATTCATCAGATTGAATAGCTCATGTGCTTTATCAATGTTGCCAGCTTTACAGAACCCATCAATCAAGCAATTATATGTAACAGTGTTTGGCCTATTTTTCTTCTCAGTTTTCATCTCTTCCAACAAACTCAAACCGTCATCTTCCCTCCCAACTTTACAGAGTCCATTAATCAGAGTATTATACAAGACCACATCAGGTTCAACACCAATCCGATTCTTTTCTCCTTTACCTCTCAATTTGTCAAACACCCCCATTGCCTCATCAATCCTCCTACTTTTGCACAAATGATTAATAAGAATCCCAAAGGTTATGACACTAGGATGTATTTTCCTTTCTTCCATCTCCGCCAACAGTTTATTCATCTTCGGAATATCTCTTTCCCTTCCAAGCCCCGATAACAACGCATTGCAAGATGCAGCTTCAACTGTACCACCCAATTTCATCACAACATGCAAAAGTTCCCACGCTACAGAGTTCTTCCATTTCCCACACAGCTTAGATATCATCTGAGTAAGCTTAAACGTATCCGGAAAAACCCCACGCTCACCAAACTTAGTAACCAACCCCACAATTTCCTCATCAGCAAAGCCTCTTCCGGGGTGGTCTCTCTTCACCAACTCACCAAAAACAATTTCCCCAATGAAATTATTAGGAGGAAACTCAGAACCCGGTTCAAGCATTTGATCAAGCACGCGGCGGGCATCGTCAATACGACCTGATTTGAGCAAACCCATCAACAATTCTTTGCAAATTTTAGTACTTTTCAAAGATGGGTCTAGCTCATTGAAGTGACGAAGCGATTCATCCATAGTTGGAGGCTTTTCTAAGCACTGCATAAGAAAAATTGACACAATTTAAAGCAATTGAATGTCATTGTTTCTAATAACAAAAATAAAGGGTTTGATGTAAATCAATACATACCCCTGAGTGGATGGTTGACGGATTGCGATTGAGAGTGAGTAGAGTCGGATTCGAGGTCGGAATCATCACTGGAGGCATAAGTGAAATTTCGTTGGTACCTGAGAGGGACACCATATGTGAGGTGGTTTGCGAGTCTGAAGATGGCGGAGTAATGTAGAAGTGGCCTTCGCATCGGCAGTGGCATTGTGATGGTGAGATGATGTTAAGAGGACATTGTTTTGTTGTGATGTTGAGTAGGAAGAAGAAGAAGAAGGGGGGAGAACACAACAGCAGCGAGGGAGCTATGCGGGAGTTATTGGAATTTGGAAGTCAATTTCTAGCAATTACAAGTCCATCCATTTTTTAATACAAATATGTCAAAAAAATCTAGAATTACCAATGTTGTTTTAACACTGAATTTGATTTATTTTATGGAAATGGCGTGACCTAATTAAACCAACTCAAAATATGTCCTAGAAAGTTCATTCGTCACTTATTATGGCTATGGTGACACAATTCGACTTAGAACTGGAATAAATGGATGCGAAGATTACTTTCTTATATTGAGATCTAGATGAAACAATTTCGATGAAACAGACTGAAAAGTATGTTAAAAAGAAAATGAAGATTATGTGTGAAACTTGAATAGATTTTTATATGAATTGAAACAATCTCCTCGACAGTGGAATAGGAGATTCAACAAGTTTGTGGTTGTAGCAGTGAAAAATTGAGATTAAACTATTGATTAACTTAACTCACAAAGTGAAAGTCGCCACCACACTTTATTATTTTCAAATGAGTGAGAAAAGAGCGAATAAAATCCACATAAATTTTTAAAATAAAACTAATAAAACAAAGATTGGTTATGCAAAGGGGATGTATTATTAACACCTTAAACATCTACACTACTCCTCAAGAACCTCTTTGAAAATCCGTGTATTTGGATAAAAAAGAGTTGTTTGCAAAAAGTTTGTGGAGATGAGAAAAGAAATAGTTTTTACAATTTTTTATCCGGCAAGACTTCAAGAGCCTCGTGCCTACGTACCACCAACGTGCAATGACGAAATCAAAACCACATAGTTCTTCTAAATAAAGAATAAAATTGTTTGTATGTTGATTTTTAAATGGAGATATTTTGTCATCTTAAGGAGAATACTCAATCAAATATCCATAAATAAGATAATGATGGACATTTACATCACAATTAAAGAAGAGCTCAAACTTGGGTAGAAATCAACAAGTATGCCACTAGCTCTTTGAAGTGGAAAAGATTCAACATCACATCAATCAAGGTTATGGACATGGGAGAATTACCTCTCGACCATGGAGATTACTTATATCTAATCTTTTGAAAAGTTTTAAGACAAAATACACCTAGACAAAAAGAGTTTGAATAAGTTTTTGTGTTTTTTAGTCTTTGAAGAAAATTTTTAACTTTGATTAAATAAATTAAGATTTGATTAAGAAAAAGATTTTGAAAACGCACTTGGCAAAGTCAGGGTTTTTAATGAAAGTGATTTAAGTTTCAAAACAAGAAGGTTTAGAAGAAGGGGGAAGATTTAAAAATTGAAGAAGATGGGCAAGAGATGAAGAGACTATCCTAAAGAATAAATTAAAAGCTAAAGTATGAAAGGTCTAACCAAACAAGAACAGTCATCTTGACATAAGTCAAATAATGCATCTAATCCTTTTGGATTAAAACCACATAAAGAAGTAATAAGCATCAAATGAATAATAGTGGCTCAGGTGCAAGCTTAACATTAGATGATTCACAAAGGGTACAAATGACTTTGTATGTATCAGATGAACTTGATGTCTCAAATGAATTATTCTTGCATCAGATGATTTTCAAAGTAACATTCGTACACAAAAGAGTTCTAAACAGACAGACAAAACAAAAACACAACCACTGTCTCAAATGAATCAAGATCACATGGTTCAGATGAAAATCCATGTCAAGGTTTTATCCTTGATCCAAATATCCAAATCTCTACAAACATAGGGATAGTAACCATAGTCCATGAGAAAGTCTTATAAGTCTTTCAATATTTAAGCCTTTATTAATGTCTTAAGAAGAAGAAGAAGAAGAAGAAGAAGAATGCTTAAAAAGCAAAAAAAAAAAGCATAAAAGTAAAATCCTCAATGAGCAAAGAAAAAATAAAATAAAGTAAAGTCAAGAAAGTAAAATAACAAGAATGATAAAGATGATAAAATTAAACGACATAAAGTAACTAACGCAATTTAAATTGCATTAAAGTAAAAGTTAGTACAATAAATGTTAGAGTTAGTATGTTAATTTTTTTACTCAGAACAAAGTTAACACTATGTTGAGCAATCGCATACGAACTTGTGTCGAAGTCAATACTATATGAGGTCAATTAATACAATTTGTGTACCATACATGCTAGAGATATGACATAAATCATACGCCTAAAATATGTAGCATAAGTAAAAAATAAAGGTGATCAAGACCTAAAGTCAAGGGATATACATTATGACAAATTTATCATCAATCTCATACCTTGAATGATCAAATGATCATTTAGAGGTAGATTGGAAATGATGAAAGTTTATTAAATATCTCACAAGTTTAGATGAACTTAAAATCTAAAGTTATCTCCAAATTGATCTAAAAGAAGAAAAGAAGAAGGAGATAAAGATGAGATAAAACAAACAAAGCAAAATAGAAATCCAAATTGGATCAAAGAATTGATCAAGTTATCATCAAAATCAATAATTTATTTGATGGATTTATTGATGTTGATGAAACTTGTGATAAAATAAGCCATAAATCAAGGTCAACCCATCAATAAAAGTCCACAAAGGTACAATAATATTTAAAATGCAATTAAACAAATTAAAATGTATGAAAAATTATTTTTAAAACTATTTTAAAATAAAAATAAATGGTAAAGTACCTAAATATAATCAAAACATTAAATAAAATTCAAATGAGACCATAGAAAAATCAGAGATGGCCTAATAATATTTTTATAAAATTTTTGGTGATTTTAAAAGTTAGAAAACTATCTTTAAATTAATTAAACAAGCAAAAAAGCAATAATGATAAAAATATAAAAATAAAAATAAAAATATTAAAAAAATATATTAAAAAAACAATTAGAAAGATAAAAATCAGAGAGAAATTTTAAAAATATTTTGGTATTTATTGGATTACAAATGAAAGAGTTATTAATTTTTTAAGGTAAATCAATTTAAATAAAAAAATAGAGAATAAAATAAAATCTAATAAAAATCACAGACGTTGGATCCACTTCATTAATCATATCTGAATTATTTAATGGTCCAAGCAACGTGTTCACCATAGAGACTAGTCAAACATCATACACAAAACCACAAAACATCAGGCATATCAAAACATTTCAAATTGCGTATTGTCATTGGTTTGATGATGACAACTCATCATCTTCGACCTCCAGCCATCAAATTAACTAAAAAGTTTGAAAACCACGAATCTTCAAATGGCAACATGAAGAACTCAGACTATCACCACTGTGATCGTCTTTTCGTTACGAATCCAACCATATTCACCATTGAAAATTTTATTAACTGGGTGCATAGAATTTAGAGGAAACTCGTGAAGTTTTTGAAAATTCAAAACAAAATCAAATTATGAAATCACAATGAAAATTAAATCTAAAAGGAGCATGAGCTTCAGCAAACAAAGAGCTACATCGTGGTAAAAAGTTTGAAGCAAATGGAGGTATGTAACTACCTGAACACAGTGTGGTGAAAAGCTTCTGAAAATGGATTTGGTCAGAGAGATTCAAGGCACCTCAAAGATTGCTTCCAATTGGTTTAGCTTCATTGAAGATTGGTGAAGGTGTTTAGATCAAAAATTTGGATTGAAAATCTCTGAAAGTATGAAAATGAACTTGGCAAAATTTAACTTTGATAGTTAGTATGACAAAGTGGATTTGGATATCAAAAGCTTGCCAAAATGAATGAGATGATGTCTTTATTTATAATAGAAGTGATTAGAATGCTGAGGAAGGGTGAATGTTAAGAATTTGATGTAATTCACATGCACCCTGGATCATGAAAAAGGTGTGACTTCAAATTGTCAAAACTCAGCCAAAAAATCATGCGTTTTGGATGCTAAAAACTTATGGAACCTTGGTACAATTGATTAGAGGCAAAAACATGTGCTAATTTGGCTTAACAAGGGAGTTTAATTGATTCAAAAATATGATCAAAGTAGAAACTTCAGCTTTAATCAACCATTTTCAAATTCATGGGTCATCATACACAAAAGGCTTTTTTTATTTCATTCGTTTTGCAATTGGTAGTCAATATCACAAAGATCACAATGCGCCAAGAAAGGTTCCATTTGTATTCTTGAGTTAAAAGTTATGGCATGTTGAAGTTGGCAAAAAAATATGACTATGTGAACTTGAAAAATTCTAAGTATAAATGCCTCAATATGACCTGTAATGTTTTAATGAATTACAAGGCTTTCCCCAACAAAATTAGAACTTGACCATTGAAGATAACTTGTAGAGTGCATAAAGGAGAGTATGTTGCAAAAAGAATGAATCTCAAATGATAAAATTGATAAAGTTGGGTAAAATAACTTGGAAATAGGTTAAAATTTCACTAAGTCCATAAATGACCTATAATGTCTTCACACTTTTGATGACTTTGCTTACATTATTAGCTCTTGACTTGTAAAGATAAGTTGGAGAGGTTTTCAAAGAGAGTAATATGCAAGAGAACCATTAAAAATGTTGAATGATGAAGGATTTATGGTCTTGTGAACTTTGACTTGAAAACTTGCCAAATCATGTCAAACCACTTTGTATAACTTTGATACTTTTTATTATTATTTTTTTTTTTGCATTTAAAAGCATGATGAAACTCATAAAAACTTATAATGATAAAACCTTGATTGATCTTTTATTTATCATGGCCAAACTTGAGGTTACTTGATGATGAATACAAGAAAATAAACACATGAACCTTTTACTTTTCTTGAGGAAAAAGCAACAAACCCTTGGAGAACTTTTGATACCTTAACACTAAATGATGTTTGAAGATGATATGACCTAATATCATTTAGGACAACAACTTTTTACCTCACACGGATTATCACAAACACTAGAGTACCATGGATAGAAACAAACTCTCAAAAAAAGTTTGAAGCATAATGCTTAAACAACCTGTCCAACATTACATAGTCAGCAGTCATCTTAGAACACCTAAAAAGAGAGGTTTTCTCTAGCAGATACCAAATTTCCCTAGATTCAATCACTAAGGGATATATCAAGTGTTGAGCAGGATCTGCGTCCCCTTAGCTATCCAAACTTCACTTCTCCAAGCTTCCTTCATACACTACCTATAGTACTTTAGTCCTTGCAAGAACTAGTGTTCCATAACCATATAATTGGATTCTAAGCATAAGAATAACCTCCCTTGAATATGCACAAATACAACAAATTCTTTAAGAATGATCAATTGAAGTTCCTTTCTCAAGAACCATGATTCTTTGGTCCCCAATAAGACTTGAAATACTAGCTTATCCTTACTCCAGACAAAATTCTGCTTCAAACCCCATTCTTCAACATAATCGGGATATCCACAAGCAAGATCACACATATATGGCTCTTTTTGATCATAAAGATCATCCATGTGTCATAGGCAATGTCCTCAACATTTGACTATGATATTTTTCTAAAGATAATCTCGTTTGGATGCTGTTAGGGACCAAATAGTACTAATTTTCATATATTGTTATTGGTCCCTTTAGCCAAGTTTCATTGAATTTCCACACTTTTATTCACACAATTTATTAAGTATGCAATTACTTTTGTTTTAATTATGTTTTGAGTAGGTGTTTCACTTTGTTTACTAGTTGTGTAGAATTTGTTGATAAGAGTTATTGGATGCATGAGCAACTCAGGAGAGAGCTTGGAAGGCATTGTGGAGTACACTTGAATAATCAATCATTGAGGAAAATATTGAGGAAAAAAATGTTTAAAACATGCAAAACCAAATTGTTGGAAATCACTCAGTTCATGCCGCAAACTGTGCGTGGTCAACTAGTCTATTTTAGGTTTTGGCCACTAATTCTGTTTTTGAGCCCAACTTAAATGTGGCGCTCCTAACCCATTTAAGCCCAATTTTATAGATTGAATAGATAGGGGTTGTCTTGCATGCACTCATTATTCACCACACACTGTAAGAGGGTTTGGTAGAGAAATTTTGAGGTGGATCGTCACAAGATTTGTGAAAGCAAACTTGTGCCCATTGATTCTTCTCCATCTATTGTGCTGTCAAATATGATGATGAGTAGCTAAATCCCACTTTGGCAAGATTAAAGGTAGTATCTATCTTTTATTCACTATGTATTTCCTATAGTTCTTGCATGCAAACAATTTATTATTGAAATAGATCAATACTTTTGTCCTATTTTGAATATTTAGATTTGGATTATTGTTGAGAAAGATTATTCAAATCTTGACCTAAAGTATTCTCTCAAGTAGTGGATCAATTGTAGAAATATATTTATACACTACTTTTCTTTTGTATCAAACATTCAAGATTGCTATATAAATAGTTAAGTGGAGTAATCGTCTAAAGATTAGTATAGTGACTATCACAATCTCATTTAGATATACATGTTATTGAGAGGATACTATAATATTTTAAATAACCTTGAGTTCATATATATGTTTACTAGGGAAACATGGGAACTTGGGATAGTGAACCCCAATCTTGGCAAGTTTTAACATTTGATAAAAGTCCAGTTCTATCATTTTAGTGTTACTTTAAATTGAAAGATAACGATTCAAACCAAAACAACCTTGTTACTTTTTAAACTTGAGACAATAATAACTATAAAATGGCGGTTATATCACCCAATCTTTGTGGATACGATATAAAGTATTTTCCGCAAATATACTTTTCAAGAAATGCCTTTAACCATCTCTACTAGAAATTAGAGCTCAAATTTTGTACACCCCTTCACTTGGTAGAGAAATAAACTGACAAAAAACAATATGTTGATCATAGTTTCATCAACACGCTTGTCTAAGACATGTTTCTTAGAAAGTTCCTTCATACACCATCTCAATTTTAAAGATAAATCAAATCTACAACATCAGATGTGCAACAATAAAAAATATAACAACCACCAAGATATTAAGAGTAGCACTAGAAAGTATCTTCCCCGAATCTCACCCAGATGCAGAGCAGAATGCCTGCTCTGATACCAATTCAAATTCTGGTATGCACATATCAGGTGTCCTATGATATGTTGAGACATCGGTATCTGGTTGCAACACGATGAACAAGATAAATACAAAAAAATGTCACATACGATGTTAAGACATCACATACGAGACCTAAATTTAAGTACAGTAGGAAATATTACAGGTAAGGTAACTAGTTAAAAGTAAAAGAACACACAAATTGTTTACCCAGTTTGGTGCAACATCGCCCACATTTGGAGTCTACCAAACCAGGAAGGAAATCCACTAGATAGTGTCAATTCAAATCTAAACTCCCTTGTTTACAAATTATCACTTAATCACTACCCATGTTATACTCTTACGAGGAACTCCTACATATGAGACCCCTCTCACCTCCCACCAGTCACAAACAGTGACAATAATAACTCCTAACAATTTAGAATAATTATAGAAGACATACTTCAAAGTTACACAATCTACTACTGCTTAAATGCTTATAAGTAATTGACAATAATTACAACTCAACTAATAGTCCAACTCAAGTATCAGACAATACGATATCGGCTCACAATTAACACAATCCAAATCTTCTATAGAGTGGACGACAAATAATGATGGAACACAAACCCTAAAGGCTCAATGAACATTACAATATATTCCATGCTAAAATTAGGTTTGAAACCTTCTATTTATAACAATCTTCTGGCTGGATTAGGCTTTAAAACCACAATATATTAGTTGCTGAAAATTTACATAAACTTCTGCATAAAAATAGGACTTCAATCATATGTTTCCTAAAATATCTCCATATTTATAAACTAACAATGCTCCTTGAATTCAACTTGAATCTCTTATTCCTTAAGATGAAAGCCCCATAAAATAGCATAACATTTCCCAAAATATTATGCTTCTGTAACACACCAAATTAGTCAAATTATCCATCTGTACATAGTCACGATGTTAAATGATTATGCATAGGAAATCTTTATTCGACATGTTTGTTCTGATGATAGAACCTCTTAGTTCAATATCTCTGATTTCTACATCTTGGACTACACATATAATATTTTAATATTCCCAGAATATACAGGATCTGTAACACACTAACAAAAACTCAAGTTGTAATAGACAATATGTCGGATAATCAGAATATGACATCTTGTTCAACATGTTTTCTCTACAAGTTATAACATTTTATTTAACATGTTGCTGTCCACTTTGTTTTACTAAAATTAATGCAAATCATAAAATAAAGAATTAACACTGTAACACGGTGGGAGAAGTGACTTGTTTGTTTTGCATTTTGTCGCAAATATTTTGGATAGCAAGAGTCGCCACCGACTTTTCTTTTATCCAATAAAGGAAAGGTGAAAAGAACATGAAAAGACGTTCGTTAGATTCTGAGTACGACATACAATTATGAAAAGTGAAGGTATTAGCATTCTTTCCATCCGTAGTTATCTATGGGCTCTTAGTTGCTTAGCTCACTTTTGAAAAATTTGCTTTATGTGTTTGTGATTTGAAAAGTATTTTGAAAGACATTTCGCTTTGACTTCGTATTGATTCTCGTTGGAATGTATATGAAGTGTTCGAAAATGTTTGTTTAGAAAATGTTTAACTTTGTAATGATTCTCGCTGGAATGTATACAAAGTGTTTTTGAAAAGTTTTTGAAAAGTGTGAGGTGTGAAAAGTATTTTTGATTGGAGCAAGCAATATAGTCTTATTTACCTACTCAGAATGGTCGTTTCTTGTTATTTTTCCTTCTCCTTTAGAATAAAGCTATCCATACCATTAGTTGATAGATAACTTTATTCGTTGGATGTGAAAGGACAATTGTAGGGTCATCGTATGGTCATTGAAGGCAACATGTAAGGATACCTCAGCAATTTCGTAGGGACGATCATCACTTATTCGTAGGCAACAACCGAGGGACGAGATCATATATTCGTAGGAAACATCGAGGGTCATCGAAGAAATATGATCTTTATATTGAAGGGACTATGATGATGTTATTCGTAAGCGTCTTTGCTAATGGTACCCCTACGTTCGAGGGACATGACCATTATATTCGAAAGGCAACAAGAAAGGATACCCTAAGAGGGTGCAAGTGTGAAAGAGTGTGTTAAGTTCAGATATGTTAATCTTTGAATTGGGGTGATCTAAGATTGATTTTATCTTGTCATACAAACCCTAGTTACTATACAATTAAGCAGTTAATATGCAGAAAAGTAAAGTGCGGAATGTAAAAGTGCAGAAAGTAAATGTCCTACGCTATTACATGGCTTTGGGGCAGTTACATAATATAGGTGCAAAAAGTAAAGACAGAAAGTTTAAATCTACGCTATTACAAATATGTCGTTACGATCTATACATCGATTTCTAGAATTTAAATACGAAATAGTAAACAAATAATCAGAATAATAAGAAAAATGTTAGTGAAAATGTTTTGGAAATTAGTAAAAATATTTTTAGGGTTAGTAAATCTAATTACAAGAAAGAAAACATTTTTTTTAGAATTTTGTGGATTGATTTTAATTGAGAAAAATAATTAAAGCTTAATTTTATAGTTAATTAAACAATTAATTAAAATAAAAGGAAAACAAATATTTTTTTGCATAAAAAATTAAATAAGTATTTTATTTACCTAATTCTGAAAATAATTTTTTTTTGTGATTTTTTATGTATTTTTAAAAATTATTTGAAAGGAATTAAATAAATGAAAAGAAAATTGAAAAAATAGGAAAACATAAGGAGAAATAAGGGTTAGTTGTGAAAAATAGAAAAAAAACAATTGCAATGGTCCTGCTGGGAATCAATCCCAGGTTTTACAAGTCAATAGCATACTCCCTCTACCAATCTATAGGTTCGCTTGTTAGTGAATGAAAACAAAATATGTTATACGAAAAACAAATATTTAAATTGAAAATTTTGAAAAAAACGCGCCCTGGGTGTATTGTTCATCCTCTTCTTCGTTTGAATTTTCTGAAACAGGGATTACCCACAGCTTGCTCGTGGGTATCAGAGCTTCCCCACGACCAATGATAAAACCGACAAAACATGTCCAATAAATACAAAGTGATCGCATAGATAAACTTGAAATCATCTTCTGAATCCATTAGCATCCTTCGTTTGGGCTAATTTTACTTATATTGGGGGTTCCCAATTCAAAACTCAAAAACCCTAACAATGGCATATGCTTCAACCTGCGCTTAAAATCCAATTAAACTATACAGAAAGCATAAAAACAATAAAATGGACAGAATTATGCAATCAAAACAGGTTGAAGATGCGTGTAAGTATGAATTCGATTTCAAATTTTTTTGAGACAAATCGTGAGTTATGTTCATGAATTTCTGGGTGCTATTGCAATCTGTAAAGGGCTGGGATGATCCAAACTGGGAAGCTGTTTGAATGCTTGGAATGACTTGAATCATAGCAAAACCTGGTCTGCCAATGCCTTGCAATTCACAGATTTTTTGAGTTAGGTTAGGGTTCTTGGATACCAAATTTCGTCCTTGGATCATCTGAATAGCTTGTGTATTTGTATAGGATGGAAGTTGGATCAAAAGATGTGAAGAAAATATATGCTTTCAATGAGAAAATATTTGATTTGGAATTGCACCAAATATTGCCTTTTTTGGATTCAATCTTATTCAATTCCTTGCCAATCCAATATATTTCGAAATTGACAGCTATTTTGACTTGCTTGGGCCTCAAGAATGACAAATATCCAGCCTTGCATCAATTGATTTGATTTTTAGTATTTTATTTTAATTAAAATTGGATTTAAATGAATAAAAATAAAAATAAATAAAAATAAAATAAAGGAGGCGTGAAATTGGTCTTTGAGGTCATGGATAATCTCAAGAACAAGTTTGAATCACAAAAACTTAGGCCCATTTGGAAAAAAATTGAATTTGCTAAGTATTTCTCTTCATGCACTTCTTCAAAAATGTCAAACTTGCACAACTTGTATCTTGCTCAATTTTCAACATTTTGAAGTGTTCTTGGACTTTTTAGAAAGATAAAGATGTACTATAAACACTCTTTTTTGTTTCATCTTCATTGAAGTTTCCATGCTCATGTACACTTCTTTGCAAAAAGATGACTTTTTGTTGACTTTAGGAGCACATATAATGTCTTGATCCATAACTCTCAAATGAAGCATTTTTGGCCAAAGCTTGTGAGACACAACGTTGTATAGAATTGAATTCTCTTCAAAATCAAATTTGGTGGAAAAATTTCTGATAAAGTATGTGAAAGTTATGCTTGGTCAAAGTTCTGTCGACTTTTTGTCAAGAAACCCTAATTTGAAAACTTTGACTTTTGATCAAATCTTGAGTTTTCTTGAGGAATCATGACCAACCCTTGATCAAATGATGAATGTGAATTCAAAATCTTGATTTTGACCAAAAAATGATGAAGTTTGACTGTATGTTGACCACCGTTGACTTTTTGTCCAATACAATTGATTTTCAACCATCTGAGCAATTGATTGGGCAAACTTGAGCTGTGAGGCTTGAAACTTGACATGGTGATACCTTGAGACATATGAGGAGGTATTACGACCACTTGAGGCATTATAACTCATCTTTGACTTGAAATAATCAAAACCCTAGTTGTGGGTTGATTGCTTAGGAGAGGGTTCCATCTTGTGATGGTATTTAGTATATGACAGACTATTATATCCTCCACGTCTCTATCCGGCTCTTTGTCTTTTCTAGATTTAGAGATTTTGAGTTGATCTCACCCTTGGGCTCGGGACCCGCCCTTGCTTGTTGAGATATTCCCGTAACATACTCTTTAAAGTGGACTTATTTAATATGTTGCCTACTATCCTTCTTTAGCCGATTTCTGTCATTAGTTTGATCACCCTTAACCTTATGATATTTTCACCACATATGGGATTTGAGCCCAATGACCTCCAACTTTGGAGTAGGTGGAGGCGGGATGTCAAATGTGTACAAAAGTTCACGCCATATTTGCCATCGACTAGTGTTGAGAGGTGTAAAATTGTCTATGAGCCTCCCACCATGTTTGAAAGTCGTCATATTCCCACTGAGAGAAGTATAATAGCTCTTGTTGGGAAGAGCAATTTAAGTTTTAACATTATTGTTGCGATGAATCGTGACTCGCCAACAACATGTTTTTTGACATATCTGATTTTATTTTTTACATTGTTCTCTTTCCATTTGATATAACACTCAACCCGCGCCATAATTTCAACCATGTAAGTAATAGGGTTTTAGGCCAAAGTCCATTTGAAGTGCCATGCTTCTAAACCATTTTGGAACTTTCCTACGAACATTTCCTAATTTAGAAGTACTACATTCATTGAATCGAGTGAGGTACTCCCTCAAGACTCAGAGTGCATTTGATAGACATTGAATAAGTTATTGTTGAAACTTTAGGTGTTTACTCGTCGAAAACTGATTAACCAGTTTTCTTAAGTGGTCTCGATAACTGGTCACCAAAAAACGAGGGAGGTTTATGAACCACCCCATAGCCATCTCCTTAAAAGTTATGGGCAAAAACTTGCAATTTAAGGAGCTAAATGCATTAATTATTGCCATTTCCATTTGAGTATTAAGGGTGGTGAAATGTTCTTGTGGATAACTTTTTCTATCAAAAACTTCATTAGTGACAACACTTTAAAAATTTTAGGAACTAAAGTGTCTTATATTTCATCATCAGAAAGAAGTAGAGATCCAAGATGTCAACATCTTCTAATAGGCTGAAACGTGATGTTTTTGAACGAATATAAATATTTAATCATCAATTTAAAATTAAATAAATATAAATATTTAATTATAATTATTAAAATTTTAAAATATTTAACTTTTTAATCAAATAGAAAATAGAAAAACAAAATTTTCACTGACTTAAACCTAATACAACGACACATTTTTTAAATAAATAGCTGTCAAATTTAAACTTTCTAACACATAAATCAAAAGTTGTATTCAGGAATTCTTTATTGAAATAAAACATATCCTGTGATTATCAAGTCAAAGAAAATCACTTCAAATTTATTTATTTAGTTGTTAATTACTTGAATTTGTTTATTTTTGTGAAATCTCTTGAGCAATAGAGGAGAAGATTTTTTCATTCAATAATCTTGATTCAAAATGCATAAACATGGTGGAAAAAAATCTAAGCAATCAAACTCCAAATCTAGTACAGAACATTTACAAAGGTACAAAATTTATATAATCCCATCAATTTTATTTGTTATTTTTATTCATTTTATATATTGTATTTATAATTCATAATAAAAATTCAAAACCTAATTACAAAAACTAAAGAGTCTTGAAAAACCCTAATTTCTCATAAACCCTAATTCCCAATTGGACATTTCAAAACCCTAATTCTCCAAATGCAGAACCAGTCCAAGCATTTCACTTCACGGTGGCGGCTCCACTGGCCGGCGGCAACCAGAAGCTTCCCCGGCGACGGGGAGCACCGGTATAAGCGGCAAAAACAGCTTTGAGGCTGGAAGCTGTAGCAGGGGCAAGGAAATGTCGAGGTTGGTGCTGAATCCGATCAAGAATCACAAGCCTGAAACGTATGAGGACATGGAATTGGATGTTTCTTCTTTGCTTCTCAGCTCGTTGGAGATGCACCTTCCGAGTTACATGCTCGGTGCGTCTCGCAAGAACAAAGCTTCATACATGCGCGGTATTTTGCATGATTATGTGCCTCCAGCGTTGCGCTACAGGGTATGCTTCCATTTCTCTTCATTAAAAACTATTTTCTCTGTTTGCTCCAAAAAATGGAAGTGACTATGTGTTATGTTTTTGTTGAGCTGAAAATGTATTCCTTGTATATTAAGCAACGATTTCAAAGATATATTACTGAATAATTATGAATCGGTAAGTACAGACATTCCATTTTGACCATGTTGGCGAGGAAAACGATCTTTCTCTGATCGTAGCACTCTCAGGCAGCCTTAGCACGAAAGATCTTGACTACACTGCCCTGAACATTAATTTCAGTATGTGGTGTATGACAATCATGGCAATTGATGGTCTCTGTCTAGTTAAAGGGCTGTACACGTGGTGTCAGTTTCAAATACTACCTAGATTTGAGTGTATAGTTAGGTATTTTGAAAATGGGATGTGTTAGTAATAATATTCTAGCATTTAGTTCTGTCGTAACTTTTAGTGAGAATCTGATGCAATAATATTCTAGCATTTAGTTCTATCGTAAGTTGATGTAATAATAATAATAAAATTCTAGCCTTTAGTTCTATTGTGACTCTTGGTTCATTGCTATGAATTGGAAGATGGAATGCCTTTGAGAAAACTTTCATTTATGTTTAAATATTGTAAAACAATAATATTTATTGTTTTTATTACCATTATTGACGTGGTTGTTATTTTTATTTTACTATACTTTTGTGGTGCTTTCAATGTCATTATGGCAGGATCAAAAGCAAAAAGAATATAGAGAGAAGATAATGTCAAATTATCAGGTATGTTGTACCAAATGTTAATTCATAGCCTACTTAGTGTTAAATGTTAAATATATACTGTATTATATATATATTCACTACTGGTATATTGTTTGAGAAAAGGGGTGATACTCTGATGTGTAAAATATTTTTACACTGTCAACCAATGAGAGACATGCACCCAATTAAAACAAGTTAAAAAAAAATACGGATATGACATGGCAATTGTAAGGATTTTAATTGGTTGTATGTGTAAAATTGATTTACACTGTCTGTGCACTAACTTTAAACTCAGTTTGTTTTGTTATTGATTTAGATTATTATTGTTAATAAATTTATTTTGGATGCATTATTAGTATAAAATAGTTTTACAAAACCTTCTATCAAGTCTAACCATTTAAATATGCCGTGATATTATTTCTTAAAATACACATACAAATGTCTAAATGGTGAGATGTGTGTATGTTGAACTATAACAATAAGATAGCTGAAAGAATAGTTTTAGGGAAATAATGTCACCCAAGCAATTTTGTAAAATCTATTGGATTTAAGAAATATTAAGCCACTTCCCAATTTTCACAACATTTTGTCCTAATAATATGAAATACATTTAAAATTTGGACACCGAACTAAACAAACAACAAATCTCCATCTCCTATTATTTGTGCTAGCCTTAATGTAAGGTTACCGTGTCTTTATCGGGAATGGGCCTGAGCCTAATAGAAGGGATAAGGTGTGAGTTACTGTCGTTGCAAACTATTTTGACTGGTTTGGTTGTGTGAATTACAGCAATTATAGTCAGTTGCAAACTTTTACAGTCTTGCCAATTATATTAAGCAGCAATAGTTGATAATCGAATAGGGGGAATGAAAAATGGAATATGAAACATTAATGCTCTATTCCTACCAATACATTGCACATTCTATTCAATTTTGTTTTCTTGAACACTATCAGTGCTAAATATTTATGAGTTCAAATTATGTATATTTTTCTTGGGTGCTTGGTTCTTTTTTAGCTTGTTAATATTTCAACATCTATGAAGTTGCTATAAAAGAACTGTTACTCCATTCAAATCAGCAGACTCTATGATTTATGTTCTGACTTATAATGACAATCTTCCTTACATTTCCTGCTCCTTTTTAATTAGACTTACATTTCTATCCATTTATCCATTTTTGCAGCTTCTGCATCGAGAGTTGTACACTATTGATCCCGTGGCATTCTTTGTACCTACATTTCTGAAAGCAATTAATGATAATACGGAACAAAGCTTTAGAAGTATAATATCTGAACCCACCCCAGGCATTTTTACATTTGAAATGCTTCAACCACGTTTTTGTGAGTTACTGATAACAGAGGTATTTATCATTTTAATTATCGGGGTCTAAGCAACATGTTATTCTTTCTTTGAGTTATAGCTTATAACCTGCAAGGGAGTGGTGTATCATGCACATACAGATGCTTATATTTTTTCTCTGTTTAATTTAAATTTTTGGCCTAAAACTAGGTTGAACATTTTGAGAAGTGGGCTGACAGAACAAAACTCAATGTTATGCGTCCCAATACAATGAATCAATATGGTGCTGTACTAGATGACTTTGGCCTTCAGACCATGCTTAAGAAGCTTATGGAGGATTTTATTTCTCCATTGTCAAAAGGTGAGTGAAGTCTGCTTGATTTACTCTTGCTCATGGTGATTTGACCAATTATGTTTATGTATTTATACACTTTATGAGACTGACCGCTGTATAAGTTATTCATTCTCTTAATATGTATTTCAGTCAATTGATTCTTTGTTATACAGTGTTCTATGCAGAAGTTGGTGGATCAACCCTGGATTCTCACCATGGGTTTATTGTTGAATTTGGTACGCATAGAGATGTTGATATGGGTAAGAGTTATGCTGGATTATAATTTCGTTATCGTTGATATATCTATCTAAAAGTGAATGCATATTCCAGCATGTCTTAGAATGTGGCATGCATTGCCCTGTCTGGTTTTTCATCATTGTGTTTCTCATATTTAATATCGCTTTATTATCTTTTAAGGAACATGGAATTTTATTTCCATTGTACAACCCATATTTAATACCGCTTCATAATGTTGGCCATTTATTCTAGTGAAGGCTAGCATATTTATAAGCGAACCTTGCAACAACAATCTATAATTCCTGCTATAAACAGCTTTTGGGTTACCGATATGTTTTTACTTTATTTTATCCGTTCTAATTTCAACCTATTTCATGTCTAACTGATAAAATTACATTTGTAGAATTCCATGTGGATGACTCTGAAGTTACCTTAAACGTTTGCCTGGGTAGGCAATTTTCTGGAGGAGAGTTATATTTTCGGGGAATGCGATGCGATAAACATTTAAATACAATGGGTCATTCAGAGGTAAGAATTAAGAAATGGAGAGATGGAACAACATAAAAGCAAACTGGCATTAGGGTTTCTTTTAAAATTTTCATGTTAAGTATGCATTGCTCTAATCTCAAACTGGATTATCTGATCCTTTAGTATTGAAATGGATGAGAAGGCTATCATAGTTAATTTGATGTCATCTGTTTTGATGCTGCTGGCTCAAACGTCCTTACTGCTTTCCTTCTTCTCAAATGACTTAGAATATTTGAGCATGCACATGAGAGATATATACTTTTTATTTATATTTGTATGAACTTAAACATATTAGGATGTATGAAGAAGTATAAAAATGTTTATTCTAAAACTTTTTATATAGTTTATACAATGTATTTCTTTTTTTTGAATTAACCTCTCGGTTCCCTAGAAACCAGCTCTGGTAATCCAGTTGTAAGGTAAGTAGATTTTGACTAATACTAACCTATCTGTTAACACTTTTGAAAACATTAATACTAATACACCAGATAAAACAGAAAATAGATCAGATCTAATTGAACTCAGGTCTCAGATCTTATTCTAAGGTAAACTACTTCAAATAATCTAATTTAAACTACTTCGAATTGTTATTACTAATTCCCTACAGACTTTTACAACTAGTATTGCTAAGGAGATCATTGCTTCTTTCAATTTTTCATTGGTATGATTCTGTGTACCTTTTTTTTATGGAGTGTATTCTTTGAAAACAGGAGATCTTTGATTATTCACATGTCCCTGGTTGTGCTGTGCTTCATCATGGTCGTCATCGCCATGGTGCTAGAGCCACAGTTGCTGGTCATCGGGTCAACCTACTTCTATGGTGCAAAAGGTTCTTTCACATTTTGTTTGCAATTATTTCTTCCTATATTAGTCTAATACACCTTATCATTGTATCCTATCATGCATAGTAAGGATGATAGAGTTTGAGTTATTCAAGAACCAGAAAAAAGATAGAAACCAGAGAGAGTGAAATACAACAGTTTTCTGTTATTATTCTACAAAGGGAATTCCCCTTTATTTTTACAGATGAATACAAGGAACGAATCCTTCCATTCCCTACAATGCTCTTATTTATACCCCCTAGAGCAGACTTTTAGAATAGGAGGTTTATAAGGGATATTGGGGGTTCTAACATTATCTCTCCAAACCTTATGATGCTCCGCTAAAAAATAACGAAGATAAGTTTCTAAAACTCTGTCAATCACTTCTGTCTTATTATCAGACTCTATGATAGGTCGTGCTTATGCGCATCTGTGTGCCCTGCATTTAAATAGTTCTTGCTAAAAATGACTCATGAAAATAGTATCTCTATCACTCACTAAGGATAGAGGTATCCCATGCAGCTTCACCTCCCTAGCAAAGATCTCAGGCAAAGACCTGGCCGTATAGGGGTGTTTCAAAGGTAAAAAGAATCTACTTGCTTAATCTGTCCGCTAACATCCAGATTGTGTTGAACCTCTGGGATTTAGGAAACCTAGTAATAAAATCCATACTAATTCTTCCCATACAACATTGGGATCAGGCCAAGTTAGTAGCAAACCTTGCGGTGATACTGCCATGTACTTACTACACCGACAAACATAACTTAGCAACAAATTGGGTCACTGCCCCCTTTCATTCCCCTCCAATATTAGAACCATCATCATATAATTCAATGACCCCTGCTGGTACTTTACACAAACGAATTTGCTTTTGGTTCTATGCTCCTTTGGATGCATTTGTTTCTATGTTCTGTGATTATTTTTTGGATTCAAACTGCACTTTTTTTTTTCCTTCATCAAGGTTTTCTTTGAAAGGGTTTTTACTGATGCAGTTGGTCAATCATTTTGGTCCGCATTGTTGTTACCCTGTGTTTTGGCCTAGTCCTCCTACGCTGTTTCTTTATTATTTCATTTTAATAATATTTGGTTAGAGTTGAGCAGTTTGGATGTGAGTGCAGGCAGGGGTGTCAACATAGTTGGGATGTTTGTGGCTTCATCTTTTGCTTCACTCTAACTTTTTGTTTTTGCTAAAAAAAAGAAGTTAGGAAACCAACTAAAGCAATAAACATCAAATAATGAAGTACAATTGTGTAATTCCCTCCCAAATTCTTCCTGATGGCTTTGCTATATTTGCCTTTTCTATTTAATTTTTTTTCCTGTTGTGTGGGAAATAGCAGCAGAAGTCTCGGATTGTGACGGCATATTCATAGCATTGATTTTTAATTTTGTTTCCCTCTTACTTTCTTACCTGAATGGATTCATAATTTATATTCATTTCATTTCATTTTTATTACTTACTGTACTAAATTAAATATAAAGTTTCATTATTTCCGTGCAGTTCAGTTTTTAGAGAAATGCAAAAGTTTAAAAGAGGCTTCTCTAGCTGGTGTGCGGAGTGCAATCAAGAGAAGAAAACCAAGGAAGATAAGCTGATCACTACCGGAATGGTAAATAATTTTGTAATCTGCATTCTTCATGCTCATGCATTACATTATAGGAAGAGGGTATCATTCATATTAATATTTGTCACTTAGCTCCCTCCCAGCACTGTGACTGGTACAGACAGTACTTACCAATTGCTTCTACCCAGGGATATCAATTTTTTGCATCACTTGAATTGTAGAGGAACTTTGTACAACATGTGTTGAAAGAATCAAGTTATTCTATGAAACATCATGTACTAAAGGAGCGTTTGGAAGAAGTTATTTGGGCTTATGTTATAACATGAGCATTTATATCAGTTTGAACACTTATTTCTTTGAAATATAATTTGCGAAACACATAATAAACATTTCCTCAATCCTTAGACTACTGTTGACTGTTGTTTTGCAGAATATAACAGTAAGACTTTATTTTTATGCAGAAACTGTTGATGAGGTAAGGGGAAGCAACTGCATAATCTGTTTTGTACAGCTGGTCAGTGGACGTAAATGGTAGAAAAATAAGGCCAGACTTGGGTTATGTTAAATTTGTTCAAAATGCCTTTTGTGAGAGGAGTTCATGAAAACATGCATGTATTGAAATACGGAGACGGCAGAATTCATCAAATATAACTTTTGTATGTTTGGATCAGCATTCAGAAATCAAATCTCATGTCCTGATGCATGTTGAACAAGAAATTCCTGAAGTTACAATATGAAGCTTTGGTGTTGCAGTGCAATTCTGTGAAAATGAAATGCCTAGTGACAAACAGACAAAGTGTGGTGCAGAAACTCTGATGAACTCATGACCTGTGGGATCCAATATTCTAAATTCAAACTGAGTTATTATTTAAGTATTCCTTATAGATTTTGAATTCAATTTTTATATTAATTTTTGATACATTTTAAATTTTAATCCAAGTCATTTTTAAAATTAAATAGTAAATTAAAAGTATTAATTAGATGATACAATTGGAAGATAGATATGCGGATCATTCCGGTTTGGATTCAACTACCACAACTACCGTTACATCTGTGGGGGACTACTAGTTTGGGCAAGATTGCTAGTATATTGGGAACACCGCTCATGACTGATGAATGCACTGCTAATATGTATAGAATATCCTATGCAAGATTTTTGGTGGAGATCGATATTACACAAAAGCTTATCAAGGAGAAAACAATTACAGGTGAGAGGGAGAAAAGATGCAACAAAAGATAGATAATTATGATAAGCATGTGAATGGCAGAATTTGGATATATTGGGATGATAATAGAAGATGTGTTGAATATACTGATAGTACTGACCAATTTATTCATTGCAAAGTTAAAGATGAAAATGGAGATTTCTTGTTTTGGATGACTGCAATTTATGCTCAAAACCAACTAAATATGAGGAAAAAACTATGGCAGGATATGGTAAAGATTCATATCCAATAACAGGGACCATGGGTGATTATTGGAGACTTTAACAATGTGTTAGAGTGGAAGATAAAATTGGAGGGAGTAGGGTAATTGAAAATGAATATAAAGATTTGAATGAAATGATGAGCATTACGGGATTATATGAGATGGAAAGTCATGATGATTATTTCACTTGATCTAATAAACAAGAAGAGAAATCCATATACTTAAGAATTGATCGAATCTTAGGAAATTCTGACTGGATGCAACAGAATTTGGATGCTGTTTTAACAAACACGGGTCCTAGTGTTTCTGACCACACAATGCTTGTGTTGAGTAAAATGGAACAGCAACAACACAGGACACAGAGATTCAAATTCTGGAATTATGTAGCAGACATGGATGGTTTTCTGGAGACTATTGAGAAGAGATGGAACACTCCTTTGACTGGTAGACCGGTGTTTGTCGTGTGGAAGAAACTACAACTACTGGAACCTGCTCTAAAGCGGTTAAGTAAACCTATAACTGCTATCACCACAAACATAACACAAGCCAGATCTGAGCTTGCACGTGCCCAGAATGAAATGATGACAGACATAATGAATGGGACCAAAATTGCAAAGGTGAAAATGTGTACTACAAATTGCTTAAATGGAAAGACATAGAAGACAACATGATGACATAGAATGCAAAAATCAAATGGATGCGTTTATGTGACGGTAACAATAAGTAGTTCCACTCATCTATAAAGGTGCGACAACAGTTTAAAACTACGAAGAACATTCAAAGAAATGATGGGACATACATCTATAAACAGCAAGATCTGGCGAATGAGTTGGTGAATTTCTATCATAATCTAATGGGTACTGCCTCCATTGAGCTAAAAGGAATTGATACATGAGCAATAAGAGACGACATACAGTTAGATACTGGTCAGAGGGAAATGCTTAGCACATCAGTCACCGAATATGAAATTATCACAACCCTTAACGGTATTGGAAATGATAAATCTCCTGGTAGCGATGGGTATGAAGCATATTTCTTTAAGAAAACTTGGCACATTATAAAGCACGACATGGTTAATGCATTTCAAGATTTCTTTAACAGAAACAGGATCTTCAAAGCTGTAAATTTCCCTATAGTCACTTTGATCCCTAAGCATAATAATGTAAAGGAAATCAAAGACTATAGACCTATTGCTTGTTGTAGCACTCTATATAAAATCATCTCCAAAATTCTAGCTAATATAATAAGCAAAGTTCTGGGATCGATCGTTGGTGATAATCAGGTTGCATTTGTTAGAGGACAAAATATTCACAATCATATACTCATTACATACGAACTGATTAAAGGATATGAAAAGAAGATGAACTCTCCAAGATGTTTGATGCAGATGGATATACAAAAGACATACGACACTGTTGATTGGAATGCGTTAGAAGCAATTCTGAATGAGGTTATTTTGTCACGACAATTCACTAACTGGATCATAACTGCAGTGACGACTGTATCATATAGATTCAATGTGAATGGTTATTATATAGATATTATGAAAGCTAGGAGAGGGCTACGACAAGGTGACCCCATTTCACCTATGCTGTTTGTTATTGTCATGGAATGTGTTAATATGTATCTTTACAAAATGCAAAAGGATAGCAACTTCAACTATCACCCAAAATGTGAAAAATTAAAGATTACTAACTTATGTTTTGCTGATGAACTGTTAATGTTTGCTCGGGGAGATAAAATATCGGTTGATATGATGATGTCCACATTTGATAGGTTTTCGAAATCGAATGGTTTGGTGGTAAACCCACGAAAATGCAGGTTTTATTGTGGATCTTAAAAATGAGCTTATCTGTATAACGGGATTCTAAGAGGGACAACTTCCGTTCAAATATCTAGGTGTGCCAGTAACTGGGAGGAAATTAGTTGTTCATCATTATATGTCATTGGTGGATAGAATTTTTGGTAAGATTAAGCACTGGACTGCTAGAATTCTAATTTATCTAGGGAGGCTTCAACTTATTAATAGTGTCACATTTGCATTGACTAATTATTGGTTGCGAGTGTTTCCTTTCCCAAAAAATGTTCTCCAGAAAATTGAAGCATTTTGTCGTATTTTCCTGAGGATAAGAGGTTATGAGGGCAGAAGGAAAGCACTAGTTACGTGGAAACAGGTTTGCAAACCCAAAAGTCGT
The DNA here is from genome assembly GCA_021764765.1 of Vicia sativa. Lineage (NCBI taxonomy): Eukaryota > Viridiplantae > Streptophyta > Magnoliopsida > Fabales > Fabaceae > Vicia > Vicia sativa. The sequence continues at coordinate 3,296,424 of CM038795.1, forward strand.
GGTGACCTGAATATTATGGATATTGAGATTTGGAACCAAGTTAACATGATTAGGCTATTATGGAATTTATGTGGCAAGGCTGACTCGTTATGGATCAGATGGATACAAGCATATTATGGCAAGAATCATAAGATGTTGGAGATTGAAACAAGATCAAACAATACTTGGATCATGAATGCTATCTTAGCCCAACGTGATGAGATTAAAAAGTTCACTGACTGGGAAAACATCTTGAACTTATCTGTATAACAGGATTCTAAGAGGGACAACTTCCGTTCAAATATCTAGGTGTGCCAGTAACTGGGAGGAAATTAGTTGTTCATCATTATATGTCATTGGTGGATAGAATTTTTGGTAAGATTAAGCACTGGACTGCTAGAATGCTAATTTATCCAGGGAGGCTTCAACTTATTAATAGTGTCACATTTGCATTGACTAATTATTGGGACAAATTTGATATGAATAGGATGTACAAAAAGATACAAGATTGTGGCCAAAAAGTGGACTGAAAAGGGCTGATGTACGGGAATTACGCAAGACCGACGGCGTGTCTTATCCTATGGCTCACTTGTCATGAGAGGTTGGCAACTAAGGACAAATTGATCAAATTTGGCTTACTTGATAACATGGATTGTTGTTTCTGTGCACATTAAGAAACAATTAACCATTTATTCTTTGAATGTGAAGTCAATAAGAAAATCTGGTTGAATGTCCTTCAATGGATTCAAATTTGACATAACCCCAAGATTAGAAGTCAGAAATTCAATGGTTGATAAGTCAAGCTAAGGGTAAAAGCAATAAAGCTCGTATTTTAAAGATGGTGGTGACGGAAACCATTTACGAAATATGGATATTGAGAAATAATAAAAGTTTTGGAAAGGATGCTGATAGTGCAAATATACATAGCCGGATTATAGATACAATAACTTATAGAGGTTGGAACAATAGGAGTCTACAGAATCATATAGCTGTCCTCATGTTGGAGTATAACTAGGAATTTCTCTGTTATAGGTCCTTTTGTCTTTTATGTCCGAATGATTCTTTTTGGTTGCTGGATCCCAAATGGGATCGCTTGTAGTCATTGATTTTTTGAATAATACATTAAAGTATTTTGTTCAAAAAAAAAGTTACTGTTGGGATGACAATAAACACAATTTTTGCTAAACACATTCACATGACTTAAAAAAGAAAAGACCCGATAGTCCAATAAATATTGAGAATTTCTTTTTTCACGTGAAAAAAACTTATGTAATTACTAAACTGTTTTTTAAAAATTAGAAATATATTTTTGGTACGCACTATGCACCACATACAAATAGACTAAATATAGTTCCACCCTATTCAAAAGACAAAAACAAAACTTGAAGTTAAAATCGATATTGTATTTCTGATTTGTATAAAGGGAAGATTGAATTTTTTGTCACCATGTCATTTTATATATTATCGGAAATATACTTCCGGTAGTATGAAAAATACATATTACTTAAAACAGTAACCGACATGAACAAGGATGATCAAAGTCATTTCTTCATCTTTCCATAAACTCTCTAAAAAAACCTTCCATTCTCAATCGATTTTTTCACTCCAAATCTTCATTATTGTGGTTCATCATATCAAAAGGATCTCAAGGAAGTAGAATTTGAGGTAAAGTTTATCAATTTCAATCCTCACTCTTCACATTAATATGTTTTTCATCTTGAAAAAGGTTACGCTAATACCAGAAATATAATTTCGATTAGTAGTTGAAAGGACAATCCCTTTCGAGACCTGTCAAGACCAATTTATTGAAAGGATGCAAGACTACAACAAGTTGAACAAAATTGAAATAGAAAAAAAGGGAAAAGTCAAAAGGGCTAGCACATGTGGATTTGGCTGGCGACAATTATTTTGGATCATTTAAGTAGTTATATATTATTTTATTGTATATGTCATTTTGTCAATGTATTATGCTATGTAATATAGTCATTTTGTAGTTTGACAAAAAAATCATCTTTCAATACATGAGGTTTTCGTTTTTGTTTCTATGCATGCTTCTGTTTTTGTTTTGGTTTTTAGTCCCAAGGACTTACCGAAAATATATTTTCGATACATATAGGTGGAACCGGAAATGAAATTTTGGTTTACTCAGTCACATGATAGGATTTGTAAGGTTTATGTTTGTCTTCAACTACTATAAATAAGCCCACTTGGCATATTGTTTCATACTAAAACACCCAAAACCAAAATGAACATCAAACGACATGTTGGAAATGTCTACTTTACCGGTGATGCACCATCATGAGAATTTAAGTTCACCGATTACACCCTTCTTGAAGATCTGTAATACATATTGCAGGACCTGTTACCTTATAGCGACATTCACAAAGTTGTGAAGATCGAGTATCGCTCGTCATCCATTGACAAAGATGAGAGGCTTGTAGTGGTGGAACATAGTGTGGACAGGGGGGCACGACCACCCCTGGCTTGTTTTTTTTAAATTTGTTTTATAATGTGAAAATATCAAAGTACCCCTATTTAAAATAAAAATTTACAGTTTTGCCATTAACTATGTTAATTCTATACTTACCAAACAAATCTTAATTTTCCAGCAATCAAAATACTCCCTTTCTCCCAAAAAATTACGGTTCTAAAACCCTTCTTCTCCAACAAAATACTTTCTTCATCAAACAACCCCTTTCCATCTTTCACTGGCCTTCTTCCGTTCTACCAACCGCCATTTGCTTCAATAATACATGTTCCCCATCTAACAACTTGCTACCTCTTGATTGAGTAAGATTTTATTTGTTTGTTGTTATGTTTTTGAAAAAAATAAATTTATCTTTTAGATTTGGCTTGTGATTATGATGAAATTATATTGGTTTGATTTGATTTATTACTAACTAACTTACTAAGTTGTGTAACATTGGATTGTGTTATGATTTTAATTTGGGATTTTGATGGGTTAGGGTTATGATTTTGAGTTAGAATTGATTTGGGATTTTGTTGTGTTAGAATTGGTTTGAGAAATAGGATTGATTTTCACTACTTTTCTCACTAAGTTTTTGTTATTTGATTGATAGACTGCTTCACCTTATCATGACTCTCCCTGTATCTACAACTACTACAAGAAGATCTTTTTCAGCAATGAAAATTATCAAGACAAGATTGAGAAATAAAATGGAAGTTGATTTTCTAGGAGATAACATGACGGTTAACATTGAAAGAGAAATTGCTGCAAGTATTGATTCTAAGATTATTATTGATGATTTCGAACTACTCAAAAATCGTAGAGCATTATTGTAAGATGTTTTTATGTAATACTCTTTAATCATTTCATATTCAACTTTTTGTTTATTACAATTTAGATGTTTTATATACATTATGGTATTAAATTTTATTTATAAATTATATCTAATTTTGTGGCCACCCCAACTTTTATGGTCTGGTTCCGCCACTGGAAGCTTGAGTTTATCAACCGTGAGTTGAAGAACGACGCTAATACACAGACTATGTGAAATATTTTTACCCGTTTTAAAACGAAAGTTCTGATCGAACTAGATGCGACTATTTTGAGATCAATAGATTATATATTATCACGATATCACAACGTCCACATGTACGTTGAAGTGTAATGTTTGATGTATATTTCAATCTTTAATGTATTACCTATATTATGATATTAATTGTATTTTGAATTTGTGAAATTGATATTATTCAATGTTGTTTTTCTGTTTTCTAAGTAGCACAAAATCGAAAATGTAAGTCCGGGTACAAACTAAATATTAAATTCTAGTTTCAACCTATATTTTATTAAATCTTAATGCGTCTCAGAAATGTATTTCCGATGTTCAGAATTTTTTTTATAACATTCGACATAGAAACAACATGACTATAAGGGAATAGAGAACTGAAATGCACCACCTATTAAAATTGTTGGGTGTGCATGAATATGTCTCTAAGTATAGAATGTTTGATGGTGGAAAAATTCTTCTAAGATATATTTTGGACACATCTAAAATCCATTTAGTTGTTTAACATTTTTTTTCCTCTTGTATTACTATTGGATTTAACGTATAAGGTCACGAAATATTCTAGAGAATTTGTTGGAGTTAATTCTAGAGAAACAAAATATTCAATTAGAAGTATTTGAATGTTACCTGAGCTATGAAGATATGTCTCAATTTATTAAAGGACCCAAATAATATATTGCAGATCGTTATCACTAATCGTATTGTTGCATTGATGAATTTTATTGTAGTTTTTTTTTTCCAACTTCATTTACTATATTGTGTCATTATCACATAACGAAAAAATGTAAGAGTTGTCTATTGGTTGATAGTAAAATAAAAAAATATCAAGGATAAATAAGAGAATGAAAAAAACATCAAACAAAAAGAAGTATGATATCCCATAATGGCTGGCAACTTTGAAAAATGTAAGAAATTCTTCTGTAGATGAGTCTTATGTTGATTATGTTGTGCAATTTAGTAGTGTTTGTACTATTTTTTTTTTAATTTCTAAAATATATTGAATCAACTATATTAGAACTAAAGAAGGAGAAGATAATCGAGTTTGGACTAATCGGATTAGAAACTTTAGCAATACAACCACAAACATAATTGAATATGGTCATAGTAGGTTGAAACGATACTTGTTGAATAGTAATAGTAATTTATGTATAGGTTAGAAAGCAATTAACATGCTTACAAGTACTAGGATGCAAATGTCCATTAGAAAAAGTATCAATGCATTGAAACATAAATTCAACAAAAATGTTTAGTACTCTATATTGATTGGTAATATCCAATCCATACACTATATTTCGGATAAAATGTTACAAATATATCTTGAAATCATATTTCATCATGTTGCTACAATGTGGATATCTTTCGCCTATACCTATACATTTCATTATGTTATAAAACTGGAAAAAAAAAATGTTATTCTTATACTAAATATGTACCGTTACACTGTTAAGCTTCAATGAAAAACTTTTTAACTTTTATGAAAATGAAGCTTTGAGTAAATTTGGTAGATGAAGAATGTAGAGAGAATTTTTAGCAAGGTGATTTTGGCTATCAAAAATTTGAGAATTGAATGAAATGAGGGTTCTATTTATAGAATTTAGGCTTGAGATTAGTGGTGGTTTGGAGTTTGGTTTGGAATAGAAAATTAGGTTTAAGAGTCAATTTTTGAGCTAAAATTGAATCAAGTGGTTCATATGTAATCAAACGAAGGTGTATGATGGAATTTAGTTATGATGAAGTGGGGAGTTATTTTTTTTGATAATCAAGAATATTCTCTAAAAAAAGAAAATTGGAGACTGTTGTACCCCAAAATTTACCCTCTTCATTTCAACATTTTTTGGCTTATATTTCCATTATCATAAACATACATGCATATCATTGATCTCAGGGTTATGGGGTTACGAGCATCTCAGGTTGTGAAACAAACTGTGCGTTTCGGCCATTTTAGACATTTCGAACCAGAAATTGATATTTTTTTCGGTTTGTATGCTTGAGGCAAGATTTTTTGGTTAGAAGATCTTATCGGGTTGGTTCCACAAGCATTGGAACCATTTCAATATATCCTCCAGCTTATCTGTTCAGATCGGAGACCATTTCGTCAAGGAAGAACTTCGACAGTTCATTTCTTAATAAAGCGAATTTTGGGTTTTGGTGCATTTCGGGTGCTCTGGAAAGCATAACTCTCAGCTCGTTGGATATTTTTAGACGATTTTCGACTGTCAAGTCCCTCTCAATATTATCTACAACTTTCATTCTCAGGTCAAAAGCTAATTGTGTAAAGAAAGTCTCCGGAAAAATTAATCTTTCAAGTGGGATAAACTGAATTTTATGACTAAACCGTGTTCACAGTACACTAAAAAATTCATAACTCCTGATTGGAATATCGAAACTAAGCAGGTCCGGTGTCTAAAATTCCGTCTCAAAGTCCTCTCCGACTTTCATTCACAAGCCGAGAGATAATTCCTTACGGATCAATACCATAATTTTATTCTTTGAAGAGGTATTTAAGTCGAACCGAGCATTATTTCATCTGACGCGCAGTGTTCAAAAAATCATATCTCGCTCGATTTTTATCAAACTGCGATGGGACTGGTGTCAAAAGTTCACAAACTCCGTTGGCTTTAATGTTTGTTCACATCCCGAGTTTGAATTTTGATCAGAAGATCCCTGTTCGTAGCGTTTTCCTCAGGTGGCGCAATAAAAATTCTGCATGTGTTAGATGCCCGAAATGTGTGCCAAAAATTCATATCTCAACTGTTCGTCCGATTGAGTCTAAATTTTATATCACACAAACAATTTTTCGTTCCGGACATTTTTTGTGAAGGACCCGATTTCAAATTTCACATGGTTCTCGATGTTTGGCAGTGTTCACGAAAATTATTCGGATAAAGGCGATTTGAGCCTAATTGTGGATCCAAGGCACTCCAAAGCCCAAAATTAGCACCTATAAATAAAATTTTCCTTTCACAAATAAAAAAAAGAATCATTTGTTAAATTTCACACTCCAAATTCACTAAATTCTCTCAATTTTCTCTCAAATCAAAGTCAAAAAAATCAAGAACAAGAGCAAGCTCTTCCTTCCTCTCTAAGCTAAGCCTCCACCGTGGACAACCTAGCTCCTCCACCAGCCACCGCTTGGGACACAACGATCTTTCCCTCGAATCCGGATCGGCCTCCGCCTTTTAGTCTCTTCTCCTTCCTTCCAATCTTCCTCTTCATCTCTTCAATCTTCTCCAAGCTTCGATCTTGGTTTCAAGTAAGTTCACTTAATTGATTATTCAAATAAGCACTTATTTTAAGTGATTTTTGCAAATTGCTTATTCTTGAATTTTGAATTGAGGAATTTCTTGTAAATACACATGTGAATTCATATCATGATTAATTACTTGGAATTTGTTTGATTAAGGCTTGATTTATGAACTCGATTGTGTCAAGGTGTAGGATTTTTGTACATAGATCATTCATGCATTGAATCCTTTGTACATAGGCATTTGTGTTGATTGTTTGGATTGTAATTTGCATGCTCATGCATTAGTCTACACTTGTGTATAATAATTGAATCAATTTCACATACCATGGCTTGATTTTATGAACTCCAAAGTATGTCGAGGTGTATGTTTTAGGCACATATTCATGTGTTAAGTTGCATATTCTTGATTGAGTTAACAAGTGTTTTATACCCCAAAAATTTTCCTCCTATTTCTCTAGTCAATCCATATTTCCATACTCAAGAGTTCCCCAAGGGTTGACCAGATGAACCCTCTCCTAAGCAATCAACCCACAAAACTAGGGTTTTGACTCTCAAGTCAAAGATGGTTTCTATTGCCTCAAGTGATCATCATACCTCCTCATATGTCTCAAGGTATCATCATGTCAAGTTTCAAGCCTCACAACTCAAGTTTGCTCAGTCAATTGCTCAGATGGTTGAAAATCGGTTGTATTGGACAAAAAGTCGATTGTGGTCAACATAAAGTCAAATTTCAACATTTTTTATCAACATCAAGATTTTGAAGTGACATTCATCATTTGATCAAGGGTTGATCATGATTTATCAAGAAAAACTCAAGATTTGATCAAAAGTCAAAGTTTCTAAATTATGGTTTTTGGACAAAAAGTCAATAGAACTTTGACCAAGCATAACTTTCACATACTTTATCAGAATTTTTTCCATAAAAGCTCATTTTGAAGAGAATTCAATTCTCCACAACTTCATGTCTCACAAGCTTTGGCCAAAATGCTTCATTTGAGAGTTATGGATCAAGACACTATAGGTTCTTCTAAAAGTCAACAAAAACTCATCTTTTTGCAAAAAAGTGTACATGAGCACGGAAGCTTAAATGAATATGAAACAAAAAGAGTACTTAGAGGACATCTTGAGCTTTCTAAAAATTCAAAGAACATTTCAAAATGTTGAAAATTGATCAAGATACAAGTTGTGCAAGTTTGACATTTTTGAAGAAGTGCATGAAGATAAATACTTAGCAAGATCATTTTTTTTCTTCAAATGGGCCTAAGTTTTTATGATCCAAACTTGTTCTTAAGATTATCCATGACCTCCAAGACCAATTGTACGACTCCTTTCATTTTATTTTACTTATTTTGGAATTTATTCATGTAAATCCAATTTTAATTAAAATAAAAAACTAAAAATCAAATTAATTAATGCAAGGCTGGATATTTGTCATTCTTGAATTCCAAGATAGTCATGATAGCTGGCCAATTTCGTTCAAGACTTAATTGCACAAGATTGAGGCAAATTTGGAAACTTTTGATGCAAATTTGAATGATTGAAAAAGTAAATATTTTCTCATCAATGCCATATATTTTCTTCACATATCTTGACTTAATTTGCTTCTATTATATATACACAAGACTTCCAGATGCCAAGAGACAAAAATCTTGCAGCCAAGAACCCTAGAAAAACTTGAAAAAACCGTGCCATACAAATAACTTGCAGCCAGGGTTTCAAATCAATTCAAGCAAAACAAAGCATCCCATCATATTCCTTGGTGTCATCTGAAGCACTCCAGTCATTCACAAGCCATCCATACATCCAAAATCAACCAAACACGATCACGGTTTGCTTTCCAAATTTAAAAATCGTTTTCATACATACATGCACTTTCAATATGATTTGATTATATATTTATGTTTGCAATGATATTTCGATGCTTTTTGGATGGTTTAATTGAAGTTTAAGTGCAGGAATCGTGAATTGACATTGTTACGATTCATAGCTTGGATTTAGGGTTTTCCTATTCAGGAAAAATTGGACAAAACCATTGGCACAATCGTGTTCAGAGGATTGATTCCAATCGATCTATGGTCTCACATCTCATTTATCATTCATATTTTTCAAGTTTTAATTTTTGCAGGGATGTAGCTACGGACGAACACCGTCGGTATAGGTTTACCCACGGAAAAACCGTGCGTAAGTTTCCCAGAAAAATTCAAATCAGGAACGAAGCCCCAGCACGTGCGTTTTTAATTATATTTTAAATTTTGTTTTTTGTATATATTATTTTCGTTCCGTTTCATAGCAGCCAGCAAGCGCAGCTCAGATGGCCAACACATGCCTTGGTAACCAGGGGGTACCCAATTTGATCCTTGGCACCCCCAATCTTTTTTTTGGTTATTTTTCTCACTAACATATTTTCTTATTTTCAAATTCTTTTCAATTTAATTAATTATTTTATGTTATTTTTAAAATACATAAAAAATATTTTCTTTTTAGAATTAGGTAAATAAAATATTTATTTAATTTTTGACACACAAAAAAATATTTTTTTCCTTTTATTTTAATTAATTATTAATTAACCATTAGAATTAACTTTTAGACATAACAATGTTCATATGATTTAGAATGAAAATAATTCGATCTTCATCAAGGGGTTTTGTAAAGATATCATCTAATTGATGGTTTGTGTCAATGAATTTTAAATAAAGAACTTCCTTCTGGACATAGTCTCTAATAAAGTGATGTTTGATCTCAATATGCTTAGCCTTGGAATGTTAAATGAGATTTTTTGACAAATAAATAGTAGAAGTATTATCATAAAATATAGGAATGTTACCCTCAAATATTTGATAGTCTTCCACCTTACTCTTCATCCATATGATCTGTGTGCTACATCCAGAAGCAAATATGTATTCAACTTCTGTAGTTGAGAGCGTTATTAGGGATTTCCTCTTTCTGGACCATGAGATCATGTTCTCCCCCAGAAACTAACAACTTACAGAAGTATTTTTCCTCTCAAGTCTATCACCAGTGTAATTTGCATCACAATCATTCACTAACTTGTAATAACTTAATTTTATATAACATAAACCAAGGTTAGTAGTACCTTTCAAATACTTAAAAATCCTTTTGACATCAGTTAAGTGAGATTCTCTAGAATCTGATTGAAAGCGAGCACACAAACATACACTGAATATAATATCGAGTCTAAAAGCGGTTAACTATCATAGAGAGCCTATAATACCTATGTACATTTTCTTATCAACCTTACCTCTTACCCCGTCCTTCTCCAAAATGCAAGTAGGATGCATAAGAGTATTTGTTATCTTGCATTCATACGAGTTGAACTTCTTCAGAAGTTCTTTGTTATACTTGCTCTGATGAATGAAAGTCTCTTCAAATCATTGATTTATCTGGATCCCCAGAAAGAACTTAAGTTCTCCCATGAAGATTATCTCAAACTCAGCTTGATAGACTTAGCAAACTTCTTGCACAAAATGGTATTAGCATAACTAAATATATTATCATTAACATATATTTGAACCACTAGAATGTCATTTTTGAAGGACTTGTAAAATAAGGTGGTATCAACCTTTCCTCTGGTGAAGTCATTTTCCAAAAGAAATTTGTTTAATCTTTCATATCAAGTTCTGAGAGCTTGTTTCAGACAGTACAATGATTTCTTAAGTTTAAAAATAAAATATGGATTTTTAAGATCTTCAAAACAGGAGGTTGGTGTACATACACTTCCTCAGTTATGTAGCCATTCAGAAAAGAACTTTTAATATACACGTTATACAAGATGTTGTTGAGATTAACAACAAAGGAAATTAAGAGACGAATAGACTATAACCTAGTAACTGGTGCAAAGTCAATTCGTTCTTGCTGACTATATCTTTGTGCAATCAATTGAGTCTTATTTCTTACCACATCTCGTTTTTCATTTAGCTTGTTCCTAAAGACCCACTTAGTTCCAATTATGTGGGTTCCTTTGGGTCTAGACACCAGATCTCAAACATCATTTACTGAGAATTGATTGAGTTATTCCCGCATGGCTAGAATCCAATCTTTGTCCAGAAACGCTTCATAAATAGATATAGGCTCTATCAGAGACACCAAACCCAGAAACATCTCTTCAGAAAGTTTGAAAGATGTTCTAGTTCTAAGATGTTCAGTCTTGTCACCCATAATCAATTTCTAAGAATGTGATAATCTTTGTATGATCTTCCTTAGAGGTGTTTGTGCTTTAAAACCATCTGGTTGAGCATGTTACGAGTCTTTGTCCTTTTGTTCTTATGTAGCAGCTTCATTACCTTCAGCATTTGAATAGGTAATCTTCATATCCGCAAAATTTTCAACTAGTTTTGACTTTTCAAGGTCAAGCTTATCATCAAATCTAACATTGATTGATTCTTCAACAATAAGTGTTTCATGTAGTCTTTTGAGCGTTCAAAATATCCTAACATGATATAGTTTTGAGCTTTAGAATTAAACTTGTTAAATTGTCTTTAGCATTGAAAATAAAACAAGAGCATCCAAAAAGATGAAAGTAAGAGATATTGGACTTCTTGTTCTTCCACAATTCCTCGAGAGTCTTACCTATAATAGATCTTCTAGAGACTATGTTCTGAATGTAACACGTTGTGTTTACAATCTCTGTCCAAAAATGCTTTACCATATTGGTGCATTTGACTTATATACTCAAACTTGAGGGATATATATATATATATATATATATATATATATATATATATATATATATATATATATATATATATATATATATATATATATATATATATATAAACAAAACCTTCAATTCAATAATTTTCAATCTTATAAATGAAATCTATCATAATTCATTTCAATGATTAATGTTTTTTTATATGTTGGAATTTGTCCTTCCACTTCCAACATATTATATTTGTGTCAACCAATATACTCTTGTTCTAATTAAAATTAAAATTTAGTATAAAATTATGAACTTTCTTTAGTTTAGAAATTTAAATATTGTAAAATCTAAATAACAAAGGCTGTAATATTTAAAAAATAAATGATAAAAAATCCTACATTCGATGTATCATTAAGTCTATTTTTTATAAATAAAATTGGAAATTAAATCAAACAAGTTTTATATTATTTTAAATATTTTTCATCCTCATACTATATATATGTTAAAGATTGTTAGTTACAACCACCTTTATTTTATATGTTTCATGAGAATTTACTATTTCTCATTTTTCATATATTAAAGATGATTTTTGAAATGGTGCATATCATATGATATAAATATATGTTACACATATAAATTGATTTAAAATTATATATTATACCGTATTTATATATTATTTATCTATTATATATCAATTATCTATAATGTTATCAATACGACATACAGTTTTTCAATTATTTAAAATTATAATATACAATTAACATTAACCACTTTTAACATACCATATTATTAATAATAATAATAATAATAATAATAATAATAATAATAATAATAATAATAATAATAATAATTATTATTATTATTATTATTATTATTATTAATTATTATTATTATTATTAATAATAATAATAATAATAATAATAATAATAATAATATTATTATTATTATTATTATTATTATTATTATTATTATTATTATTATTATTATTATTGTATCTCATTTTTCTTTATCCATTCATATGTATTTTTTTTCTTTCTTACTAGAGAGGAAATTTATGCATTATACGAGTTTTCATAAAAATATATTTTAAATAACTTTATAAATTAAAAAATAATAATAATTGTTTAGTGATAAAATGTTTAAAACTACGATAATATGACCATGTTTAAAATTATATAATATAACTTATTATAAGAGTTAGATTATACAAAAACTCTTAACATTTTTCAAATTGTATAAATAATTATGTTTTTTTAGAGCTTTTTAGAAAAACATATGATTATTATAACACTTGTTGTTTTAGCATTTCTAGAGTTTATTATTATAGTATTTGAGAGCATAAGTGATTTATATTTCAAGCGTTAGATCTACATAATTGTTTTAAAAACTAATGAAATAATTTAAATTTATCACTGTTTAAATTTATCTTGTATATTAAGAGTTATTATTTATATGGTCAATGAAAATGGAAATTACAAAACAAACCACAACATACAATATTGTTAAGCCAAACCTCAAAAACACCCTGCAAACAAAGTCTCAAGAAACATCAAAACAAATATTTCAAACAAAGTGTCAACAAACATCAAAACAAATATTTCAAAATAAGAACCCACTGTTTCAAAAAACAAACATTTGTTCAAAGTCACTTTATTTAATGATATAGATTCTTCTAAAACTGTCAAACATGTGGTCTCTAGTGTTACAACTTCATGTACATCTTCTAAATATTCTAAGATTTAGATACTAGATTATAATAATTCTGTATTTTTCACCACAAGCTTGTATATATTTGTTTTTCTAGTAGAAAAACCACCATTTCCAATTTGTATGGTAAAATTTATTTATTAAAATATTTCATTTTCAACCATATTTTATTTCACCATTGTTTTCAATTAAGCTTAATTTATATCTCTCAATTCACTAAAATTATTGAAAATTGATATTTTTCAATATTTCTGTTGTATTTAATAATTTTTGTTTTGAGAATGATTGAGAATATTAGACAATTTAACCACCTTTAATTTATCAATGAAAAGACTTGTAATTTTGCTAATAATAACTCTCATTCCAAATTTACTATAATTTTTTTTGAATAATCAATTTCTTTTAAAAAATTTAAATATAACAAATATTACAAAATAATTACATAAATGGTCATTTTTTGGCCAGATTAACACATAGTCGCCACTCTAATTGGCGACTATCCTTATCTAGAGGGCAAGTCGCCACTCCCATTGGTGACTTGTGTTTAAATTTTTTATTTTTTATTTTTTTAATTAAATTATTGAATAAAGAAACTTGCCTTTAAAATAAGAGATGTCGCCAATAAAAGTGGCGACTTATCCTCCAAATAAGGGTAGTCGTCAATTGGAGTGGTGACGATGTGTTAATCTGACAAAAACATGACTATTTCTGTAATTGTTTTGAAATATTGATTATTTTTTAATTTTTTTATTAAAAATTGATTATTAAAAAAAAATCAATTTACTACACCTGACAAACATTGTAATAAGACTATTCTTCATCACATGAATTTTATTAGTTCGAATAAAATTGATATTTGATCCGGTAGATTAGGCCACCATTCTCGTATTATTCTCAATAAAACATGTGTTTATTTTACTTATGTCTCTCATAACTCCAATTACGTTTGCAATTTATGTTATTTAGCTAAGCAAACTAAACTTATATTCTCATTTTATGCAATATTTTGATATGCTTCACATGGATATACGGGTCCAATCAACATTACAGATTTACATAATTTCAAATATTTTTTTAACTTTCACGATCATTCATAATATACTTGTATTTTTTATGCATAATAATATGAGATTAGATCTTATTAAACTTATGACAAGCTTGCATTATCAATGGAAGGGATGAAAACAAGATTGTCAGAAGTTCTGGAAAGAAAGAGTCAGAAGTTCTGGGACGAAAGGATAAGAAGTTCTGGAACAAGTGATTCAAAATTTCTATTACAAAAGGGAGTTTTACATCATATCTCTACACTCTCTCATAGCCAACTATATATAGCCATAACTCTATGGATAAGATGACTTACTAAGAATGGAAAGAGATTGTAGCCTAATGACTTATAAGCCCATTATACAATAAACCACTAAGCCCAACTATGTGAGCAGAACCAAATACACTAATACTCCCCCTCAAGGTCAGTGGGGAGACATGGATTCTTCAGTGACCTTGCAATCTGAAACAACAACAACTTTGAGTTTGCTCTTGAGATCTTTGAACGCAGAGTTGGAGAAAGTCTTAGTGAGCATGTCATCCAGTTGTGCAGAAGCTGCTACATGCTGAATGTGAAGTTTATTTGCCACAACTCTTTCACAAACAAAATGTATATCCAACTCAATGTGTTTAGTGCGAGCGTGCAACACAGGATTATGACTGAGTAAGACATCACTAAGATTGTCACAAAGCAGAGTTGGGGGGAAGCATTTCACCTATAACTCAGTGAGTAGGGATTGCAACCAGAGTAACTCTGCTGTAGTATGCGCCAGTATGCGCCAATGCCCTGTATTCTGCTTCAGCACTCGAGCGACCTACAAGAGTTTGTTTCTTGGAGCTCCACGAGATCAAGTTGGGTCCGACAAATATACACGTGCCAGATGTTGATCTTCTGTCGTCCGCATCGTTCGCCTAATTAGAATCACTATAGGCTCTTACTGACAGAGCTTGAGTAGCATTGGCAGGTGACAGAAGCAAGCCATGCGTAGCAGATCCACTAAGATATTTGAGTATGCGTTTAAGCATGATCTAATGACTATTTAAGGGGTTAGCCATGAAATGACAAGCTTTGTTCACACAGTAAGAAATATTTGATCGTGTCAAAGTGATATACTGCAGGGCTCCAACAATTGATCTGTAAATGGGAGGATCTTGCATTTTATCTGTTCCAAACCTTCTAGGTTTACAACTGCTAAGCATAGGGACATCTACACCATTTTCTTCTTCCATGTTTACTCGACTCAACAGATCCCTTATATATTTAGTTTGAGTAAGAACAAGCGTGCCATTGTGCTGATATTTGACTTCAAGGCCAAGAAAATATTTTGGCCTGCCAAGTTTCTTCAAGGAAAATTCACTGTGAAGCTTGGATATAACTTTGTGAATTAATAGAGCAAAAGAACCTGTGACAAGTATATCATCCACATAGACTAGGACATACAGAGTGACTCCCTGGTGATTATACACAAACAGGGAATGATCACATTTACTTGCCACAAACCCAAACTGAAAGAGTGTCTTGTGCAGCTTCTCATACCAGAAATTGGGAGCCTGTTTAAGCCATACAAGGCTCTATTTAATTTGCAGACAAGAGATTTGTTGGCAGATTCAAAACCTCGTGGTTGACTCATGTAGAATTCTTCTTCAAGAGAGCCATTCAGGAAAGCATTGTTAACATCAATTTGTTGAACATTCCATTGAAATGTGAGAGCTAGAGTGAGTAGAACTTTGATAGTAGCAGGTTTGATGATAGGAGAAAATGTTTCATGATAATCAAAATTGTATTGCTGATTGAACCCTTTAGCAACCAGTCTAGCTTTGTATTTGTTAAGTGAGCCATCAGAGTTTTCTTTCACCTTAAACACCCATTTGCATCCTATTGCCTTTCTGTGAGAAGGAAGAGTGGTGAGAGTCCAAGTATGTATTACCATTAGAGCATTGTACTCTTGCTGCATAGCTTCAAACCAATGAGGTAATGAAAGAGCCTGTTTAACTGTGACATGTTCAGAATATGCTAGAAAGACTCTGGGTTTTAAACAACCAGATTTGCCTCTAGTTACCATGGGATGATTATTGGTTGAAAGACCAGATTTTGGCACTGTGTCATGAATGGAGGGAGATAGTTCAGAATCAATTTACACAAGAGGAGAGTTGCTAATAGTCGGTGTGGAAACAGATACATGAGCAGACTCACATTGGTCCAAGGAAGTTGCAGATTCAACAGGCCCAGAGTTATCATTTTGACCATTGGAGATGTCTGTCAGATATTGAAGAGAATTATCAAGCGAGGACTGTTGTGTAGAGTTATCAGTGTTGTTTTGAATGACAACATGATCTATTTCATCTAGAGGATGAGCAGGACTAGGCTGACAAGACTGAAAAGCTGCAGTATTTTCAAAAATATTTTTGTACAACACCAACCTAGACACATAAGGAGCATAGTAAGAACATGAATTGCTTGAATGACTCGTGCCACCAGAAGGAAACAAGGAAGTAAAAGGGTATTTTGCTTCATCAAAGACAACATCCTTTGAGATATAAATCTTGCCCTCTTTACTAAGGCACTTATGACCTTTATGCTGAGGAGATACACCTAAATAAACACACTCAAAGCTTCTGAGCTGGAGTTTGTGCTTATTAAAAGGTCTAAGATAAGGGAAACAAAGACAACCAAAAACTCTTATGCCTTGATAATCAGGAACGATGTTAAAAAGAGCATGAAATGGAGATGTGAATGCTGGAAAATTAGATGTGGGAAGTTTATTCAGAAGATACACTGCCTGAGTGAAGCTGTGATCCCAGAATTCAACAGAAATATTAGCATGAGCCAAAATTGTTAAGCTCATCTCTACAATGCTTCTGTGTTTTCTTTCCATAATGCTATTTTGGTGTGAAGTGTGTGGACAGGTTAATCTGTGAATTATGCCTTTCTCACTCAATTTTTTTCCAGAGGTCGAAATTCTCCTCCAAAGTCAGTCTGAACAACTTTTACTTGTACTTGAAACTGAGTATGGACATAGACAAGAAATTGAGTGAAGCAACTTAAAGCTTTAGAGTTTTGTTTTAGAAAATACACCCAAGTGTACTTGGTGTAAGTGTCAACAACAACCATATAGTACAAATAGCCTTGACTAGAAGGATTGGGAGATGGTCCCCATAAATCAACATGTACAAGTTCAAAAGATTTGGAATAAACAGTTGTGGATAAAAGTGCATACAATCTGTGAGATTTGCCAACATTACAAGAACTACAACAATCAATATTATCTTTGTTGGATGAGATATTATTACAGAGTTTTAGTATAGACTTGAGATTTACAGAATTTGTATGTCCTAATCTATTATGCCAAACAGACAATTTATTACAGACAGAATTTGCAAGAACTTGAGAATGATCTCTGGTGGACAAGCTAATAGCATTTGCAGCTGAAGATTCCACTGACTGAGAGGAAAAACTATAGAGGCCACTAGTATCCAGGAATCCTTCTAGAAGAACCTCCTTAGATACCTGAGATTTGATGAAACAGGTGTTAGCATGAAACTCAAAAAACACATTATTATCTTGAGCAAACTTGGACACGGACAAAAGATTTCTAGTGATTTTGGGTACATACAATAAATGCTTCAAGACTAAGTTGGAATGAGATAATGAAGGAGTCTTGATGTTAGCTAAGCCAACAGACTCAATGTTCAATCTTTTACCATTACCTACAAGAACTTTATTGACACCAGAATAACTTTGTTTATTTTGTAGTAAAGATCTATTATGAGTGAGATGATGAGTAGCACCTGAGTCTGCAAACCATGCTTGAGACTCTAAATCTGCTGGAACGTGTAGATCATCTTGATGAGTAATGTAACACCCATTTTCTACCCAACATTTATAATAGAATCAGAGTGCCAAAATTTCAAAACATAAAACAGGTGTCACATTTCAACTTATTATCAAACACTTGTATTTCATTTAATATAGATACATAGCATTCGACGTTCACATCTTATACGTCATATACAACTTTATTCAACTAAGTCAAAACTTTAATTTATAATTATTCGAGAATTATTTTAATGACAACAATTAGAAACAATTCCAACAACAGGTAATAGCAATTATTCATCGTATTATAATCACAACAGCATAAACATCCCCCCGAGTGTTATGTATTAGAGCAAGACCCTTTGACTTATCGTAAAGCGACATACAGACTTCAAGAATTAACTCCAACATCCACAGCTATGCTTGAGTACCTGCCCATTTTCCATGGTAGGGGAAATATCAGCAGAAGGGGTGAGATCTCGAAAAATATAAACAAAAGTATGATAATTAATATATTAGACTAGAATCATACAATTTCACTGCTTCACACAACAAATCATACAACAATTACTAGGAACAACTTAATAGCAACAATAACATGTATTAAACAACAACTTGTCAAGCACCAACTTATCAACGATCAACTTAGTCAAACACTAGTAAAAGACATGTGCGTCTGCACGGATAAGTTCATTCATATATATAAAGTTATTCGATGAAAATGTAATTTAAATCAAATTAAAATTATATTTATGTTTTATGACAAATTTACACGTATTAACAATAATAGTAATATTATACAATGGATCACTAAGTTTCATAGATGCATAAAAATTAAACTTATTAAAAAAATATTGCTTTGGACATAAATAAACTAATAATTACGAACATATCTCTCAACCTTATTATGTGAACGGATCAAATAAATAGAATTCAATGTAACAAATTAAGAATCACACTAAGAATAATTGAGACAATCCAAATATACATGTAAAAATCTCAAAATTGAACAAACTTCATAAAATTTATTTGCAACAAAATAAATTAAATAAATATTTAATTTATTAAAATAAAAAATATTATAATAATAATGATCCGTAGAAATAGAGAATTTTAGTGATAAAATATTTGATTTTATGGTTATAGAATTTTTTATATCAATAATAATTGACAAAGTCTTTTTTATATCCATTTACTAATTTCATATAAATATGAATAGTTCCAAAATAAGCTTAATAACTACAATGAGTTGTTAAGTAATGGAAATTGTAAAGCGCATAATGGATCAAAATTAAATGATATAAATTTTAAATGACGCAAGAAGTTTAATTTTTATAATTTTTTGTTAAACTTTGAATTTGCCACGTTAACAAATGTATCCAAAAAACTATAGAAATATACTAATAATATTTTAAAGGGTACATAAATTATTCTATCAACTCAATGTTCCAAACATGTCCATTTCTTTAAACGATGAAACTAAGTGGACTGATAAAATAAAAAAGTGATTGAATCATATTCTACAGTATTTCAAATGGTTGAATCAGAACAACTTCCTCTTAAATTTCTACTTTCTGTGTAACATAGTTACAATTGAAGCTGTCAAAACATATGAGTAAGCTAGCCATGGAATAGATTCTCATCCTTTCAACTTTGAGTTTCATATATCTTTGATGTTCTTTTATGTTTTCCAGCGCATGTAATCTGTTTTAAAATACTGGATAATGGAAATTAGCCTCTTAATTTAAATGAAGACGACCATCTTCTTTCTTCAAAACTCATACAGTATAATTTTGTGACATCCATTAATTCATCTCAAGTCTTGCAAGCGGGAAGAGGAGAACCACACAAACACTTATTATGAGCATAACAAGTTTGAATTCCTAGCTAAACATAAATATTTCTTTCAGCAGTAATCACCACGTTGTGATTTTTATGTTCTTCCGGTAGAATCCACGTCCTTAGAAGTAATGGAGCTAAATTTAAAAGAGAAAATAGCACACCGAATTCTTAAAAAGCGTATAAAAGCGTATAAAAACTAAAACATGATCTCCTGTTTTGATAAATGCAAAATATAACGAAGACACTGTTTATATGTATAGGGATTCTACCACCATATAAAACCAGCATGTCTATTCCAAAAACTGTACTGCTATTCTTTAAAACTTCATGTCACTCGGGAAGACCCTAACTGTTTAACCATTCAACTCCACAAAATATCTCAGGATATATATCCTTCAATTGATTTCAGACTCTATGAAAGGTCACAGATCATAAGTCACAAAACATGATCTAACCAAATTCATGCCTTAACTTAACCTATCAATACTTCTTTCTAATATCTCCTAGCATGCATTATACTTTTGCTTGTCTACATGCAAGCCCAGCAATCAGAACTGTACAAGTCTCATTCTGTTAGCTTCTTTTAAAGAAAAAAGAAAGTTATTTGCCTTTGCTATTCAATTCCCATATTACATTATAATGGTTCTCAATGTCAGTATGCTTCTGGCCATCATCTTCATGACTCCGTTCCCTTTTGAACACGGCAATCTGTGAAGCAAAACCTGGTTCAGCATCAGCAGAACCACCTACCCCACTGAATTCCACATTGTAATTGTGACGTGCAGCCAAGTCAAATGCCCACTGTGTAAACTGTTCTCTGGTCCACTCAAATTTATGGTCATTATTGCGAAACTTGCATGACTGTAAGAGATTTTGCCCGTCTGATTCTTCTTGTTCTTGGGTAGGAGGCTTCGACTTCTGTAGCACTACGTTGTATTCAAAATTTGGTGTAGAAACAATGAGAATCCTTGGACGAAAATAACTTAATGCCACATCCCCGAAGAGACAAGCTTGATCTTCCTCCATATGTTCAATCACCTGCATTGTATCAGCAATTTATATTGGTTGATTCAGTTCCATGATAAGCATAGTTTCTACACAGACGCAGATTTATATGTTTAAACATTGAACAAACATTGTCACCTGCAGAGCATGAGTGGTTGCATGATAGGCAATCAATTCAAATGCTAGTATAAGTATTTCCAGTGAATTGATGCAGAGGTATACTATTCCAAGTGGAAAGAATGTAGACGTGCGTGTTCACGCGCTAAAGAACAAAACTATGTCAGCAGCATGGGTTTAAATGGCTGCTAAAACTATGACGTGTTTAAATGAATGATTAAAAGCATGGGATTTTATCTCCTCTAAAGTGAGATCACATTTTAGAGGGTCAAAGAAATCGTCTCAGGTGTTAGATCAGAAAATTGCTGATTTATATTGTAACAGATTCATGATTATGTGCATGCATGTAGTATGATATGTTGATTTTTTTAAAATATTGAAAATCAATTGCTCACTTTAAAAGTCATCTGGCAGTGTAATTTAAAATATCTAACTCAAGTACAGATAGTGAACTTAATTATCAGATGATAAACATATTATAAATTCAGCATCAAACAAACCATAAAGTATAGATGATTTAATACAAGGAGTAAAGACTTAATATATCTTGATTTAGGACACACCATATCATAGGAATATAAAATGGATTAAGAAATACCTCTAAACAAGTACCAATATCAAACCCATGCAACCTGGAATCAAAATTTGTAATTGAACCTTCATAAAGAATAACTGATTTTATGGGCATACTTGTCACACCAGCATCTGGATTTGAATCTAATTTTGAATTTAGCACCTGCACAATTTCAAGCACACAAAATCAAGCAGCTTACCTACAGAAATTTCACATCTATGTAGAAGAACAAAATTATGATTTCAGTTGCCTGCACAAAGAACTAGCAGGTCCCTTAAGACCAAGACCTTCAAGATCAGATTAAAGACTGCCTGCATCAACTACACATCCAACATAATCTTTACACAAACAATATTTCCACACTAAGCAGAACCCAAGTCAGTAAAGGGGTAGTTACAATTATCATGTATAAATAGGGGAGGTTTTGTGTACAGAATGGAAGGATTCGGACTAGTTAACATCTAGGAGATAGAGCGGTGGCTCTATTGTTGAGCGAGAAACCCTTGAAAGAGGGTTTTCTATTTCTTATTTTCTAACTCAGTGTTCTTTCATTAATTATTATCAATTAAATTCTTGGGTTCTTAACATGCACAAATAAAAGTTACATATTACATGATTGATATGATAAACTTCTAAAAATCTTGATAGTTGGGACAAGTAATGATAACAGTCACTACTTTGGCATTTTTAGTATCAATCATTGTTTAGACAGTGTTCCCAGTATTATACAGAAGATACTTTTTTCTTGCGCATCTAAACATAAACCTTGGGCTTAAAACAACTAAAATGCAAACTTTGGGATAGGAAAATGCATGTAAAGTAACCTTTGCAGCACGTGTAAGACCCTTCTGTGAAATATCAACACCAGCAATTTTCTCCAACGAAGTTGTGTAATTTAGCAATGCTTCCAACAAGCTTCCAGATCCGCATCCAAAATCAACCTGTGATGAAAGAGAATCTCAAATTCACAACTTGACTAACAAAAGAAAATAGAAGTTGAGAAAGTTTAGCATACCAAAGTAGTAGCATGGGATTCTAAAATGTGTTGCACTGCAAATTCCACTCGTTGCTTCGAAAGTGGAGGGCTAAAAAAAGCCTGCTCCATTCTTTCCTCAGGAGGTTCTGCAACTTTGGTCAAACTTATTTCATACTCCAAACAGCAGGCCTCTGAAAAATTTAGAATCAATAATTTAGTCGTTTGCTTAACAGCGTACATGTGTGTTTGGGGTAACAGGAGAAAGTAACTCACTAGAAGATAACAAGGAAAGCATTTTGGCTGAATCACCAGCAGAAGCAAAAACCAAATCAGAAGCGAGCAAGTTCGTTTTGAAATAAGCATATTGACCAACAGACATCTGCATCACAACCTCCTCGATGTAAGAAATGACAGCACCAACCCCGATTTCAAACTCAAACTCATTACAAACTTCAATAACTTCGTTGGTGTTTTCACCATCCACGACCAAATATACTGAATAACTAATACAAGATAAAGACCCATTGCATGGACAGACACCAGAGTCTGGACCTTCAATCTTTAAGTTGCAAACCCCATTCCAAGACATGTCCTGTGGTGAAGTTGTACACATTGGATCAAGTACGTTATTGCACTGCATTGCATAAATCTGGCAATACCGAATGGATTGACCAGTTAAAATCTCTCCGAAAAGGTGTTTGGAAAAAATGTGAATGCTGAAGTTGCCTGCAGTCTCATAAAGTTGGTCAGAAGGAATAGTTACACAACTAAAATACTTGTTCAGCCATGACAGAAGTTTCAATGAGGCATTCTGAATAGCATCATTCTGCTTCTTATAACAATCCTCAGGGGAACACAAAAGTATTACATCCTTACACCTAGAAAGCAACTTTATTTCACATTTAAACATCTCAGAATTCAATTTCTTTTGACATGCATTTACAGAGTCCCCATTGGCACATTCAATCACATCAGTTCCCAAGTTTGCAGCCTTAAAACTTGATTCTGATGATTCCATTGGTATCTTGAAAGGATGACTTATAATGGAAAAGACAGGTTCGGACAGGCGATGCTGGCGGCAAAACATACTAAGTATATCCCTGGGAAGAGAACCCCTCCAGTTAACTCTTGTGGTAAATCTTGAAGGCAGCTCAGCTGTGAGTATTGCCTCTCTGGATAATTTGTAAATGCCCCCTGGAGTCTTCCCTAGAAGCATCCTGCATAGAAAACCTAGCAATCACTAAATTACACAAAGTTGAGTAATTTACACAAACAGAAACTGACAAATAATTCAACGGATACAAAAATGCATGGGACAAAAATAGTATACGTCATTCCAAGAAAGCATCAAGCAAAAGAGAAAAAAAAATGTTGGAAGATCAGAAAACCTTTTGAGTAAAATATTAAAATTTTCTACTATTACTATGAACATTCAGTTTGCAGCAATAGAAAGGTCCTTTTATCTTTCTTAGCAACCATGGAATGCCTAATAAAAACCTGGAGAATTATTTATCAGATAGGTTGACCAGCAAATAAGTTTGTTGGGATAGAAAATTCCAATAGAGGTAGACAAATTATTGGCACTTTTAGAATAGTCTTTTTGAGGACATAATTTCTAAGTTAAGTTATGAAAAACAAATAGGAAATCTACTATCAAAACCAACAAAGTTTTTCACAGGGTTGGTCTACCAAAATAAAAATACTTCAGTTGGCCACTGTAATAAAGCAAAAGTGCATGACATAATAAAACTTTCTTATTGTAGTTGTATTGGAGTCCCCACACTACCCAGGTTCCTAGGTGGTTGGATTTATAAATGTGTTTGGGAACCTTCATCCTTTGAACTAATTTTTGGGATGAGATCCAAGATCATTTAACATGGTATCAGAGTCGGGTTAAAGATTGCAATGTGAGAATTAGACTCAAGACCCATACAAGGTGTGAGGTCGGTGTTGAAATTGTATTGGAGTCTCACATTGCTTAGGTTCCCAGATTGTTGGATGTTTAAATGTGTTTGAGCCCCTTCATCATTTGCACTTTTGGGATGAGATTCAAGTCTATTTAACACTTCTTTTCATCAAGCTTTAAGTTTAGCCAAGAATGTAATATAAAGTTGACCATTCAACTACTAAAATGACAATAAAACATTTAAATTTAAAGAGACCTGTGATACAACTGAACTGTTACATCCTCATAGAAAAGATCTCTAGATTTCCGCGTATATCCAATGCATGCTAATATTGCATCACCAACCATATCTTGCCCAGACAAGTATCTTGCCCTTTCATTTAGAGATCCCTCAAATCGAATGGATTCTTTTCCATTTCCCGATATAAAAGACTGATCCAGTAGATATGATTGTGGAGCAGCAAAGAACAGTCTCGTCTCAAAAGAAGCTTTACCTATATTCCTATTTATTCGCAAAGATCATGATCGTTAGAAAGCAATTATCTAGTTTAAGAAATTCTTTGTAAATTCATCATACCTTGAAATCAGAACATTGGCACCATCTTCTAAACCAAGTTCATTTGCAATAATATCAAGGTAGTACTCTCTTAAAGACATACAGAGAGTCACAGCTTCAATACATTTTTCCATTGAACTAGGAATGCATATGGCCTTAACTTGAATGCACTCTTGTGAACCACCTTCTTGCATTAAAGATTCTATAATATCTTGTGGATATGGACAAAGCTTTTTAATCCATATATGTTGCTCAGAGGTAGTAAGAAACTCATGCAACTTTGTAGCAGCCTTTACTATGTACGGAAGGACCAAAAATGGATTTGACTCCACCTCAGGATTAATACATTTACACAAACTAAAATCTTTAGTCGCTGACAGCAATGACAGAAACAGGAATCGGTCCACAATGATTGCCTTTCCTTCTCAAAGTAGCTCGAATGTGACCACCGAGTGGATGATCAGATGTAAGAAACTGTAGAATTGTTGAATGGAAAAGAAAAATGGTATCAGACTGAATTTAAATTCACTGACAGTCACACATAATATTGGAACATCATAGAGTCCAAAAAACAATACTTCCTTTTGACTAATTTTTCAATGCAAATTATAGCATACTAAAAGATTACAGAAGAAACAGGAAAAAAACTAAAAGAAAGAGAATGATAGACTTCCTAAAATCGATGTTTTCAAGCTATGAAAGTTCAACAACTTCCAAAGATCAGACCAATTCTAAAAGAATTATGGATTGCCATCAGACAATCTAGAATGAAGGGATTAACAATCTAAACCCATAACTGAAAATAGGCATCACTGGATACACAAGAAAAAGTTACCTACTTTTTCTGAAAACAGATAGGCGATGCGAGCAACTAAACTTTCCTGTGCTTCCTGAGGAGTAAGATCAATGGTCTCTGGAGTGATACTAAGCTGCAAGATTGGAACTCATAGTTGGAACATTGTGAAAGTTAAAATGTCATAATCCTCTCAAGGTAAACACTTGAAATAGAAGATATAATACAAATAATCATCAATGGCAGAGATCTAATTGAAAGGATAATTGAGTACAAGCACAATGGTATTAGTCATTATTATAAATAATATGTATACTGATGGGAAGTGAGTAATACCTTCTCTAAAGCTATCTCTGCTGCAGATTGTTCTGCATCCTTCTTTTTTGTAAACGTCCCCGACACAACCATAAGTTCAGGAAGCTTCAATGTGCAACGGTAAAGGCATGGTCCCGTCTGTGGAATGCATAACCCTGGACATTCAGTTTGAGAAACCTCCTTCACCGCCTCTACCATGTAGCAAGCCATTTTGCCAAATTTTTGGTGTATTATAGCTTTCGGTGTAAGGTTTGATTTTTTCGGTGCAACAGAGTGATATTCTTCCATTTCCATGAGAAAGCTTAGAACATTTGTGATCTATTCTTGAAAATCAATGATTAAAAACATATCAGCCATAAACAAACATATCCACTACAAATTGATAGTTGATATAATAATATCAAATAGTATTTATAAGCAATATAAGCAATAAGCCAATAAGCATAGTTAACAATGCCACATAGCTGCGGATCTCAGAAACGTTTGAATGAATTAGCACATGCCGACTCGATCTGAATTTTAAATACATATTAAATAATCAAATAAAAGTTGAAAAGTATAATAATTCTCAAAGTTAATGAAACATTCTTAAATAAGAATCAGACTTAATAGTAGGTCTTAAGCAAATCACCAAAGTAAAACCCCCCAAAAAGCTACCGAAATATGATTAGAAGAAAATATCTACAATATCCCTAATTTGGCGTCTAGCAGCTGCTACTAATTGTAATTTTTGCCACTAGGTTTTGTCTGGATTGACGAAATCAGATGGAGCAGAGCGGTATGGGATGGAATGAAGTGGTATTCCATTGTTCGAATCATTTACAATCAGATGGAGCGGCGGAGCAAAATGGAGTGGTATGGATTACATTTCATTCCATCACTTACCATCATATTCATTTTGCTACACTCCATTCCACTCCGCTCTGTTCCATTTCGTTCCATTCATTTTATGATATCCAAAAAAAGAAAAGGAACCGCTACACTATACATTTCAGTAGCATAAGAAAAGGAACCGCTAATATTACAAGAAACCATGTAAATATATCTTCATCATACAAAAAAAGAAAAGGTAACGCTTAAAACCTAAAACACAAAAATGATAAACAAAACGCAAATCACTTTTCAGTAGCATAATAATGCATAAAGAAGCACAAGAATCTCTTGTAACAATGTTGATTTTGATAAACTTGGAACGAAACAATAACAGTGAAATTCGAAGCGTTAGAATAAAGAGATTACGAAAAAGAGAAAGAATCAGGATTCTGAAGCAAGTTGAAGACGAAAAAAAATGAAAAGAGAGTGAGCGAGAGAATGTACCTTGAGATTCGTTGGTGAATGCGTATGAAATTAGGTTTGAAGAAAAAGTATATAAGAATGAAATGAAGTGTGAGGGGAAAATCCAAAGACGAAGAGGGAAAGGTTTTTGCCTCACTCACTGAGAGAACAAGTGTGCGTTTCCGTAACTAACTTAAACGGCTCTCACCTTGGTCTTTTGGTTTTTGTGGAATATTTGTTTTAATTGTTCAACTATCGCTTTCTCTTCTACTCAAATATAAAAATACAAATTATACTAGTTGTCAAACAAATCTAAATCGATTAAAACCCAGAAAACGAAAGGTTTAGACAATTTCTTAAGTTAGATTGGATTTTACTTTGATTTATAGTTCCTTTTTAAATCAAAATGTTACTTGATTTATTTTGTTGTTCCTTTTTCAATCACAGTACAGAAACCGAATAAAAAAGATAAATTAAATATAAATACATGTCAGTAATATATATGAGAGTGATTTAAAATTTATGATAGTTATCTCCTTTCTAAAGTTTATAGGAGACAATGAATTGTAAACAAATTATAATTGTTTTGTTATATTAAATTTATTTAAAAATTTTAATTTTGAGTAACTTTTTAAGCACAAAATTTTATCTTGTGTATGTTTTTTAATAAATTATAATGACTAAATTATAAATATTCTTATTTTTATCTTTAAAAAATAAATAAATTGTAGTCAATTGATTAATGATATTTCTTTAATTATTTAATTAAATAGAAGAATATTTTATATATTATATGTTTTTTTAGATTTAAAATATTTAATATTTTTAAAGAGGAATATGTATGTGCAAAAATAGGAGGCAATGCTGATTTTTATTGATGATCACATTGTGAAATTCACTTTGTATTTTTTATTTTGGAAAAAATAATTTAAGAGACAAATTTAAGAAAAAAATTAATTCTCTATCATGTTTACTAAAACTTTAATGAGTAAGATTTTATTTCACATTATTTTTTCAATTTTTCATTCAATAATTTGTCTTTATTAACAAAACAAATTGATTAATCAAAATCACTTATGTTGTGCATGAATTGCATGTTCCAACCACACCTTTTAATTATATTTTCTAAAATTACTTGTGAAAAATTATAATTGACATTTTATGAAACAAATAATTTAAATATTTTTTTGTGTATGATTTTTGTAATTAATATTTGAATTTAATCAATTTATTAGTCATTAAATTGAATGCAATTAAGATGTAATTAATATTTGAATTTAATCAATTTATTAGTCATAAATAAATATTACTCATTTATAAATAAAAAAACTGAATGCAATTAAGATGTATTATATTATAATTATTTTGTTAAAAATTCTAGATTTTTAAAAATATTTAAGTCGTAAATATTTGTCCCATACTTAATTTTTTTCATAAAAGAAAAATGGTGAGATAAGATGCACATGTCAACTTGTTCATTTCATACAATTTAATATTATCACATTATTAAATAATATGCGTCACATATTTATAGTCAGTTTAAAAGAACACACAAGTAAATTTAGTGGTAATTTATAGGAGATGAGTTGTGAGAGTCCAAGTTTGCATGTGCTTAAAATTGATTTAGAAATGTTGAAGAAGAGCAGATTCGTAGAACATTCGTGTAATGTATGTTGGGTGACAACTGTAATGCAGCTGTTTGTTTTGTTTTCATTTTTCACTCATCACTCAATCAAACCACCGCCGCAAACCATTCATTTATTCCCATCCTTTTCACTCTTCCCACGCCCCTTGTCGTCTCCTTTTTTCATCACCATTATTACTCCTTTTTTTTTTACAATAACAAAAAGTTAACTCATCTCATTAATCAAATAGAAATCAATTCAAAGAGGAACATCAATAACGAAACTATGTTTAGATTAAAAATTGACCGTCTTGACTAACGAGTCAACAATTATATTCGTTTGACGCTTAATAAACTTTGTCTCAAAGTTTGAAAAACGACTCAACAATCTTTTGATGGAAAGAATAATACAACTAAACTCAGAATAATCAGAAACATGAGAATTTATACTTTGAACTAATAATTGTGAATCACTTTCAAAGATCACATTATCCCGATTCATATTGTCAACCACCTGGACAGCTTCTTTCAAAGTTAAGGCTTCAGCTTTAATGGTGGATATAATTCTGACATCCCAAGAGACACCTGCACTAATGCATCTTCCTAGATTATCACGGAGACACCAACTCTTATTAGTAGTTCCAAAGTGACTATTAAAACCAACATCGTGTTATATTTTACCCATCCCTCTTTAGGGGGAATCCATGTAAACGGAGGTCAATTCTCATTATTCGAAATCTGATTCTCAAAGGCTTCAAACCAATTGAGCCAATAATAATAAGATTGTACACCAATCCTACCAAGATCCTCTCTATCATTATTCCAAACAACATTATTTCGGTTCTTCCAGATTCCTTATAACAATATAGCAAAACGACCGACATCCTTCTCATCCTCTTTGCTGCACACATCCAGAATAAAAGATTTAACGTCGAAAAAAATTTGAGAACGGTGATAAAAAATGGTGGACAAACCTGCTTCCCTCCAACATTGCAAGGTTGAACTACACCCAAAAATATATGTCAATCATCCTCCTCGTCTAAATCGCACACGGAACAAGATAACAGACATTGAACATGATGAGTCTAAAGTCTACAACGAGACGGAAGACAACCTCTACAAAGCCTCCAAAAAAAATATTTGACTCTAGGCGGAGCCAAAATGCTCCACAAGCTATTTCAATCACCCCCACTTTTTTATAATCTTAAATAACTTGATTCATCCCTTTTAAAATAAATGTCATTTTAATTTTTTATTAATATTTATGAACAAATTTAATAAATATGAGAAACAATTACAGAATATTATTCATTTCAAAGTGAAACGACATGCATTTCTTTTGTAAATTTGTTCTTAAATGTGGGATTTTTGTACTGTTTATTTTTGTCATCTTTTTATAAAAAAAACAATTCAAATATCTAACTAGTTTAAATATTTTTTATCTTATAGTTAATATCATTTGTATATTTGTTTTATATTTATAATAACAAAATTACATTAAGAAAAATACATCGTAATGCTTCGATTCTTAAAGAAATACATTAAGAAAATATATAAATAATTAAATAAAATTATCGTTATCATTATTTATTATATTTTTCAATTTATATAAATTTGTTAAATGAGACAAATATTATAATTAAAAAAATTAATTTATACATATATCCAATCAAATCACACTAAAATAATTAACTATATATTTTCTTATTAACAAGCTAAATTAATAGTATAAATTAAAAATTAAAAATATTTTTCCCAACAAAACATGACCAAGTATTATTTATTTTTTCTAGTCTTGAAACCCAACCCCACCAAAGCAAGTTAAAAATAAAAAGATGATACTAATCACCTACTAATACAATTACTCCAGCACCAATCCTATTCATAGTACCTTGATAACATTTCATTTGATATACAATCTTTGATAGAGACACAAAAAACACACAGATCTATCAGATTTAAGACTACACACACTTCACTTCCATCATCAACATCAAGATGCATGCAAAGACTGACTCCGAGGTTACCAGCCTCGACGCATCTTCCACCACAAGATCCCCTCGTCGACAAGCCTACTATGTCCAAAGTCCATCTCACGATGGTGAAAAAACTACCACCTCCTTCCACTCCACTCCTGTCATCAGTCCAATGGGTTCTCCCCCTCACTCCCACTCCTCCTCAAGCCGCTTCTCCGGTTCCCGCAAAATCAACAACAACCACCGTAACACCAAACCTTGGAAAGACATCGATGTCATTGAAGAAGAAGGTCTTCTTCAGAACCAAGATCATAACCGTTCTCTCTCCCGTCGTTACTATTTTCTCGCTTTTATTCTTGGCTTCTTTCTCTTGTTCACTCTTTTCTCTCTTATCCTTTGGGGTGCTAGTAGACCCATGAAACCCCATGTCGTAATTAAGGTGAAGTTTCGATTTTTGCTGTTTTTATAAGATCTTGTGGCTGTTATCTGAAATGGGTGTTGATCAATTTTTGATCTTGTGGTTGATTTTGCAGAGTATAAAATTCGATCATATAGGAGTTCAAGCTGGTTCTGATGCAACGGGTGTGGCTACTGATATGATCACGGTGAATTCGACTGTGAGATTCACTTATCGGAACAAAGGAACATTCTTTGGTGTTCATGTTTCATCTACACCTTTAGATCTATCCTATTCAGATATCGTAATTGGCACCGGCAATGTAAGTCCTTTATAATAGCACATAATGTTTCTCAATTCTGTTTGACTATTAGTCTACAATTGCAGGGAGTCAACACATCTGTAACCATTGGATCGAAATTTTCGATGTAGTGATCTCGATCCAAGGGTTATAGATGTTGATGATAGGCAATACGAGAGTGTGTCTGATGTTTGACACGTGTTAGAATCACATACATCAGTCACGATATTGTCAAAATTACTAGCATTAGGCAATCTAGATTCAATACTTTGAGGTACATGATGAGTGTGTATATGATGTTTGACTATAAGTCAACAATTGAAAGCCTGCGGCACATTAGTGGCAGTTGAATTAACATCTTGCGATCTAAATTTTGATGCATTGATCTTAGTCCAACTGCAACTGATGTGCTGAAGCCTGATTCAATGGCAGAGTCGCAGCCACCACAATATCATGAGGAACACGAGGATGTATGACACATGTCAGAGTCGCAGACACTAGACGCGATATTAATGGAATAGGCAATCTAGATGCAATATTTTGAGAAACGCGAGGATGTTAAAGTCACAAATACTAGACGCAATTATTAAGTAGGCAATCTAGATTTAGATTTAATACTTGTGCATTTGACATATATGAGTATCGTGTGTAGTGTCTGATGTTTGATGTTTGATGTTTGTGTGGCCGCCTTAATTTCATAAATTGACATTAATGATTGAAAATTGTGTTATGAATGTTTTTGTTTGGATTTGGAATTGCAGATGAAGAAATTTTATCAATCAAGGAAAAGTCAAAGACTAGTGAGTGTAGCAGTGATGGGAAGCAAGATCCCATTGTATGGAAGTGGTGCTAGTCTAAGTAGCACAACAGGTATGCCAAGTACACCAGTGCCATTGAAATTGAGCTTTGAGATTAGATCAAGAGCTTATGTGCTTGGAAAATTGGTGAAACCAAAATACTACAAAAAGGTTCAATGTTCTGTCACATTTGATCCCAAGAAACTCAATGTTTCTGTTCCACTCAAGAAGAATTCTTGCACGTATGAATGATTGAGTAATAAAAAAGTGATTAATTGGTTAAGTGGATACAGCTAAGAAATGGAAAAACGCGTTTTGTAGTTATAGAAACATAAAGACATGTTTGGATTCGGTGGAAACTTGTGATGAACATTACCTTTTTTTTTTTTTTTAATTTTAAATTTTGTCCCATCATGTGATAATAAGGTTAAGGCGTCCTTATGTATTATTGTATTCATTATAAAAATGTTGTAATTTTATTTCTTTAGGTAATTATTATAGACAAAAAGGTTGAATTATTCTTTGATTAGTTTATGATGTTAGATTTATATATTCTAAGCTCCATATGGGTGAAGTCACCTATTGTAAGATGGCCAGCTTGTTCCACAAAGGTGGCCAATTTTCATACATAATATAAAAATAAAATATATTTATTTTTATAAAGTCAATGCATGTTATCTCTCTTCTTTTTTGATAAATGAAAGAAAAAAGATTAAGGACTACACCCTATTAAGGATTGGATCCTATAAAGTTAGAAAATGAGTGGCAATATGTATTTCATTACTTGCTGTAATGTCCATATTCATTTTTATTACTTAGCATTTAAGGTTTGTGTGGTGATTTTGACTACATTGCCTTATTTTGAAATAAAAATTCCCAACCTATTAAGCTTCAGGATCTATTTGAGGAAGGTGTCCAGGGAGGGGTGGACTGTTTGGTACCCGCCCACTATATCAGACATCAAATAAATAATACACTCTATATATAAATAACACTGTATTAGTATAAATTATAATACCTAGAGTTAATTTGCAGACATATACCACGGTGCCTAGAATTAATTTATAGGTTTTCATTATAATACTAATAAATTGACATAATATTTTAGTTTTTTAAACGTTAACTTGGACACACATCAATCTTATATTATTATATTCCACATCAACCTCTGTCTCTCAGCCAGCTTCTTCAACGAGACTGAAATAGAAATATGAGAATTTCTTATTTTCTTCCTTCTCTTTTATACAGGGGATTAAGACAATAATATACCATGAAACCATCTCTTCCTCCTGTTATGTTCTCATTGTCTTCATCTTCTTTTTCTTTCTTCGGATCTATTTTCTTATGGTATTTTTGTTGTTTGGAGTTCTCATTTTGGTGATCTATATAATTATTTAATAAAATTATGCTATTTATTTAATTTGATAAATATTTTAGCACATGTGACATTCATTGATTCAGAGTTGCATTTTTAGTCGACCATCGTCAAAAAATAAATAATTGTATTATCTATTATATTTTTTTCTTTAAATTATTTTCTTTTATCATCTTCTTTCTCTTATCCGTTTGTCTTATTCATTCTTTAGAAAATATTCTTTATATTCTCTCTCGAAAAGTATGTCATATATAAAAAAAATAATACATCAATATTTATTTACAAAAAATAGACATAGAATCAAAATCGTTTTTACGAAAAATAGATATAGAATCAAAATTGTTTAAAATATAAATAGAGAAATTGATTTTTTGAGTTAGTCCAAAGATTAAAAGTATAATTTAATTTGATATATATTCTGACAAATTTTTTTTAAATATTATATTTTGCCAACATAGTTTTTAAGAAAAAGAGTATGAGTTAGAACATGAACATAAATATTTCATTTGCAGGACACAATAGCTTATATAATTAAAGTTTTTTCACGAAATTGTATATAAGAATATTATTGGTTTTTAGACTGATAACAAATTTCATTTATTGATGAAAGGTACGAGGAAAAATATTATTTTTAATTTTGTGAAAGAAAAAATATTTTAGACTCCTTTTTTTTTCTTTTTCTATTTATTTTTTAAATGAGAAACTAAGGATGTGTTGTTTTTTTGAAAGATATATATATATATATATATATATATATATATATATATATATATATATATATATATATATATATATATATATATATATATATATGTCCAAAACCGTTATGTTTGAGAGTTTGAGGGGAAGGATTTTGAAAAATATAAACGATTGAATGAAAAGAATAGAAAGATTTTGTTTGAGAGAGTTTTAGAGTGTTTGTTTTTCTTCATAACATCAAAAAGTCCTTAATTTAGGGAAACTCAAAATTTGTATTAAGGAGAATTTTGAAGGGTTTAATCAATTTATTCAAATATAATTTTTGTTGTTATAGTATTTCAAAAACTAAAAATTCATTAATAATAAACATTATTTTATCATTCTAAGCAAAGTCTTTTTTTTTTTTTAAAAATGTTCAAAATTTCTTTATATATATTTTTTAAAATATTTTTAGAAGTCCTCCATTCCCCTTTCCTCCAAACTCCCAAACATAATTTTAGAGTCCAGCTCAAAATCCCCATTCACACCTATAGTCACTAGCACCAGCCAAACACAAATTACATTATAATCAAATGAGCAACACACTCGGGAAGTTTTGGCTTCCTCCAAATTCTATGGACTATCATACCTATTATATTTCTATCTATTCTTGTTTTTTTATCACTTTTTTTGTTGCACACTTCAGTATTTTTTTACATCCAACAAACATACATTGTTTCAACCCAAGCAGTCTTAAGAAACTTTGTTCTTGCTACTTTAAAGCATCCAAGTCATCTCTCGTTCCCATCCTTGAGGTTCACGATCATGATCAATGTTGAGCCATTGTAGCACAACTTTCCAAATTTGCTTCATCACAAAATACACAATCACCATTAGTTATCATTCCAAACTATAAAAGTCTATCTTCTGTTGCCAAACAAGTGTGGCAAGCCATCCACAATGTGAACAATGCTCTAGGTCTACCTTCATTGTCATAAAGTATTTTCCTTCAAGGTACATGTTGGTTTTGTCCCATGAGTCCATAATAAAATTTTTTGTCTTGAATTTACGGTTGAACTCAATTTCTACCATTGATTCATCCCCTAGACCATCTATCTTTCTTTGCCTTTTCGGAATCCAAGAGCATGAAGATCCTATGGCCACTATCATGACCTGCTCTTTTTTTATGTAGTATATATATGGACTGTTAGAACTAGAAATGATAATATTGAGGGCGTAAAAGTTGTGTGTTTATTAGAAAGTGAAAGCAGACTTATATAGCCTTTACAACAGCAAGTAGTCAAAAGCCAGTACTGCATTGCAATAAAATAGGAATAAATGAAACTGATCCTAAAATATAGGACTTCCTCCTAAAGAATCTAACTTCCCTTAAGACTAGGATTTATTTGTAAACGTGAACTGATTAATTAAAACAAATAGACTTTGACTAACATTCCCTCCCTTAAGCTAATGCCTCTGTGATTAGCTTACTTATGTGATCTTCATTACTCCCAGCATGCTTCGAAGCTTCTCAAACTGCTCGAGTTTCAATGGCTTCGTCATTATGTCTGCAACTAGTTCTTCAGAGCAGCAAAAACTCAGTTTCACCACTTCATCATTTACCAAGTCTCTGAGAAAATGAAACCTTACTGCAATATGCTTACTTCTGCCATGAAAAACTGGATTTTTGGACAATTTAATAGTGGAACTGTTGTCACATAAAATCACAGTTTCTTCCTTTTCTTCAGCTCCAAGTTGCTCCAAGATTCTTCTAAGCCAAATACATTGACAAGCACAAAGTGCTGCTGCAATATATTCCGCCTCAGTGGTGGATAGGCTCACAACAGGTTGTTTTTTTGAAGCCCATGAAATAGCTCCAGAACCCATCATAAACACTAAACCAGAAGTGCTTCTTCGATCATCTAAATCTCCTGCATAATTGCTGTCAGAATAAGCTATAAGACCTGTTTTTCTTCCTTCATTCCTGAATATATGCTCTATGGTTCCTTTTAGATATCTTAAAAGTCTTTTTGTTGCAGCCAATGTGATTCTTTTGGATTTGCCATGAACTCGCTTAAACTCACTCCGAACATTAAATCCGCGAGTTACCGTTAGATATATGAGGCTCCTAATGACTTGTTTGAACATTGTAGCATCTACTTGAATCCTCATCTTTTGATAAATTTGTTCCGGAACAATTGGATTTCTTCTTGAATTGCTTCCCATGTTGAACCTTGCTAGAACTTCTTGAGTATATCTTCTTTGACAAATAAAATCCACTTCACATTGTATCACTTCTATTCCAAGAAAATGTCTCATCCTTCCCAAGTCAGTCATGTCAGAAACTAACTTCATTGAGCTTTTAAACTCATCACACATACTTCTATTATTTCCCGTAAAGATCAAATCATCAACATAAACGCTAACTATCAAAATGTTACCTTCATTTTCTTGGTGAACAAAGTGTGTTCACTGGAGCACCTTTCAAATTTTTCTTTTGCAAAGTATGCCTCAATTTTGCTGTACCAAGCTCTCGGTGCTTGTTTAAGGCCATATAATGCTTTCTTCAACCTGTAAACTTTCTCTTCTTCTCCTTTCTTGACAAATCCTTCAGGTTGTTGTACAAATACTTCCTCCTTGAGCTCACCGTGAAGAAAAGCGCTTTTTACGTCAAGTTGATATACCTCCCATCCACGTTGAGCTGCCAAAGCTAATAGTACCCGCACGGTGTCAAGTCTTGCGACTGGTGCAAATACTTCTGTATAATCCACTCCATACCGTTGTGCGTATCCTTTTGCTACCAATCTTGCCTTAAACTTTTCAACTTTCCCACTTTCATTGAGCTTGGTTTTGTAAATCCATTTAACTCCAATAGGCTTAACTCCTTTTGGTGCATCAGTAAGTTCCCATGTCTTGTTCTTTTCTATTGCCTCCATCTCTGTGTTCATTGCTTCTCTCCACTTCCTGCTCTTGAATGCTTCTTCAAAGAGGTAAGGATCACTTCCATTTTCAGCCATCATCATCACCATTAAACTTTCTTCTTCCTCCGAAAGATTTGTTCCCTCTTCATAATCTGCCATCCAAACTGGTTTTCTTCTATTTCTTGCTGCCCTCTCTAAGAAATCTTGTTCAACATCATTTGTTTCATTTGTCGGTGACCCGGTCTCGTTTAAACTGCTTGAGGATGCATCTTGATTGATATCACCATCATTTTGTGCAGGTCCTTGGTCTTCACTTCCTTCTTCGTTTTCTTCTTCTTCCCAATCTAGAACATCAGCTTTGCATTCTTCTTCAGTTCTTCCCCAGTCCCAGCTCTTGTCTTCTTCAAACACTACATCTCTATTCACAATGACTTTCTTTGCAATAGGATCAAATAATTTGTAAGCTTTAGACTCATCACTAACTCCCAAAAATATACACCTTTTGCTTTTGTCGTCTAGCTTGCTTCTCTTTTGGTCTGGTACATGAGCATGAGCTACGCATCCAAAAATCCGAAAATGGTCAACTCTTGGTCTTACACCAGTCCATGCTTCTTCAGGGGTTTTGTGATCTACTGCTGAAGTTGGACTTCTATTCTGCACATGGACACACCATCTAACTGCTTCAGGCCAAAATACTCTTGGAACTTGTCTCTCATTCAGTACAGCTCTTACTGCATTCATGATCGTCCTATTTTTTCTCTCGGCGACTCCATTTTGTTGAGGAGTATATGCAGCCGTCAATTGCCTACAGATGCCTTGATCCTTACAGAATTCTTCAAACTCATTAGAGGTAAATTCCCACCTCTATCAGTCCTTAAGCAAGTGATGAATGCACCCACTTCTTTCTCAACACATGCCTTGAAATTTTTGAACCTACCAAATGCTTCGGATTTTTCATGTAAGAAATAAATCCAAGCTTTACGAGTAAAGTCATCAATAAAGCTTAACACATATCTCTTGTTACTGTTTGAAGATGGCGTGATCGGACCACAAATATCCGCATGAACTAGCTGAAGCTTTTTCGAGGCCCTCCACGAGCTTTTCTTTGGTATCGACTCTCTATGTTGTTTTCCAATTAGGCATGTAGTTCATATCTTCTTTGGAGACTTCATGGAAGGTAATCCAATGACCATCTTATTGTTTGAGAGTGTATTGAGCCCCTTGTAGTTAAGGTGTCCAAAGCGACAATGCCACAATTGAGTTTCTTTCTCCGACACCGCTTCAGCTTCTAGACACATAGGATTTTTGTTTGGTACGCCAAAAAACATCCTATTTCCTTCATACTAGTGTGCATAATTAATCCTTTATCCGGATGAAATACTTTGCAAGTGCCATTTTGAATTAAAATTGCCAACCCTTTTTGAGTTGTCCTAAGCTTAGCAAATTATTCTTAAGCTCGGGAACAAAGTAAACATCGGATATTACGAGTAATGCCATTCATTTGCACACGTATTCTTCCTTTGCCACAACATTCATTGTTGTATCATTTCCAAGCTTCACGATTCTGCAAAATCCTTCCTCCATTTCTGAAAACCATTTTTTGTTTCCCGTCATATGATTGCTGCAACCGGAGTCTAAGAACCAAGCTTCTTGTGTGGGTTGACGCATCTCTTCATATGCCATTAATAAGAGTTCTTCTTCTTCTTCCAACTCCGCATAATTGGCCTTCTTCTCCCAATCAGGGCACTCATACTGAAAGTGACCCAACTTGTGACATTTAAAGCACTCAACGATTGCTTTGTTAAGAGATAGTCTTCCTCGTCCTCTGCCACGTCCTCCTCTGAATACGCCTCTACCTCCTCTGCCTCTGATTGATCTATCATCACTGGTTATTTTCAATACATGTTCCTCTGTCTCAAACCCTTGCATTCTTTGCTCATGAACAAGGAGGCTGCCATGTAGTTCATCAATACTCAAGGTACTCAAATCATTTGATTCCTCTATTGAGCACACAACATAATTGAATTTAGAGGTCAAAGATCTAAGTATCTTGCTAACCACCGTACTTTGCTCCATTGTTTCACCATTTGATTTCATCTTGTTTACCACATGAAGAGTCCGTCCCAAGAAGCTATCGACCTTCTCGCCTTCTTTCATGGTCAGTAGCTCGAATTCTCTTCTCAATGCTTGAAGTTGTGCTCTTTTCACCTTTGTGGATCCTTGATACTTCTGCTGCATGGACCTCCATATTGCCCTTGAAGTTCCCTTGTCAAGAAGCGTTTCCAAAATTTCTCTGTCAATAGCTTGAAAGAAAAATTTGACCTTGATCTTTAAGTTTGGCCTCTTCCACACTCTTCCTCTGCGCTTCACTTGCTGTTGTTGTTCCAATTGCTGGTGTCGGGATCCCTTCTTCTACGAGGTTCCACATCTCTTTACTCCGTAGAAAATTCTCCATCGTCATAGCCCAAAAATCATAATGACCATCGAACCTTGGAATGGCCGGTTACGAACTTTCGGATGTAGACATGTTGATCCTTTGGTCTTTCTTCTCACACACTTTAATCCCTTAGTGTTTCCCTTCTCACACACTCACACTCCCCAAACAATATCAGGCCCCTTGTGGAGCTCTGATGCCAATTGTTAGAACTAGAAATGATAATATTGAGGGCGTAAAAGTTGTGTGTTTATTAGAAAGTGAAAGCAGACTTATATAGCCTTTACAACGAAGTAGTCAAAAGCCGATCGCATTGCAATAAAATAGGAATAAATGAAACTGATCCTAAAATATAGGACTTCCTCCTAAAGAATCTAACTTCCCTTAAGACTAGGATTTATTTGTAAACGTGAACTGATTAATTAAAACAAATAAACTTTGACTAACATGGACCCATCTCACCCAAAGACTGTCTCCTTTCTTGCACAAATTCCACAACAATTTGATAAGACAAGCCTTATTCTAGTTTTCAGATCAATCACATTCATACCTCATTGACTCTTATATTCATAAACTTTACTCCAAGCTATAGGCAATTTCCTTGTCA
Source organism: Vicia sativa (assembly GCA_021764765.1). Taxonomy (NCBI): domain Eukaryota; kingdom Viridiplantae; phylum Streptophyta; class Magnoliopsida; order Fabales; family Fabaceae; genus Vicia; species Vicia sativa. The sequence goes on from CM038795.1 coordinate 3,336,877, forward strand.
TGATGTCTTTACCAGTCCACAAGAAGGTCATGCACATGGCCTCAAGTCTCTTAATTACGGTAAAAGAATGCACTATAACCAATAGTTTGTGGATCTAAATATCACACTGTTAATTAACTGGATCCCCCGAGTAGCTTAACATGTGAGCACTCCAATGCTTGATACGAACTCCAATCTTCTCCACAAGACTAGTACATTGGCTGTTGGTTAACTTTTTGCTTGTTAGGGGAATCCTCAAGTAACTGAAAGGAAAAACACTTGTTGCAAAACCAATAATCTCAACAATCTCTTCTTAATGTCATTGTCCATAATTCCACAATAAAGTTTGCATTTGTTTGGATTCACATATAACCCCGTGGACTTGGAGAAGACATGAAATCTATCCATTACAAGTTACACATAAGACGCACCCCCTTAGTAAATAGAAAATGGTCATCTAGAAAGCTAACATCAACGATTTGTAATTTCTCACATTTTCCATGAAAGTTGAAATTATGTATCAGGTGCAGGTGTTGGCTGGGATTTTGACGAATAAGCAAAACCTTGCCAATTCAGGGAGTCGACTGGGAATTAAGTTAAGTACGAAGAATCGTCTGATGTGTGAGGACGACGAGGTCGACCAATATAGTGTAAATGGGTATGTTACATGAGAACGGTCGATTGGGCCAACCAGGTCGATTGTGCCTAGTCAGTAAAAGGCCCAATGAGAAGGAATTCTGGGCAACAATCAATCGAAGCGTTTTGGAGGAAAAATGAATTTGAATAGAGAACGTGAGTTCATGGAGAGGAGTTGCAAAGTACACATGGCGTACAAAGAAACGAATCCCGTTAGAAAGTAGTTATTATATGTGTATTATAAATAAAGCATTGAGTGCATAGTGGTAGGGGTTCAAACTTTCACATTCCTACACACTAATCACTCAAAGTACCCAAACGAACGAGCGAAATGAGTTAAGTTAGGACAATGTATGTTTGAATCAACTTATTTTTTAACTATTTTAATGTTATTTCATTTATGTTTACAATCTAAACGCTTTATGTTTTACTTTACGAGTCTTGCTTTATTGCTTTTAAATCATATAAACTTGTTTGGCACTAGTCGAACAAACTCTTTTTTTAAAACACCTTGTAAAAACACCAGAAAACTGAACCACTGTACTGAGATTTCCTAGTCAATCTCGCAAGTAAAGTTTTATTAAGAGATCATTGTTGTTTATCAAAATCAGATGCAAACAAATTGACCATCTTAGTGGGACAATGCTAATAATTTCATATTTGTGTTTGGTTTTACAAAATTACTCATAGTTTATTTTGTATGTGTGTGAATCTAAGAAATGATAAATATTTGTTGAAGTCCAAAATGATACGCTCTGACACAAACACTTCAGCACCTGCACACAACATATTTCTATACAATATGTGGATGTCATACCCATAAATGCCACAACTCAAAGCGCGACAGTTTTATCCCTTTGTGAGACCGAGCGCCGCTCATGGTTTAATAACAACAATCACAACGATAGAACCCAAAGGAGTACGAATTAGTATAATTTTTCTTTTTCAAAAATTATTTAAATATTACCATGTAATTTGTTTTTATTTATTAATTATTAATTGGGTTATTTAGTTTTTGTGAGGAACAAAATTGGTGTTCCGTCATAAACAAGTTATTGCATTGCATGGAAGTTTACCGGGAACCAACCGTCCGTGTTCCTTCCAGTTTCCCACTCTCTCCGGTTTGTAACCAACCACACATGTCTCAATCTCATTCTATGAATTTCATCCTCACTCTTCCTCTTTTTTTCCTACAGGGTTTTCTTCTTCTCCTTCTATTCTCATCGGAATTCAACTTTTTTTGAACTTCAACTTCAACTTTTTTTTTTTCTCAAACAAACTTATTCCTGCTGGCTTCTTTTGTAATTATTTCTCCGTACTTCATAATCAAAGTTTATACCAATGCTCTTATCCATTAAGTAATAATCACAATCAAAATTTATTGTTTTCTACTTTTTTTTTTATTGGAAAACAAAATAATTATATAGAGTTTATATACATCAAATTCAAAGAAAATATATAGTTATTGTAGTAATAATAATAATTCAAAACAAAAAAGTGTAACAATTTGTTGATGGGGAGCCCTGAATTGTGCAACCGCAGTAGCGGACAGCAGCAGTGGTTAGGGATTACTGAACCCATCTCATTGAGTGGACCAACTGAATATGATATCAACAAGTCCAATGAACTCGACAAGGTTCTGTTTCTGCTATTTATAGTCAATTGATTAATCTTTATATCTAAGCTTTTACTAGTTCTGTTTGCTGAATTTTGATTTTGGATTTCAGTACTTGCAAGACGCCGGCTTGTATGAGAATCAGGAGGAAGCAATTTGCAGGGAACAAGTGCTAGGCAGGCTAGACCAGGTTCAATTTATTTTTTCCAACTTATTTGTGATTTGCTATACTCGCCGCGCATGTGATTGTTGGATTTCTTACCCTCTAGAGTGAATGCGAATTATTTTGTCCATTTTGTGTCATTTCGATCCCAAGAAACTAACATAAAGAAGCACACGCTTTATCTAGATATATTATCGAGTTTAGGGTTGTGTATCACTTAGATGAATTTTATTTTGTTGTTGCATTTCATGTTATACCATCTTGGAAATGTGGTGGGATCCATATGAATTAATATATTTTGGATGTCATGTTGTGAATTGAATTAGATTGTGAAGATTTGGGTCAAAACCATTACGCGTGCAAAGGGGTTTAACGAACAAGTGGTGCAACAAGCAAATGCCAAGATTTTTACTTTTGGTTCCTATCGTCTGGGGGTATAGTGCTCTTTTTCCTTCCAAATTTTTCTTGTGTGCGTGCTCCCTCACTCACACTTACTTGCACTTTTTATCTTTGCATTGCACATTAAGCATGGACTATTTTATGAACAGAGGATTCGGGAAAGAGATCATTAGCACTGCATTGTAATCTGGCTTGCCGCTGCAACAGATTAATTGTTTTCTATTTATATCTTTTCATGTCAAATTTCTGGACCAAAATATTCAATTTAGTTATAGCTTCAGTGTATCCATTCAATAATTTATTTTGTTGGTTTTATCATATTACCATTTTGAATTCCTATTTTGTAGGTGCATGGCCCTGGAGCAGATATTGATGTTCTTTGTGTGGGACCTAGACATGCAACCAGAGATGTGATGATTCTTGCCATTTTTTAATGTACATATAGGTTTTTCAGGTCATAACTTCTACTAGCTAAAATTATTATTTGAATTGCCTTTAGGAAGATTTCTTTGGTGAGCTACATAAAATGCTATCTAAGATGCCAGAAGTGACAGAGTTGCACCCAGTGCCTGGTGCTCATGTTCCAGTGATGGGTTTCAAGTTCAACGGTGTCTCCATGGATCTCCTTTATGCAAATTTATCTTTATGGGTTATTCCTGAAGTAAGAGATTTATGGAAGACATTTTGCTTGAAACTAGTTTAAAGTGTAATTGTATTTTACATTTTTAATTTTTATTCACCACGAAGTAATACTGTTTTCTATGTTGGATAGGACTTGGATTTATCACAGGAATCGGTATTACAAAATGCTGATGAACAATCTGTTCGCAGTCTTAATGGTTGTAGAGTGACTAATCAAATCTTGAATTTGGTTCCAAATATTCAGGTATTTCATATAAATTTCGTAGACAAAGATAGAATTTTTGCGTTCGGTTTAGATCTGAATTCTGGCTTTCCTATAATTGGGTATATTTCTATTTCTGAACTGCAGAACTTTCGTACGACATTGAGATGCATGAAGTTATGGGCTAAGCGTCGTGGCATTTATTCTAATGTATGGGAAAGCTCATGCTCTAGATGACTTATGTGGTGTTCATTTTCTGTTTTAACCAGAACTTCTTCAATGTTTTTGTTGTTATGTTCTGATTTATCTAACTTTTCTTCATGTTATGGCATGAGCAGGTTGCAGGTTTTCTTGGTGGTATAAACTGGGCATTGCTTGTTGCTCGAATATGCCAGCTATATCCGAATGCGCTGCCTAATATGTTGGTGTCTCGATTCTTTAGGGTATATACACAATGGCGTTGGCCAAACCCAGTAATGCTTTGTGAAATTAGAGAAGGATCTCTTGGACTCCAAATTTGGGATCCTAGAATACATCCGAAGGATAAGAACCATCTAATGCCGATAATTACTCCCGCTTATCCTTGCATGAATTCTAGTTACAATGTGTCGTCAAGTACATTGCGTATCATGACGGAGGAGTTTCAGAGGGGAGTTGAAATTTATGAGGTAGCATTCTTTATTTTGAAAAAAATGCAATGTTATGATGTATGGTTTAAAATATTTATTTGTCTTCTTTAGTTTGATTGTTTTTTTCCTTGGATTCTCAGATGTAGTTTTTGGTACGTCTTGTGCCATTTTTGCGCATTTGTACTCTGTTGGGTTCCTCCCTCTTTTTCTCATTTTTATTTTATATAATTACTATTTGCCTTTCAGAAAAGAAATTGTAATGCTTAATATACTGTTTCTGATGTTTTATAGGATATGGAGGCTAAGAAAGCTGATTGGGATACTCTTTTTGAGTGTTATCCATTTTTTGAAGCTCATAAGAATTATTTGCAGATAGACATTTCAGCGGAGAATCCCGATGATCTTAGAAACTGGAAAGGCTGGGTTAACTCCCGCTTGCGCCAGTTGACACTGATGGTATATACTTTAAGTTTTATTGTTTATAGTTTCAGTTATTTTCTATTTGTTTATTTTCTGAAAGAGTTGTGGGGTGAAAATTTGTTCTTTCCCCATCTGCATTTAGATTGAGAGGGACACTCGTGGTATGCTTCAGTGTCATCCACATCCTGGGGATTTTTCAAACAAATCTCAACCTCTACACTGTTCTTACTTCTTGGGTCTGCAACATAAGCAAGGAGTTCCTACCAAAGAAGGCGAACTATTTGATATAAGACTAACCCTTGCAGAATTTAAGCATTCTGTCTATATGTACATTCAACGGAAACATGGAATGGATATATTTGTCACCCATGTGAAGCGCCGCAACCTACCTGCCTTTGTATTTCCTGGTGGTGTTCGGCCTAACTGCCCATCCAAAGTAACCAGGGTAAGGAAGCAAAGTTCAGAGCTTAGGATCTCCGGCCATGGTCCAGCAGAAAATTCTCAAGAAGGTAAAGTGGCCGTGTTTGGAGATAACAATGATAGGAAGAGAAAGCAAGCAGAAGATAGTGTGGATGAGTTGAGAAATTCTAAGTCGTTTTCATTTTTGCCTTCTGGGAACAGAGAATCTGGTAATGTGAAAAGCATCTTAGAAATTAATCCTCTACTTACTGCTACTGATACATCTAGTTCTAAAGAAGTAGAAAAGCTCGGTGTCGAAAATATTGCGCGTGGTCCATATGATGCACATCAAGCCTTTTTAGAAGAACCTGATGAGCTTGAAAATGATCTTGAGTACAGAAATAAAGACAAAGATTTTGGCGGGAACATGAAAAAGATCAATTTGAACTCTCCATACTCAGAGTCTATAGTGGCAGCAGAACCAGTTTTTCCTCAAAAGGAAAATAGAAGTTCAACTCATATATACTCCAATGAGAGCTTGGAGGAGCTTGAGGTAACATCTTAATATATCTTACATTTGGAATATTTTCAACCATTTTGCAACAATAGTATATCATATATCTTACAGTTTTTTTCTTTTTATTTCAACCATGGAATAACATATATCTTAACTCTCTCTCTCTCTCTCCTTTCCCTTTTTTGTTTACACTTTTTATAAAGCCTGCTGAGCTAACACCGCCATTGTCAAGTCGGAATTATGCACCGATTCCACAGCGGAAGTCAATAATTAGGTAAACTATAATCTGTTGAGCAATTTCTACTCGTCGTGATTTGTTTGTTTTTCGATATTCTTGGAATTGGCTTCTAAAATTATGTCATAGTTAAGCTGGATCAAATTTAATTGGTTGATCATTCATTTCTTATTCTCAGGTTCGCTACATTGGGGAAAGCTCCTGACAAAAGTTTGTAAGAGTTAAGACTCTCTCTTGTTAGCTGCTGATAAGCTGGGACGTTGATGCTCTTTTCTAGCTTCTTGTTAATATTCTCTTAAGAGGTAGTTACAGGGGTGTGTGTGTTAACTCTCTTTAAGTGTATGATAACAAGTCCTATATAACAACAAGATTGATGTCAATGCTTTCTTCATTCAATGAAAAATAAAATACAATTTTCAATTCAAAGATAGTAATTCTCCCTCTTTCATTATTTTAAAAATGGTATCATGGAGCCTTGGTTCCAATCATGACGAAACCGATGCTCATAATCTCTAAGGTTTTCTTCTCTACTGTGAAACTCTATATCATCCCTCCAATGATGCAGTTACTAATTGAGAATCCTCATTTTCTACTGTGAAACTCTATATCATCCCTCCAATGATGCAGTTACTAATTGAGAATCCTCATTTTCGAGCTTGGATGCAGCAAGATCAATGGCTATTGTCATGGCTTTAGTCAACTATTTCCGGTTCAACTATTGTCTCGCATTCATGATCATATTGCGTGCTACTACCTTAGATGATCGCAACATCATTGAATATCGACGTGCACATTTAACGTAGCCTTCTATTAAAGTTGTTGATTTATAAATTTCTAACATGTTTACATTTTAAAAGAAAGAAAATACAACTAAATGACAAGTTGTTTGATTTATAAATTTCTAACATGTTTACATTTTAAAAGAAAGAAAATACAACTAAATGTCGCTGTCAGGAGTTGAATCTTGGACCAACAACTCCTCTAGCCCCCTAACTCAATTAGCTTAGCAATTACCAACTGAGCTACCCCACCCACCACATAATCATTCTTCTCATTCTAATATCACTACTGCTACCTACTTTGGAGGAGGCTTCTCTCATGGAAGAGGAGTAAGAGGAGGTTGAGGCCGTGGTAGCGTTCGTCAATGTTTAGTGTGAGATTTGTTATAAATTTGAGAACATTGTTTTAGTTTGTTATTAGGAAATTTCTTAACATCCTATGCTTTTCTAGCGCATCTCGTAAAAATACTTAAATGTTCTTAGATTCTGGAGATATATCTCTGGGACGCACCAAGATGTAATAAAGCACAAACTTTTTTGGAGTTATATTTTCAGTATCTAACCGACAATATATTTTCGAATAATGCCTTACAGAATGCAAAACAAAATTGAAATACACCAACTTCACAAAATCAAAATACCATTGATATCATAAAATAAGCAATACACAAGGAATTTTAACATAGATCAAACATTACACTTCAACATCCAGATGGAAGTTGCAACATCTTGATAATATCATTGACCGATTTTAAAATACTTGCATCCAGCTCGATTGGAACTTTTGATTCTAGACGAAAAAAAGTTATCCACATAGCCCTTAAATCAACGACAGTCTTCAGCTCATGGTTGTTGAACTCAAGCTTCCTTCTTTGTCAACGAATGACAAGCGATACTCGATCTTCATAATTTTCCGATTGTCACCACATGGTAGGATCTCCTGCAATATGTATTGCAGATCTTCAAGAGGGGTGTACTCGTTAAACTTAGATTCTTGGGATGGTGTATTACCAGTAAAGTGAACATTTCCTACACACTATTTGATGTTCATTCTAGTTTTTTGTGTTTTGGTATGAAATAATATGACAATTGAGCTTATTTATAGTAGTGGGATGATATTATGGACAACATAAACCCTATTTGCTAATAGAGATGTACTAGAGATGTAACTCCAGAAACACCCTTTTTTATTCTGAAGATGCATCACCAGAAACTTCCTTGGTATTACAAAAACAGAAACAGAAGCAACTAATTGTATTGAATGCTGCTATTTTTGGACAAACTACAAAATGCTTATATTCCACAACATAATACATTAACAAAATTTCATATACAATAAAATGATAAATAATTATTTAAATTATCCGAAATAATTGCCGCTGGCCAAATCTATAGGTGGTCCCCCATTGACATTCCTTATTTTTTTTCATTTTAATGTCGTTCAATTTTGTGTACTATTGCATCCTTTCAATAAATTGGTCTAACAAAGTCTCAGATTGAATTGTATAATGATTCGTCCACTCCAGTAATGTAAGTGGTATAGTTATCACCTTTCAGAATTGGAAGACTTGCTGGAAAATTCTCATTCGCGTAATTCATCGCCGCTATGATTTTCTTCTTCTTCTCTTGATCGCTCAACCAAAACTCTTGATACCAGATGTTAGAAATCCACTAAAACCTATGATGAAAATTGTGAGATACTGGATCGAACTCTAGGATTGTTAGCATCGAATTGGACCTGTTTGTTATGTCCAATTGGTTAAGTTAGCTTGTACCCTAAGTTAGCTTGTAATGGGTATTTGTGATAAAAGCACATTAGTTTAGTATGTTAGGTTTATTATAAATAGCATACTAGTCTCTCATCATTGCATACTGCAAATCCTATTTTAGGGTGAGGGGGTTATTTGTTATTCTTGTATACTTGTAATCTTGATTTAAGATAAAGGAAAGAATAACAGTTAATAACCAATCCTTGTGTTCATTGTGTTCTTCATTCTTGTTCCTACCCTAATTGTTTCTTGATCATTAAGCAACAAGTTTACATTTTGTTCTAAGGCATCCGATTCACAACAAATTGGTGCAGTGAGTGTGGAGAAGATGTCTTCAACAAAGTATGAGATTGAAAAGTTCACCGGAGTGAACGATTTCGGTCTGTGGCGCTTAAAGATGAAAGCCCCACTGGTTTAGCAGGGTTGTTTGGAAGCGTTGAAGGGAGAATCAGCCATGAACGAAGCATTAACGACAACTGAGAAGCGACGATGATAGAGAAGGCCCACAACACAATTTTGTTGAGCCTTGGTGATAAGGTTCTTCGACGGGTATCAAAGGAGACGATGGCGGTAAGGTTATGGGTGAAGCTTGAAAGTTTGTACATGACTAATCACTGGTAAATTGACTCTACATGAAGCAAGATTTGTATTCATTCAAGATGATTGAAGACAAAGTGTTAGCTGAGCAGTTGGATATGTTCAACAAGCTGATTCTTGATCTTGAAAATATTGATGTGAAGATCGATGATGAATATCAAGCGCTATTGCTGTTGTGCACGTTGCCCAGATCACATGCTCACTTCAAAGAAACTCTCTTGTAAGTAAGGGAATCCCTGGCCTTTGAAGAAGTTCAATCAACATCGTATTCGAAGGACTTGAACGAACGAAAGGAGCATAAACCTTCGACCGTTGGTGAAGGTTTGGCTGTTAAAGGAAAATTCTTGCGAAAGGATAGTAAGTTCGACAAGAAGAAAGGTAAAAGTCAGCTAAAGTTTTACAGTATGGAAGCATCTGGTATTCGATGCTATGATTGTAAGAAGGAGGGTCACACAAGAAAGGTGTGCCTTGAACGCCTGAAAGATCATGGAGTTAAGGATAATGGCAATGCAGCTATTGTCCAAGATGATTTCGAATCATCTAAAGTTCTTGTGGTTTTGAGCAGCAACCCATCGAATGAGTGGATTATGGATTCTGGGTGCACTTAGCACATAACTCCAAACAAATACTTGTTTGAGGAATTGCGTGATCAAGATGATGAATATGTGTTTCTGGGAAACAGCAAAGCTTGCAAGATTGCAGGTGTTAGATCTGTGAGATTCAAGCTCCATGATGAGTTAATAAGGTTATTGTGAGATATTGGAGCGAACTCTATTGGGTTGAAGGATGCTAGGATTATTAGCATCGAATTGGGCTTGTTTGTTATGTCCAATTGGTTAAGTTAGCTTGTACCCTAAGTTAACTTGTAATGGGTATTTGTGATAAAAGCCCATTAGTTTAGTATGTTAGGTTTATTATAAATAGCATACTAGTCTCTCATCATTGCATACTGCAAATCCTAATTTAGGGTGAGAGGGTTATTTGTTATTCTTGTATACTTGTAATCTTGTTTTGAAAATAAAGGAAAGAATAACAGTTAATAACCAATCCTTGTGTTCATCGTGTTCTTCATTCTTTTTTCCTTACCTTGAGCAACAAAGTTATATTTTGTTTCAAGGCATCCGATTCACAACAAATTGGTGCGAGCGTGGAAGATGCCTTCGACAAAGTATGATATTGAAAAGTTTACGGAGTGAACGATTTCGGTCTGGCTTGAAGATTAAAGCCCCTGGTTCAGGTTGTTTGGAGCGTTGAAGGAGAGTCACCATGAACGAAGAGTTGACGGCAGATGAGAAGAAGGCAATGATAGAGAAGGCCCACAGCGCAATTTTGTTGAGCCTTGGTGATAAGGTTCTTCGACAGGTATCAAAGGAGACGACGACGGTAGGGTTATGGGTGAAACTTGAAAGTTTGTACATGACTAAATCGTTGGTGAATCGACTCTACCTGAAGCAAGCTTTGTATTCATTCAAGATGATTGAAGACAAAGTGTTGGTGAAAGCATTGGATATGTTCAATGTCGATTCTTGATCTTGAAAATATTGATGTGAAGATTGATGATGAAGATCAAGCGCTGTTGCTGTTGCGCGTTGCCCAGATCACATGCCCACTTCAAAGAAACTCTCTTGTATGGAAGGGAGTCCCTGACCTTTGAAGAGGTTCAATCAGCCTTGTATTCGAAGGACTTGAATGAACGAAAGGAGCATAAATCTTCGACGGTTGGTGAAGGTTTGGCCGTTAAAGGAAAATTCTTGCGAAAGGATAATAAGTTCGACAAGAAGAAAGGTAAAAGTCGCGAAGTTTTACAGTGGTGAAGCATCCGTATTCGATGCTATCATTGTAGAGGAGGGTCACACAAGAAAAGTGTGCCCTGAACGCGTGAAAGATCATGGAGGAAAGGATAATGGCAATGAAGCTATTGTTCAAGATGATTTCGACTCATCTGATGTTCTTGTGGTTTCAAGCAGCAACTCGTCGAAGGAATGGATTATGGATTCGGTGCACTTGGCACATGACTCCAAACAAAGACTTGTTCGAGGAATTATGTGATCAAGATGGTGGATCCGTATTGGAAACAACAAAGCTTGCAAGATTGCGGTATTGGATCCGTGAGATTCAAACTCCATGATGAGTCAATAAGGTTATTGATCAAGTCGTATGTACTGATTGAAGAGAAATTTGATTTCTCTTGGTGAATTCGACAAGAAAGGATATGTTTTTCAAGGAGAGAAAAGTATCCTAAGAGTCATGAAGGGTCGAAGGAAGTCTTGAGAGGCGTGAAGAAACAAGGCTTGATACCCTTGTGGCTGAAGTTGTAAGTGGTTCGACAAATGTTGCATCCACGAAACCTTTGTCGAAGATGTAACCGCACATGAGATTAGGCCATGTCGTTGAAAGGGTCAGTCGAATTGGGAAAACAAAATTTTCTTGGTGGAGACAAAGTCGAAAAGTTAAAGTTTTGTGAACCCTGTACTTGGAAAATCTTGCAGTGAAGTTCAACAAAGGCAAACAAAGAACACATGGATCCCTTGATTACATCCATGCCGATCTTTGGGGCCCGCAAGGTGTCCATCACATTCGGAGCAAGGTATTTTCTATCCATAGTAGATGACTATTCCGAAAGTTATGGGTATTCATTCAAAGACTAAGGATGAAACTTTGAGAATTTCAAAGGTTGGAAGACTCGTCGAAAACCAAACCGCGTAAAGGTCAAGAGGTTGAGAATGATAATGGTCTTGAATTTTGCAATGAGGCATTCGATAGCTTTTGTGTTGCCTCGGTATTGCAAGACACGAACTCTGCAGCACTCCACAACAAAATGGTTTGGTGAAAGGTTTAATCGAACCATCTTGGAGAGTTAGATGCATGTTGACTAGTCCGGATTAAATAAGGTGTTTTGGGTGAGGTCGTTTCGACAAGAACATATCGATAAATAGATGTCCTTCGGCGTTAGATATGAAGACACCTGAAGAAGTTTGGTCGGGACATCTACCAAATCTCGACAAACTGAGAGTATTTGGCTGCGTAGCCTATGCTCACATTAGGAAAGACAAGGTCGAACCTAGAGCTCTCAAATGCATGTTCCTGGGATACCCTGAGGGAGTCAAAGCTTATAGGCTATGGTGCCTAGAGTCGTCACGAAGGATTATCACCAATCGAGATGTTGTTTTCAATGAAGTGAAATGGCTTTCAAGAAAACGGATGATGTTGGTCGGTGCGTAAGTATCCGACGAAGAGCGGAACAGTAAAGATTCGTTGAGGTGGAGCATGCGATGCCGAATTGCATATCCCGGATAAAGTCGAAGAAGCGATGATGTGATGAAGTTGAGGAAACTGCTGATGACTATCTATTGGCAAGAGATAGGACACGAAGAGTCATCAAACCACCTCAAAGGTTTGGGTATGCAGATCTTATAGCTTATGCCTTAATCTGCAAGTGAGGTTCGACGAAGAACCAAGAGACCATAAGGAAGCTATGAGGAGTCGAATAAGACCGAATGGTCAAGGCCATGGATGATGAGATGAAGTCTCTTCATGATAACAACACTTGGAATTGATCAAGAAACTCTGAGCCAGTTAGTCACCGTAAATGGATTTTCAAAGTTAAGGAAGGAATCAAGGAGTGGCGTCGAAAAGATACAAGGCAAGGTTGGTTGCAAGGGTTTCACCAAAGAAGGTATAGATTTCAATGATGTGTTTTCTCCTATTGTGAAGCATAGGTCCATTCGAATGTTGCTTGCCATGGTGGCACATTCGATCTTGAACTAGAACAGATGGATGTGAAGATCGCGTTCTTGTATGGTGATCTAGATGAAACAATCCGATGAGGCAACCTCAAGGGTGTGTCGAAAGGAAAGGAAGATTATGTGTGCAAGTTGAATAGATCTTTATATGGGCTGAAACAATCTCCTCGACAGTGGAATAGAGATTCGACAAATTCATGACACGCATAAGTTTCGTTAGAAGTCAGTTCGACCACTGTGTTTACTTCAGATTTCGTCCTGGTAATTCATTTGTTATTTTGTTACTTTATGTTGATGATATTCTCATAGCAAGTAACAATGTCGAAGAGGTAATGAGGGTGAAGGCAGAAGTCAATAAGGAGTTCGAAATGAAGGATCTAGGAGCAGCTTCCAAGATTCTTGGAATTGACATTCGAAGAGATAGAAAGCAGTCAAAATTATGCTTATCTCAAGAGGCATATTTACGAAAGATTCTCGAAAAGTTTGGTATGTCGAATTCGAAGCCTGTTGTGACTCCAACAAACCCTCAATTCAAGTTGAGTATTGATCAATGTCCTAGTACTGAGGTCGAAAGGACTTATATGAATAACATCCCATATGCTAATGTAGTAGGTTCTTTGATGTATGCTATGGTTTGTACTAGACCCGACATAGCATATGCAGTAAGTCTTGTAAGCAGGTACATGGCGAATCCTGAAAAGGCTCACTGGCAAGCATTGAAGTGGATTCTAAGGTACATAAATGGGTCTCTGAACAAAGTCTTAATTTATGGTGGAGCCTTTGGTGAAGATAGTAAAGCAGCAATCGAAGGATATGTCGACTCTGACTATGCAGGTTGTATGGATTCCAGAAAATCTATTTCTGGATATGTTTTCACTATGTTTGGTACAACTACTAGTTGGAAAGCAACACTTCAGAAGGTTGTTGCATTATCAACCACTGCGGAATATATTGCTTTAACCGTGAAAGCATTGTGGCTTGAAGGTTTTGCTAAGGAGTTGAAAATTCAAGGGGAAGTTATCACTGTTAGATGTGATATTCAAAGTGCAATACACCTGTCGAAGAATTCAGCCTATCATGAGCGAACCAAGCACATTGATGTGAGGTTGCATTTCTTCAGAGGGGTAATCGAAGGTGGAGAAGTCCAAGTGCTGAAGGTTTCGACAGATCATAATGCCGATATGATCACCAAGACATTGCCTAGTTGCAAGTTTTTCCACTGTATGCAGTTGATAAAGCTGCGTGAAGAAAACTAATTCGTTAGTTGATAATAGAGTTTGTTCCAAGGTGGAGATTTGTGAGATATTGGATCGAACTCTATTGGGTTGAAGGATGCTAGGATTATTAGCATCGAATTGGGCTTGTTTGTTATGTCTAATTGGTTAAGTTAGCTTGTACCCTAAGTTAACTTGTAATGGGTATTTGTGATAAAAGCCCATTAGTTTAGTATGTTAGGTTTATTATAAATAACATACTAGTCTCTCGTCATTGCATACTGCAAATCCTAATTTAGGGTGAGAGGGTTATTTGTTATTCTTGTATACTTGTAATCTTGTTTTGAAGATAAAGGAAAGAATAGCAGTTAATAACCAATCCTTGTGTTCATCGTGTTCTTCATTCTTTTTTCCCTACCTTGAGCAACAAAGTTATATTTTGTTTCAAGGCATCCGATTCACAACAGTTATTGACTAAAGTCAGGTATGTACCTAATATAAAGAGAAATTTGATTTCTTGATGAATTCGACAAGAAAGGATATGTTTTCCAAGGAGAGAAAAGTATTCTAAGAGTCATGAAGGGGTCGAAGGAAGTATTGAGAGACGTGAAGAAACAATGCTTGTATACCCTTGAGGCTGAAGTTGTAAGTGGTTCGACAAATGTTGTATCCATGAAACCTTTGTAGAAGACAGAAATTTGGCACATGAGATTGGACCATGTCAGTGAAAGAGGTCTGGTCGAATTGGGGAAACAAAATTTGCTTGGAGGAGACAAAGTCGAAAAGCTGAAATTTTGTGAACCCTGTGTACTTGGAAAATCTTGCAGAGTGAAGTTCAACAAAGGCAAACAAAGAACACATGGATCCCTTGATTACATCCATGTTGATCTTTGGGGGCCTGCAATGTGTCCATCACATTCAGGAGCAAGGTATTTTTTATCCATAGTAGATGACTATTCTAGAAAGTTATGGGTATTCATCCAGAAGACTAAAGATGAAACATTTGAGAATTTCAAAGGTTAGAAGACTCTGGTCAAAAATCAAACTGGCAGAAAGGTCAAGATGTTGAGAACATACAATGGTCTTGAACTTTGCAATGAGGCATTCGACAGCTTTTGTGCTGCCTCTGGTATTGCAAGGCACGAAACTACTACAGGCACTCCATAAAAAAATGGTCTGGCTGGAAGGTTTAATCGAACCATCTTGGAGAGAGTTAGATGCATGTTGACTAGTGTTGGGTTAAAGAAGGTGTTTTGGGCTGAGGCTGTTTTGACAACAACATATCTGATAAACATATGTCCTTCGATTGCATTAGATATGAAGACACCTGAAGAAGTTTGGTCGGGACATCCACCAACTATCGACAAACTGAGAGTATTTAGCTGTGTAGCCTATGCTCATATTAGGCAAGACAAGGTCGAACCCCTAGAGATCTTAAATGCATGTTCATAGGATACCCTGAAGGAGTCAAAGCTTATAGGCTATGGTGCCTAAAGTCAGGTCACAGAAGGATTATCACCAGTTGAGATGTTGTTTTCAATGAAGCTGAAATGACTTTCAAGAAAACGGATGATGTTGGTCAAAGTGCAAAAGTATTTGACGAAGAGCTGGAACATGTAGAGATTCATGTTGAGGTGGAGCATGTTGATGCTGAATTGCATATCCCAGATAAAATCGAAGAAGCAAAGGATGCTGATGAAGTTGAGGAAACTGTCGATGACTATCTAATGGCAAGAGATATGAAACAAAGAGTCATCAAGCCACCTCAAAGATTTGGGTATGCAGATCTTATAGCTTATGCCTTAATCTCTACAAGTGAGGTTCTAGATGAAGAACCAAGAGACCATAAGGAATTTATGAGGATTCAAAATAAGACTGAATGACTGAAGGCCGTGGATGATGAGATGAAGTCTCTTCATGATAATAACACTTGGGAATTGATCAAGAAACCCGCTGGAGCCAGGTTAGTCAATTGTAGATGGATTTTCAAAGTTAAGGAATGAATCAAAGGAGTGGCGTCAAAAATATACAAGGCAAGGTTGGTTGCAATGGGTTTCACTCATAAAGAAGGTGTAGACTTCAACGATGTGTTTTCTCCTGTTGTGAAGCATTGGTCCATTCGAATGTTGCTTGCCATGGTGGCACAATTCGATCTTGAACTGGAACAAATGGATGTGAAGACTGCGTTCTCGTATGGTGATCTAAATGAAACAATCCTTATGAGGCAACTTGGAGGGTATGTAAAAAAGGGAAAGAAAGATCATGTGTGCAAGTTGAATAGATCTTTGTATGGGCTGAAACAATATCCTCGACAGTGGAATAGGAGATTTGACAAATTCATGGCACGCATAAGTTTCGTTAGAAGTCAGTTCGACCATTGTGTTTACTTCAGATTTTTTCTTGGTAATGCATTTATTATTTTGTTGCTTTATGTTGATGATATTCTCATAACAAGTAACAATGTCGAAGAGGTAATGAGGGTGAAGGTTGAACTCAATAAGGAGTTCGAAATGAAAGATCTAGGAGCAGCTTCCAGGATTCTTGGGATAGAGATTCGAAGAGATAGAAAACAATCAAAATTATGCTTATCTCAAGAGTTTTATGGAATATTCTCGAAAAGTTTGGTATGTCAAATTCGAAGCCTGTTGTGACTCCAACAAATTCTCAATTCAAGCTAAGTATTGATCAGTGTCCCAGTACTGAGGTCGAAAGAGCTTATATGAATATCATCTCATATGTTAATGTAGTAAGTTCATTAATATATGTTATGGTTTGTACTAGGCTCACCGACAAGCATTGAAGTGGATTCTAAGGTACACAAATGGGTCTCTGAGCAGAGTCTTAATTTATGGTGGAGCCTCAGGTGAAGATAGTAAAGCATTAATCAAAGGATGTGTCGAATTTGATTATGCATGTTGTATGGATTCCAGAAAATCTATTTCTGGATATGTTTTCACTTTGTTTGGTATAACAATTAGTTGGAAAGCAACACTTCAGAAGGTTGTTACATTATCAACCACTGAAGCAGAATATATTGCTTTAACTGAAGCTGTGAAAGAAGCATTGTGGCTTGAAGGTTTTGCTAAGGAGCTGAAAATTTAAGGTGAAGTTATCACTGTTAAATGTGATAGTCAAAGTGCAGTACACTTGTCGAAGAATTCAGCCTATCATGAGCAAACCAAGGACATTGATGTGAGGCTGTATTTCGTCAGAGGGGTAATCGAGCGTGGAGAAGTCCAGGTGCTGAAGGTTTCGACAAATTATTCTGCTGCTGATATGATCACCAAGACATTGCCTAGTTGCAAGTTTTTCCACTATATGCAGTTGATAAAGCTGCATGAAGAAAACTAGTTTTTTATTTGATAATAGAGTTTGTTCCAAGGTGGAGATTTGTGAGATATTGGATCAAACTCTATTGGGTCGAAGTTAGTATATTGGTTCGGTGGTTCGACGGAGTTTAGCATGCAGTCGAAGATTGCTCACATGTTGTTGTCGAAGTGTTATAAGTTGTAGTTGAAGTGTATTCTAGTTTGTAGTGTCGAAGGATGCTAGGATTGTTAGCATCAAATTTGGCCTGTTTGTTATGTCCAATTGGTTAAGTTAGCTTGTACCCTAAGTTGGCTTGTAATGGGTATTTATGATAAAAGCCCATTAGTTTAGTATCTTAGGTTTATTATAAATAAAATACTAGTCTCTCATCATTGCATATTGCAAATCCTATTTTAGGGTGAGAGGGTTATTTGTTATTCTTGTATACTTGTAATCTTGATTTAAGATAAAGGAAATAATAGCAGTTAATAACAAATCCTTGTGTTCATTGTGTTCTTCATTCTTGTCCCTACCCTAATTGTTTCTTGATCATTAAGAAACAAATTTATATTTTTCTAAGGCATCCGATTCACAAAAAAAAAAAAACGAAAAGAAAAGAAAATTTAAATAAGAAAAGAGATTAGGGTTTCTGCAGAGTTCCTCTCTGCCCATAAATTGTGGAAAATATTTATTCACTTTGCAACTACAAAATTCTGTGAATACAAGTTGTTATGAGTTAATTACAAAAATAGGGGTTACTCTCTCTATTTATAGTTTTAGTTTATCTTTCTCCTAACCCAAAAATCCCAAAACTATAAAAGCCCAACATACCTATTTGGGATCTAAGTCAAAATCATGTGGGAAGCAACATGCTTTGACACTTCGATACCTACAACTCGACACACACACTTTGACACATTTCGACAGATTACGCTAAGCTATTTCGACAAACAATATGTCGAGCAACATCTTGCTTCAATCCAAGGAATTTCACTTGTAACAATAACCGACTCTCGAATCCAAGTTTGATCGCGAAGACCACTTTTTTGTTCTTAAGTGTTTTATCAATATTTTCCCTTTTCTTTCAGAATAAATAAACTTCGATGGTGACTCTATTGTATTTTGAGCGTTCATTATGCTCAAATATTTTTCGCTCAGAGACATTAAATCTCATGTATATATTGATGCAAAGTACGTGTAGATGTTTAATGACCTTTACCATATCAGTTGGCATGAGGGTGTGCTACACCGACTCTTTTATATTTTGCACTTGGGTAGGCATTTGTCTTTGAGAATTTGCAACTTGCCAATTATATGAGTCTATTTCAAATATTGAAATTCATTTTCTCTTATTATTTTAGGTTTTGTTAATGACATTTCTTGATTTTTCTATGTTCTTATGCAATTTTTGATGTATGAGCATTTCCTGACCATTTGTGACATATGGGTTACTTTTACCACAAATGGCTTTACATGGGCCAAGAGATGGAATGCTAAGCATGCATTCCCAAACAGTCTTCTAGAGTGCATGAAGAGGATTGATGCGCTGTATATAAAGGATGTCATCTGGACATCCTACCCAAATATGTATCAAAAGTTTAATGGAACTTCCTCTTTTTTTTGTTATCTATGATAGGAGACCTTAGTGGCTAGACACTTACTTGAGAGGTGTATGTGTCAGTTTGGGTATGTCCAAGACATCACACGACTAGTCCCTGCTATTCCATCTTAGGGCGTTGATATCTGGTTTGTTGGTAATGTTATCAGCTCTGCTAGTGCCATTAGAGATCATGCAGTGCATGTTCAATTTCTCGCGTAGTGTGTGGATGGGTACTTGGGGTGATACCTTAGTGTATTACACTCTCACATCATCCCACTTATTGAGCACATAGATGATTTTAGACCTTATAATGTTTGGGGGACCTTTTGATGACGATCCATCGCCTCCACATGATGTGGATGACCAACAACATATGCAAATGAAAACAATCACTATCGATAACTCATGAGTTTGATAAACCCATATAATGAGGTTTATACTTTGACATCACACATAGCTTGTGGGAGAACTATGTAGACATTATTATTATTTTTGCATTATTTATATATTATGTGTGTTATTACTCAAAAATTTACATCCTACAATTTATTAGATAATATTTTGTCACTTTTCACTATTGCAAGATGCAAATAACTTAACACATAAAATTAACTTATCTTAACATAAAATATAACATAACTTAACAATAATAAATAAATAAAAACCTAGAAACTTCTAGATGATTATGGACTTTTTAACATCTTGATTATGTCATCAATAGATTTAGAAATTGTTGCATCAAACTCGATCGATTCCTTTGTTAGCTTACAGTGATATGTTCTCCACATAACTTTAAAATGTATTTCACCCTTCAATCAATATTAATCTATGGTGCACGAAATTCGATCTTACTCACATTTTTATTCTTGGTGTCGGGTGACACATTTAGATATCAGAAGAGCGGGACATGTGGTCACGGAGCCCAAATTTAATTGGAGGTTTCACCCTGTTGAAATACCCACTTGTCATAAATGAATAGTGAGGCATTTTAAGATGTTCTTTTTAACAACACACGATCCTTATTTACACAAATTTGGATTCATTATGGACCACACACATTTGTCATTGCAATCACACTTGTACATAAATGTCTGCAAAATTTTAATCATTGAAATTATACTACCGAATATTTTGCATTTACCTTAAAAGTCCGAGAAATGCAGTAGGTTTTTAAATGCATCCTGAAATTTTAAAATACACTATCAAATTTTTTGATCTATACAATATTTTTTAATATTTATTCTATCGAATTTGTCACGCGTACGTTGTAACTATAATTTTATCAAGAATAATATGGGCATTATAAAATATTAAGGGCTATTTGTTTCATGGATTCCAATTTTATTTCCTGGAATATAACTTTAATTTTTTGCATTTCCATGTTTATTTCAAATATTTATAAATTATGCGTTAAAACTTTTTATTTCTCGAAATTTCATTAACACTTAGTTTTTTATTTTTCATTCTCATGTAATAGAATGCAAATATTTTATTTCAATGGAAATAAGAGATAATTAACTGCCAACAACTTCCCACATCTATTTATTTAAATAATTTATTTTTTATTTTAAATTTTTAAATAAACATTGACTAAATTGTATTTTTGGTTCTCCTATTTTGATTAATTTACGAAATCAATTCTTTGTTTATTTTTAGATAATTTTAGTCTCACATGTTTATTTTTCGTCTAATAATACGATGATGTGTCATTTATCTTTGTATATATGACATACTTTTCGAACACGAGAGGACATGAAGAACATTTTTGGTAAACAAAGAAGATGAATGAACAAGCCAAGAGAGAAATAAAATGAAAAGGAAGATTAAGAAATAAAACCTTATAAAAAATACAATGTATAATTAATCTTTCTTATTCAAAGTCAATACAAGTATCTAAAAAAGATTAATTATTTAACAACGTCAATACAAAAATCCAAAAAATAGAGGATTAATTGTAATTATTTAACAACGTCAATACAATGTATAATTAATCTTTCTTGTTCATTATTTAATTATTTAACAACAGCAGGGGTAAATTAACACTTATCATGTATCTAAAAAATAGTAAAGAACAACGTTCTTTTTTGGATGAAAAATAAACATAGGAGATAAAAAATATTTAAAAAATAATTAGAGGATTAATTGCGTGAGTTGACTAAAATTTAGAAATCAAAATTAAAATTTAGTTTAAAATATATTTTTTAAATGGACAAAACTTAAATACAATTTTTTAAGTGTGATTTTTATTTTTTAAAAATAAAAATATAAAAAATATACTTAAATATCATTTAAAAAATAAAAATATAAATAATTTACATAGTATGAAATTTTTTTACACTTTATTATATTTTAATTAGAGTTAAAAATAATAAAAACTAGACCAAAAAAAATTGTACATACATTTTGTTTTTTATATACACAAAGATATGAATAAAATTGGTGATGATAATATTTTTTAGGGTTAATAGCCTTCTACCCCTGTTATATAAGTGTGTTTTGATTTTTTCTCGTTAAAAAAAAAAATTAGTCGTCAGACCTAAAAATTTCAGCTCCAAAGACCCTGATGCATTTCAAAAATAATTCGAAAATAAAAAAAGCCATGTGAATTGCCACATAGACAAAATAATAGAATCTTTTCTAAAAAAAATGCATCAGGTCTTTAGAGCTGGAATCTTTATTTGTTAAGGTTTGACGAACTAAATTTTTTTTTTTTTTAAGGGAGAAGGATAGAAGGCTATTAACCAGGTATAAGCCTTGCTTACAGTTTCCATGCGAAAAAGCAACGTGCAGTTGAGAGAAAGAAAATGGTTATAATAAATTGACGAAGCTATGGAGAAATGGAGAAAAGCTATGCCTATGAAGAGGATTATGCGTCCCTTCTTCGGCATAGCTATACAACAGCTCATAATCGCATTCCATACCTCTCTTAATTTGTTAGGGTTTCGGTTCTTAGTTACTTCATATGTAATCTCTTTTCTTAATTATCTCTTACAAACTCATTTTTGGTTGCTTCTTTTGTAATTATTCACCAATACTTCATAATCAAATACCTCTTACCCATTACTCTCTTATCACTTTTTATTGGAAATGAATTTTTTTGTATACATTGAATCCAAACAACATATATATAGTAATTGTAGTAATACTATTTCAAATAAAAGAGAGAAACTGTAACTATTTGTTGATGGGGAGCCCTGGGTTGAGCAACTGCAATAGCGTGGACCAGCCGTGGTTCGGGATTACAGAACCCATCTCATTGAGTGGACCGACTGAATATGATATCGCCAAGTCCAATGAACTCGACAAGGTTCTGTTTCTGCCATTTCTAGTCAATTGATTAGTCTTTATTTCTAAGCTTTTACTAGTTCTCTTGTGCTGAATTTTGATTTTGTATTTCAGTACTTGCAAGACGCAGGTTTGTACGAGAGTCACGACGAAGCAGTTTGCAGGGAGGAAGTGCTAGGCAGGCTAGACCAGGTTTGAATTTACTTTGTTGATTCATTGTATCAAAATCGACCGATGATATTCCAACTTTTTGTGATTTGCTATACTCGCAACCCATGTAATTGTTGATTTATTTTGAACAATTGAGATTATTTTGTCTATTTTTGTGTGATTTCAATCCCAAGAAACTGAGCATACGCCGCCTTCGGAAATATTATCGAGTTTAGGGTTTGTGTATTCATTTATATTTTCTTGTTGCATTTCATGTTATACCATCTTGGAAATGTGGTGGGCTCCTTGTGAATTAATATATTTTGGATGTCATGTTGTGAAATGAATTAGATTGTGAAGATTTGGGTCAAAACCATTACACGTGCAAAGGGATTTAACGAACAAGTGGTGCAAGAAGCAAATGCCAAGATTTTTACATTTGGCTCCTACCGTCTTGGGGTATAGTGCTGATTTTCCTTCCAAAATTTGGTTGTATGCGTGCTCCCTCACACTTACTTGCACTTTTATCTTTGCATTGCACGTTAAGCATGGGCTATGTTATGAACAGAGGATTTGGGAAGGAGATCATTAGGACGGCATTGTCATATGCCTTGCCGTTCCAATAGATCAATTATTTTCTATTTATATATTTTCATGTCAAATGTGATGCATCTATTCAATAATTTATTTTGTTGGTTTTATTATATTACCATTTTGAATTCAAATTTTGTAGGTGCATGGCTCTGGAGCAGATATTGATGTCCTTTGTGTGGGACCTAGACATGCAACCAGAAATGTGATGATTTTTGCCATTTTTAAATGAAGATATAGGTTTTTCTGGTCATAAGTTGTACTAGCTAAAATTATTTGAATTGCCTTTAGGAAGATTTCTTTGGTGAGCTACATAAAATGCTATCTAAGATGCCAGAAGTGACAGAATTGCACCCAGTGCCTGATGCTTATGTTCCAGTCATGGGTTTCAAGTTCAACGGCGTCTCTATGGATCTCCTTTATGCAAATTTATCTTTATGGGTTATTCCTGAAGTAAGTGATATGCGGAAGTCTTTTTGATGTGTGAAATACACCTCCGTTGCATTCCAGAAGTAATACTGTTTTTTTGTTGGATAGGATTTGGATTTATCACAGGAGTCGATATTACAAAATGCAGATGAAAAATCTGTTCGCTGTCTTAATGGCTGTAGAGTGACTGATCAAATCTTGAATTTGGTTCCAAATGTTCAGGTATTTGATATAAATTTCGTAGACAAAGATAGAATTTTTATGTTCAGCTTTGACGTGACTTCTGGCTTTCCTATAATTTGTTATATTTCCATTTCTGAACTGCAGAACTTTCGTACGACATTGAGATGCATGAAGTTATGGGCTAAGCGTCGTTGCATATATTCTAATGTATGGGAAAACTCGTGCTCTAGATGATTTATATGATGTTCATTGGCTGTTCTAGCTCAAACTTCTTCAATGTTATTTGTTATTATGTTCTGATTTACCTAACTTCTCTTCATGCTATGTCATGGGCAGGTTGCAGGTTTTCTTGGTGGTATAAACTGGGCATTGCTTGTTGCTCGAATATGCCAGCTATATCCGAATGCGCTGCCTAATATGTTGGTGTCTCGATTCTTTAGGGTATATACACAATGGCGTTGGCCAAACCCAGTAATGCTTTGTGAAATTAGAGAAGGATCTCTTGGACTTAAAGTTTGGGATCCTAGAATACATAGGAAGGATGAGAACCATCTGATGCCAATAATTACTCCGGCTTATCCTTGCATGAATTCTAGCTATAATGTGTTGTCAAGTACATTGCGTATCATGACGGAGGAGTTTCAATGGGGATGTGAGATTTGTGAGGTAGCCTTCTTTATTTTGAAAAAAAGAAGCTCTGTATTTTTGTTTTTGTTTGACAAGAAACCGCAACATTCGATAAATATTTGCGATGCTTAATATATTGCTTCTGATGTTTTATAGGATATGGATGCTAAGAAAAAGGCTGATTGGGATATTCTTTTTGAGTTCTATCCATTTTTTGAAGCTTATAAGAATTATTTGCAGATAGACATTTCAGCTGAGAATCGTGATGATCTTAGAAACTGGAAAGGCTGGGTTAAGTCTCGCTTGCGCCAGTTGACATTGAAGGTATTTATTTACCTTAAGTTTTATTGTTTATAGTTTAATTTATTTTCTTTCTCTCCTCTGCTTCTGTTTGTTTATTTTCTGAAAAAGAGTTGTGGGGTGCAAATTTGTTCTTTCCCCTTATGCATTTAGATTGAGAGGGGCAACAATGGCATGCTTCAGTGTCATCCACATCCTGAGGAATTTTCAGACAAATCTAGACCTCTGCACCATTCTTACTTCATGGGTCTGCAACATAAGCAAGGAGTTCCTCCCAAAGAAGGCAAACCATTTGATATAAGACGAACCGTTGAAAAATTTAAGCGTTCTGTCAATAACTACAGTCAACGGAAACATGGAATGGATATATTTGTCACCCATGTGAAACGCCACAATATACCTGTCTTTGTATATCCCGGTGGTGTTCGGCCTAACTGCCCATCCAAGGTAACCAGGGTGAGTAAGCGAAGTTCAGAGCTTAGGATTTCCGGCCATGGTCAAGCAGAGTTAGGAGATAACAATGATAGGAAGAGAAAGCAAGCAGAAGGTAGTGTGGACGCGTTGAGAAATTCCAAGTCCTTTTCAGGGGAGTACCCTTCTGGGAACAGAGACACAGGTAAGGAGAAAAGCATATCAGAAATTAACCCTCTACTAAATGCTACTGATACATCTAGATCTAAAGAAGCAGAAAATCTCGGTATTGCAAATATTACGTGTGGTCCATATGATGCACATCAAGTCTTTTCAGAAGAACCCGATGAGCTTGAAAATGATCTTGAGTACCGAAATGAAGACAAAGATTTTGGCGGGAACATGAAAAACATCAATTTGAACTCTCCATACTCAGAGTCTATAGTGGCAGCAGAACCAGTTTTTCCTCACAAGGAAAATAGTAGTTCAACTCATATATACTCCAATGAGAGCTTGGAGGAGCTTGAGGTTAACATCTTCTATATCTTACATTTGGAATATTTTCAACCATGGAATAACATTAAGAAATTTGTCTGACTTGTGTTTTTTCTCTCTCTTTTCTCTTTTTTGCTTACACTTTTTTTAAAGCCTGCTGAGCTAACACCGCCATTGTCAAGTGTGAATTATGCACCGGTGCCACAGCGGAAGTCAATAATTAGGTAAAGCATAATTTGTTTAGCGATTTCTACTTGTCATGATTTGTTTGATTTCAATATTCTTGGAATTGCCTTCGAAGTTTATATCATAGTTAAGATGGATCATATTTAATTGGTTGATCAATCATTTCTTATTTTCAGGTTCACCACATTGAGCAAATCTGCTGACAAAGGTTCCTAAGCCTCTTGTAAACTTTAGCTGCTGATAAGCTGGGATCTTGATGCTCTTTCTAGCTTCTTGCTTTCTGATTGACAATAATGCCGATACTGCAAATAAGCACCGAGTTAGAATAACATGGAGCCATCAAACATGTTTGCGATCATTTTAAATTTGAAGTGTAAGATTTTATGTATGATTCGATTTTTTATAGCAGGCATGACTTTACTTACGTGAAAATTCCTTAAGTGCCCCAAAATCCAAATCTAAAATTTTGGAACACAAGGTTCGATGTGGCTTTGGATTTGGTTTGGAAATTGGAAGTGCCTTTCAAAATCAAGACCTTTGCTTGGAGACTTTTTGTTAATAGACTTCCTACAAAGGACCTTTCGGTGTATAAAGGTATCACTTTCTCTTTAGATATTTTAAAGTGTGTTTTTTGTGATGTAAATTTGGAAAATAGGGATCATTCCTTTTTTAATTGTTCCTTTTTTAATTGTTTTGGATCAAGAAAATTCGGAGGGAGATAGCTTTTTGGGTTGGTAAACCGGTGGTAGAGGAGGAAGGGTGTCTTTCGAATTTTATGGGGTGGTACTTTTTTTGCTGTGATAAAAAGGTTAAAGAAGCCAAATTAGGTGTGGTTTGGCTTGCTATAACGTGGATCATTTGGTTGACAAGGAATTAGATTTGCTTTCGGAATGCGGATTGGAATGTCAACAATACGGTATGGAATATTAAATTTTTGGTTTGGAAGTGGTCCTTTTGTGGAGAAATTACACATTTCAATTGTAGTTTTTACGAGTTTAACAAAGACCCTTTGTTATATCTTTCGTAATCCAAATTGGTATGTAATTTCTTTTTGTCGGATTTTCCCATTTTTTATCAGTGTAAACAGGTTCGAGAATCATTAGTTCTCCCTTTTATATATAATATCTTGCTTACAAAAAAAAAAGTTCAATTTGCATAACTCTCTTCATACCCCTGGAGGAAGTCACTAACCATTGCTTGGCGTGCTTAATCATGAGATGTCATGTCAGAGAAATGTAGAATTCATTCTATTGTTTATATATTTTTGTATGGAGTGAAACTGTAAAATGTAGAATTCATTCTATTGTTTATATATTTTTGTATGGGATGAAACTGTAAAATGTAGAATTCATTCTGTTGTTTATATATTTTTTTGTATGGGATGAAACTGTGAAATGTAGAATTCGTTCGATTGTTTATATATTTCTGTATGGTATGAAACTGAAATGTAGAATTCATTCTTTTGTTAGATTTTTTTGTTTTGTTTTTGTATGAAATGAAACTAAGTTGCTATTCCTCTCAACTTGAAAGAGAGCAAGAGTTAAGGAAAGTGATGAAATAAATTAAAATGCATTCCATTTCATGATTTTTTTTAATCAATTTATCAATTTAAGTAATAGAACATACATTTATTCTATTATATTTTATTTTAGGTTTAATATAATTTTTATCCCGTATGTTAGATTTAGGATTATTTTGGTTATTTTAAATGTGAGTGATGTCCCTAAGTTTAATTGAAATTTGTTGTTCATAAACATGTTTGTTGATCTAGACATTTGCATTGAAATTTGTTGTTCATAAACATGTTTGTTGATCTAGACATTTGCATTAGAGTTGAACACGGGTGTTGAAATTTACATGGTGCATGGATGGTGGCTAAATGGGGTTATATATTTTGCCCCTATGTTATTGGTCACACATAATCAATTAGTAAAGATTTTCATGACAGAAAGAAGTTACGAGATTTGAGATCAAGACATGATATGACAACAATTCGTTTAAGAGTAATTTAATGAATTTTTACAACAAAGTATAGAGACACATAGAACCATTGTTTGCACACTTCAACAAAATGACCTACCTCAAGGTGCATGTTGTTGATAGTTAGGTCGACAAAGAGTTTATGTGGGTAAGGCTATTGTTACAACAACTTACTTGATCAATAATGTCTATTAATAAGAATAGATTTCCTGATACATATGGAGGTTTGGAATGGGAAACCAATAGATTACTCTAATACGAAGGCTTTTAAAGCTTTGTCAGTTGTACATATCAAATGAGATAAGCTTATCCTAAGGTTTTAAGTGGGTTTTTATTGGTTATTCTCAAGGTGTGAATGGTTACACGTTATGGAAGGTGAAATTTGGTTATTCTCAAGGTGTGAATGGCTATACGTTACGGAGGTGAAATTTGGAAGATCAAACTTTATCATAAACAGGTAAGCCGCTTTCAATGAGACATGTATTAGGATAAAGTGTAAAGACCTAGAGGTGAAGAATAAAAATTTATGGTGAAGAAGACTCAATTTTACGTGAATGTTCCTATTAGAGAGACTATAGATGAGGAGGAAGTTAAGACTCTTACTTTTAGTTCTAATTGTTAGTGCGTCAGACACTTTCACTGATGAGAAAAAGAGAGAGAGAATGTTTTCTTTCATGTAGCACCATACCTTACTTCTACATTTCAAATTCTATACCTAAAAAATAAGACAAGTTTATAGTTCCGACATTTCAAATTCCCTCATCATCATCTCTTTGAATATCGATAACTCCTTTAAGCTATTTCCAGTTACCAGTAAGTCATCAACATATAAATAGATGATTGTTATATCTTGTGCCACAACCTGAACATAGACACCATACTTAGAATTGCATTTGAAGAGTCCAAATTCAAATAAGTATGAGTCGATCTTCTTGTTCCTGCCCTAGGTGTCTGTTTGAGGCCATAAAGTGCTTTATGAAGCTTATGCATCTTACTTGCTTCCTCCTGAATCACAAACCCAGGAGGTTGTAAGACATTGACCTCTTTGTTTAAGATTCAGAAATGATGACTTTACATTTATGTGAAATGTCAACGAACCTTGCATGCCAAGGCGACAAATAGTCTGAGAGTCTCCAATCTTGCGACAGGTATAAATACTTCAAAGTATTCAATTCGTGCTCTCTAAAGAAATCCTCGAGCTACCAATCCCGCCTTATGCCTTGTTGATTCTCTATTTTTAGGATTGACTTTATGTTTGGTAAAACTAATACAACAACAATAGGTTAAATATGATTTATAACTTGTAAGGAGAAAACAAGTTGAAGTTTTATTTAATGAAGAAACATGTTGTGTTGAAATGTTTCAAGATCTGGAACAATATGTCAAAGAGGATGTCGTGACATCAGACATCAGACATCACGCTACTGAACTGTCAAAGTTTGTTACAGTTCTATTTTAAATTGTGCAGAATATTCTGGGAATATTATGCATCATATGTGGCGTGTTTGTGAAGGCATATGTGGAGGTCCAAGAGTTAAGGAGAAATATCAGCAAGGACCTTGATTGTAGCAGAAGTAATCTGCTTGTTTATCTATGCAGAAAGTTTGTTACTGCAGAAGTTTGTTACAACTTATGCTATTATTTTGAAGGCCCAAATCCAGTTGGGTAATAGGTTATAAATAAACAGTTGTAACCTAGTTTTAGTAAGCTATCCAATTTTAGAAAGATGTAGTCTTTAGGGTTAGCCATGTAAGTGAACCACCCGGATTGTGGGATGGTCACTGATTTGTGCCTCGAAGCTTGTAGGAAAGAGGTTTATTTCTCACTCAGAAGCTGTGAAGCAATGAGTGTAGTTGTTTCATTGGAAGAAGCTGTGAAGCAATTCCAAGTTTGGTTTGTGTCACATGTGTGACTGTTTTGTATTATGTTTGAAGTGTGGTATCTTCAAACTGTTTTAGTTGTGTTTAGAGTGAGGTATCTCTAAGCTGATTGTGTTAGGAGCCAAGCAGTTGATGCAGTTGCTAGTGTGATAGTGACTGATAGACATCACTGAGGTGATTGGAAATGAGCGGAGGTTCTCATATCTAAGTGTGGTATCTTAGGTAGAAGGGTCATTGAGTAGTCTAATTAAGTGAGGAGTGTAAACATGAAGGTTTACTCCAAATTAATACTGCTGATAGTGAACTTCATTCTTGGCTTGGTATGCCCCCAGATGTAGGTTGGTTAACACCGAACTGGGTTAACAATTCCTGGTGTTCTTTTGTTTTCTGCATTGTTAATTGTATGTTATACCTTGTCTGTTTTTATAATGTTAGATCAAATGTCAAGACATCCTTATATGACACCCTAAGTTTGCCCTGACCTGAATTTCATGGCTCACTATCGACCCATACTTGAACATCCACTTCACTTTGATAGCTTTTGTATGTGTTGGCAATTCGACTAACTCACATGTGTTATTTCTCTCGATTGCTTGTAACTCTTCGACCGTAGTAGACTTCTATTGTTTATTCTTTAAAGCATCACTATAGTTGATTGGTTTAACACCTCCAAGTAAAGCAAAATGAATTAATTCTCCATTTGGTGTGACTTCATCATCATCTGTCACTTCATAGTCTTGAAGTCTTGCTGGATGAACTCTAGCTCTTTGAGGCTCTGGCTTGTGCTAGCCACACCTTCTTAGACTTCGACAACGTCGGGAATGATAATAAATGCTTCGAATTCAACTACAATATCAACAATGTCTTCAACTTCAACTTCATCAATTTTTTCGTCGAATCCATAACTCATCAATGACTTGTTAATTATATCGCCAAAATTCCAATCCCAGGAAGAATTTTCATCAATCACAATATCTCGACTCATCACGATCTTCTCATTAATTGGATTGAATAACATGTATGCTCTAGTTTTTTGATATCCTATTAGTATCATAAGTTCACTCTTGTCATCGAGATTTCTTCTCGCATCAAGAACATGCTTGTAACAAATAGAGCCAAACACCTTCAGATGACTCACTGAAGTTCGTTTTCTACTCCACACTTCTTCAAGAACCTTGATCTTCAACTTCTTCGTAGAGTACCTATTTAGAATATAAACAGTAATGGTGACTGCTTCACCCCATAAGAATTTTAGTAGATTTTTCTGCTTCAGCATGCATCTTGCAATATTCAATATGATCATGTTTCTTGTTTATGCAATTCCATTATGTTGAGGTGAACAGGGATCATACCTTATGATCGACACCATGTTCTGCACAAAACTCTTCAATCATCTTGGACGTGTATTCACCACCTTCATTTGTTTGTAGAATCTTGATTTTCTTCTCCAAAGCTTTTGACTATACTCATCGAAAAGTGAGACGAGATATCTATTTTCACCAATGACATGCTCATCAAAAGAGCCACATACATTTGAATGCACACCTTTGAATATGCAGGAGGATCCCATTGTCTTAGTCGAAACGAAAGACATTTTAGATTACTTCCCTACTAAAAAGCCTTCACAGAATTTGTCGGGTATCACAAAATTTGATATACATGTTATTAGTTAAAAAAATAATAGAGCCTAGAAAAAAAAATCATTAATGTTATAGACTATAGTTGTCAATTTCCCTACATTAAATAGTTGAATCTAACACACTTGAGTCAAACAAAGGGTATGCGCAGATTTCGTCTCACTAGCTATGCTGAAATCCATTGTCCCTTCTTTATATCTATAAGTCATACTCTAGGCACAATAGAAAAGTGTCATTTAATGACACCAAGTGAATATAAAAGAATAACGTGGCATAATATATTATATAGAAATCATAGTCTTAATATCTCTATTATACCACCACATTGAATTGAATATATATAGCATATAGACCTAGGGAATACGATGCTGGGCCATCCAAGCTTTGGAAAGGATACCAACTTGGATACCATGTTTTATATGAAGACAATCTATATAATTCATGATTCACTGTCACTCGGCCAGCTAGCAACACAAACTAATACTACTTGTTAACACATCTTTCACTTTTTAAACTAATAATCATTACAAAATTAACTACTTGACTAGATATTTTGAACTTATTTATCATCCTCTCTTAACTACTTTAATAAAATAGATTTATGAACACAAAAATTAGCATTGCAATTTGCATGTGACTATAAAACGAAAACATGTGTTTTTTTATGTCTCATCCTCAAAAAAAAAAAAAAAAAAAAACAAGTTGCGGTCAATCTTGGTTTTAAATTGGTTAATGTCACACTCATGTTTAGCATTAATAAGATTGATGTCTTTGGATTGGTCTCATTACTAGGTTATTATAAACCTAGTATTTGAATCAAACATTATCTTAGTTTTCACTTACCATAGAATCAATCTTGTTTGTATGAACCATGGAGAGCCAGCATTTGGAGTATGTGTTTGTGCCATTAGGACTGTTGGTGTTCTTTTTGTACCATACATGGCTTCTCTTCACCATTCTTCGTGAACCTCATCGGACTATCATTGGCTTAAACGCTGAGTCTCGTCATCAATGGGTTTATGCCATGATGAGTGTGAGTCAATTCTTAATTCACAGCTTTCTATTGTAATTCATGCTAACAAATAGTTTTTGCTTTTGTTGTTAATTCAATTGTTATACCCTCAGGATCCCTTCAAGAATGGTGTTTTGGCGGTCCAAACAATCCGCAACAATATCATGGCATCGACTCTTCTTGCTACAACAGCAATCACTTTAAGTTCACTGATCGGTATTTTCACTAGCAATCCGTGGAGTTCTGACGACATGTCTTCCATACTTGACAGTACTTCTTCAATCAAACGTATTTCCATTACTATCTGCTTCCTTGTTGCTTTTTTATGCAATATTCAGTCTATAAGATGCTACTGTCATGTCAGCTTTCTAATCACCGCGCCTACACTGCGAGATAAAATGGCGTATATGGAATATATTGCTAAGATCATGAATCGCGCTAGTTACTCTTGGTCACTTGGATTGCGAGCATTTTACTTGTCATTTCCTCTCTTTCTATGGATTTATGGACCGATACCGATGTTTGCTTGTTGCTGCTTCACATCATTCAGTTTGTACTTTTTGGATACAACAGCTAGAATCACGAGGGATGTTCTTAGCAATTCATTCACCAAGGAGAGTATAGATGTAGAATCTGCAGTAGAATCTGATTACCATCCCTTAGCTGGTAACGACTTGGCTCAAAATGCAGCTGTAGATAATGTGTAAATGTGTAATTGATGTATATTCGTAGCAGCTACAATTTTAGCGATCTTTTTGTGAATGATTCTGTTAATAAGTATGAACATGTGCATTGGATGTAAGAAGGATTCAGAGAGTAGAGTTGTAGGTAGTGAATTCTTGTTTCATGTTCATGGCTGTAGAATTTATTTAAAGTACATTTGCATCTCTTACTTCTCATGATTTGTGCCGCTTCTAGGATACACTGAAAAGGCGGCAACAAATTAGTTGGTCATGATTCATAATGTGCCTTGCATTGCATCATCCTGTCTGGTTAACTACATACACATTATTGGTGGGTGATTCTGTCATGGTATCTAGGTTCTGGCCATCATAATGCTAAAATAAAATTGGCTTGATCTGCAATTGTACCTATAGAGCATCTTTTAAAAAAAATTCAGACTAACTTGTGCTGGAGTTTTTGTACAAGATAAACTACAAAGTGATCTAAACATCAGTGACAGCACTCTTACTACATAAACTGATAAAAATGTGTTTGATACAATATGTATTTATTTGTTAATAGAGTATCTATTTATATTTATGTATAAGTCTGTAGATAAAAACTTCTATAAACTCCAGAAAGAAAAAATGGAAGCTGATGCAATCAAGATCATCATACCATGTTCAACATCAAAGAATTTTTATGTTCAAAGAACAACAATTGGTGAACAAATCCTTCAGTCAGTTGAAAGAAGAGAAGAAGCCTACAACCTTAAGGAGAAATAAATAATCATCCTCCAACCAAAGAAGACAACATACGGAGATAGGAGATAAAAAGAAAAATCATATTAACATCTTTTTGTTTTGTAGGAAATGCTGTGCAGCTCACAAATTTAAAGATCACTTAATGAAACTATGCAAAAAGCTTAAGTATACTCTTGAAGTATAAATTTGATAAGCCTTTGATCTTGAGAAAGAATGATAATGACAAATGTCAACAGTTATGATCAAAGCAACATCTTTTGAGAACTTCTCATTTTTAATAAAATTGATAAGTTTGTGAGGGACTTATCTATCTATCTATGCTAACTCTCACATTTAATAACGCGTCGAGAAGGAAACAATTTTAAAGTGGCATCTCTTAAGATAATTTTTGTCAAGAATTAATTCTTGACCCAAGTAAAATTATTTAGGTTGAAATAATCAGTTAATATGATTAACCTCTTAAAATAATTATTTTTTAATGCACATATACATTGACCAGATTGTAATTATTAATGGTGACGGTAATTGCGGATTTCACGATGTTTCATCTTTGTTAGGTAAGGGAGAGGAGAATCATACACATTTTTGTAAATCTTATAAAAAATTTAAAGGCCTATAAGAAAGGTTACATGAGGCTATGCGGGAAAAAGAATAATACGGTGAAATTCACGTTGCCTTAATTCATTAGGTTAACAATCCTACACTGGAGAAAAATGGACGTGTTTCTCTTGAATGTCCCCATCTTATAGCAAATGCATATAACATAACGTGCATTAGTCTAACAAGGTATGGTTTCTTATAAACCATGTTTTCCAGATAGAAGTGGCCACCTAAAATCATGTTGGACATATTATGTGTATTGGATGAATTTCAAAATCACGACATTTTGTTTAATGGAGTGTAATGAGATGTTGTCAGTAGGAACATCAGGGACATTGTCAGTGGTCCTCTGAATAATGGACTTCTTTACTGGTGAGATGCCTGAGACATCAGTCTCGACATCATAGTCAGAATCAGATTCTGATATGATTTTCCTCTTACTTGATGATGAAGTGGCTTTGCTCCATGGTTTTGAAGGTCCATACATAACCTTCTTCTTGACAGGTTTAGATGGAGTACTGGAAGCAACAACTTTTCCCTTTCTTGTTTTCAGCCTTTTGGCAATCCCAAGGTTAACATTAATGATCAGCTCATTATCAGACAAGGTATCCACATCAATAACAACATCAACCACATCTTTCTCAGTCCTCTTATCAGTTGAATCAACCTGCTTTTCTTGAGGAGTTTTTTTTTCCAGGAATGATGTTCCAACATCAGTCGTGACTTCATCAAGGAGAGTTTCTTTTTCAAGATTCTCTTGAGGAGTCTCTTCTTCCCTCATGGATGATTCAGTGTGTTCTTTTGGAACACCTTCACCAGTCATTTGGGCAAGAGGGATTGTGATCCCTTCGACAAGTAAGCCCACTTTTAGGGTATCAACAACCATTCTCCTTATTGCCCTGTCTATGTATCCTTTATTTTGATCAACTTTACCCTCAATATGTGGTTCATATACATTACCTTCAACAGGAGCAAAGGTTTCCCTTGGACGTCTTGCATGGCGGGTGCAAAGCTTTTTAGGTCTTGCATCCGAACAAGGAATCATGGAAAGTGGAACGATGTTTAGGGCTTCTTCAGTTGAAATACTTTCTTCTTTGTTGCTTGATCCTGGTGCAGTGTGTTAATACATCTTGATGATCAAGTGTGAAGGATTGATTTTCTGAGGATTGAAGGTGGAGATTTTGTAGTATGCAGGAGTAGTGTAGCGTATGGTGAAATAGTGAGATATTTGAACTTGTGTTGGCCCTTTTATATTTTGCCTTATGTTGTAATATCGTTGAGTGATATTTTGAAAAGTTAGGCCACTTAATGACGTTTCCACATGATTTTAATTGCTATAATGGTTGTTTCAAACAGACTCGTTGCTCTCTTCTTGAGCATTCATATACATTCCATGCTCTTGAATAACCATTGACTAGTTTTAGTTCAGTGAATTTTTGAACTAGATTCATGGTTCTTTTCTCTGTAGACTGATCATTAACTTTGGCATATTTGAATGATGTGAAAACATTCATTGGCACATTATGATCAGCTGACTTCAAATTTGTATTGTCCTTCAGGAAATTCTTGTCTACAGATTGGTTGTCTTTCAGATTTGTCTCTAGAGGGACCTATAAATAGCAGTTGTCTTTGTTCCTTATACCTTTCATAGTAACTTCATCATTCTTGTTTGAAATGATACATTCAGCTTTTGTGAATTTCACATAAAATCCTTGATCACATAGTTGACTTATGCTGATCAGGTTGGAAGTTAGCCCTTTGACAAGTAATACATCTTCAATGTTAGGAAACTTAGCACTGTGTATCTTTCTTATTCCCTTGATCTCACCCTTCAATCCATCTCCAAAGTTGACATAACTAGTTGAATGCTTTTGAATATTAACCAATAAGTTTTAGTTTCCTTTCATATGCCATGAGCATCCACTGTCAAAATACCAGTCTTCTGTGGTATTCACTGTAGAGGCAGTGTGGGCTAAGAAACATGAAATATTTGTTTTAGGAATCCACTGTTTATTTGTCCTAGCCTGAGTCACATTTGAATGATGTGTAGGGTTGGGGTAACCATACAACTTGTAATAGAATGGTTTTATGTGACCATATCTTCCATAATAATGACATCTCCAGTGTTGATGTCTTCTGTTATGTTGTTTGTGGTTATTCTTTTTATGATGTTGAAACATCTGATTTGACATCTTGGGTTCAGCTAGATTTTGAGTAGATTCTGTAGAAGACTCCATTGTATCATTGTACCCTAGTCCAGTCATGTCTCCTGCAACTCTTCCAGCTTGAAGTATCTTGTCTAGTGTCTCAGATCCACTGTTTAGCATCTTGACAGATTTAGTCATTTGATCAAGGTCACCTTTTAATACAGTTACTTCACCTTTAAGCTTCTTAATTATCTCCAGATGCTCCTTCTTTATGTCTTGCAGTTGTAGTATGAGCTTCTTCTGCTTCTCATTCTCTTGGAAAACTTCAATACTTTTGATGCATAGTTCCTTATATGTAGCATCCATTTCTTCAAATGTCAATTCTTCATCACTTGTCTCCATCATAAATATATGTACCAGTCAGAGTTGTTACATGTTTGGCCGATTCTCCACCTGCTTCACTCTCAGAGTCTTCATATGACCACAACGCATTCAATCCTTTGTCTTTTCTCTTGAGATAGTTTGGACAATTCCATTTGATGTTCCCAAAGCCTCCACATTCATAACATCTTAGCTCTCTTCCTTGAGTAGATCTTTCCTCAGTTTCTGCTTTCTTCCCAGAGTTTTCAGTTTTCCTGGTGTTGTATGGGATGTTCCTGACATTAGGTCTTGAGCTTCCCTCCATCCTTTTCAGTACTTTGTTGAATTGTCTTCCAAGGAGAACTATGATGTTTGACAGACCTTCCTCAGTGTCCAGATCATATTCTTCACTCTTCTCTTCAGTGTTGGTCTTGAATGCTATGCTTTTGGGCTTCTTCTCAGACCTTTCATTAATACTCATCTCAAATGTTTGGAGTGAACCCACAAGCTCATCCACTTTCATGTTGCTGATATCCTGAGCTTCTTCAATAGTTGTTACCTTCATATCAAATCTCTTAGGTAGAGATCTGAGCATCTTTCTTACCAGCCTCTCTTCTGAAATCTTCTCACCCAAGGCACTGTAGGCACCAGCAATTTCACGAACATTCACATGAAATTCCTGAATAATTTCCTCTTCCTTCATTCTCAGGTTCACGTGTATTGATTAATCTGAAGATGTTTTTGTCAACTCCACCGAATATAGCATTCAATGCTTTTGAATTTGCAAGAGCTAGTTCATCATCATCCTTTGACCAATTTTCCTCAGGTATCAGCTCACCAGTAGGTTGATTATCAACTCCAATAATCACAGGATGTGTCCATCCTTTCAGAATAGCCTTTCAAGTCCTGTTGTCCAAGGACTATATATATGCTGCCATACGAGGCTTCCACAGATCATAGTTAGAGCCATCAAGGATGGGTGGTCTATTCAAATATATTGCCTCCTTGTCTATATTACCAGAAAGTTTCTTCCCTAGATCTCACCCAGAAACAGAGCAGGATGCCTTCTCTGATTCCAATTGAAATTCTGATATCAGATATGAGATGTCGAAGGTAATGTCACGACACTTATATTTGCTTTGAACAAAGCTGAACAGAACAGAATATAACAGATAAGGAAGTAGTAAAAACACAAAGAATTGTTAACCTAGTTCGGTTCTAACTAACCTACGCCTGGGGGCTTCCAAGCCAGGGATGAAGTTCATTATTAGTAGTATTAATTCGGAGCTAAACCTTCACCGTTTACACCTCCTCACTTAATCAAACTACCCAATGACCCTTCTACCTAAGATACCACACTTAGATATGAGAATCCTCCACTCACTCCCTCAGTACCACGACCCGTGATACTAAAAACAACTAAAACTGAAGACACTCTTCAAAGACACCAATCATACTTGCTTCAAAGCTTATGGTGATTGAAAAATTACAACTCAAAAATCGTCATTCTCAAGTAGAAATACTCAAGAGGCTCACAATTAACAATTAACAATTAACAATTAACAATTAACAACCAACAAAAAGAACAACAAAAAATTAAAAGCTAACCTCTCTAAAATTGGAATGACCAAACTGCAAAACAGAGTTTGCAGTCTTTAAATAGAGTAACAGCAATTAGGGTTGCTTTACTCACAAGTCTTCAGCGCCTCCTGTCTTTTCTCCATGAAAGCAGGATAATAAATCTCCAAGTATCTTACTGAAGACGTTACTCAAGCTTCCTTAATCGAAGCATACAAATAACAAAACAAACTGACTTCCTAAAAAATCTGCATTTCTGTCAGTTTCACATGTCAGGACATCTACTTTGACATTTGTTACTTTAATAAACTTCAATGTAGTTCTGAGCAGAATGTTTTACCAAAATTGATGTCAATCAATAGAACCAACACGTATGACAAGGTAGATTGGGGTTTTCTTCGAGGTGTTCTCTTTAAATTGGGGTTTGATGGCCGATGGATTCATTGGATCATGATGTGCGTTACCTCGGTTAACTATACTGTTCTCGTAAATTCTGAAGGTGTTGGGCTAATCGAACCAGGCAGAGGTCTTAGGCAGGGGGATCTATTATCCCCTTACCCGTTCATCCTTATTACAGAGGGTTTATGCAAACTTATGAAAAACTTGGTGGCTCGCGATGATCTCCATGGGGTCCGAATTTGTAGAGGGGCACCTGAGGTGTCCCATCTAATTTTTGCTGACGATTGTTTTTTATTTTGCAGGGCAAATCTATCCGAGGTGAAATCTCTAATGAAGATTATAAATATCTATGCGGAGGCTTTTGGTCAAGAAATTAATCTGGTTAAATCAGAGGTGTTCTTTAGCCGTAACTTGCCCATTCCCGCTCAGGAGGATCTTGCTTGAATTATGGGAGTCAGACATGTCCTGGGTACTGGGCGATATCTTGGGTTACCCTTCATTATTGGTAGAAGCAAGAAGGCTACTTTTTCTTATATCAAAGATCGTATTTGGAATAAGATCAATTCTTGGAAAGGCAAATTTTTATCTAGAGAAGGCAAGGAAGTGATGATTAAATCAGTGTTGCAGGCTACCCCTTTGTATATCATGAGTATATTTATCATTCCAGATTCAATTATTCAAGATATAGAAAGAATGTTGAATGCTTTTTGGTGGGGGAGGGGGAGGAAATAGAAGTGGTATTAGATGGATGGCTTGGGATAAACTTACTTATTCTAAGAAAGAGGGAGGTATGGGCTTTCGTGATTTTAAGGCTTTCAACATGGCTATGGTCGCTAAACAAGGTTGGTCGTTGATCTCAAACCCAAATGTGTGTCCAGAATATTCAAAGCTAGGTCTTATCCTAATAATTCTTTACTTGATTCTACCTTGGGATTTA
Source organism: Vicia sativa (assembly GCA_021764765.1). NCBI lineage: Eukaryota > Viridiplantae > Streptophyta > Magnoliopsida > Fabales > Fabaceae > Vicia > Vicia sativa. The sequence goes on from CM038795.1 coordinate 3,376,338, forward strand.
ATCCGAGTTTTGTTTGGCGTAGTATTTGGAAATCAAGGGAGGTTCTCAATCTTGGTTGCAGGTGGAACATTGGTAATGGGAGTAATATATTAGAGTTATGCAGGATTTGTGGCTGCGTGGAGGAGATGATAGTAGGTTTAGAGGTCCTTAAAATCAAGGTGTGTATGATATTCAAGTTAATAACTTTTGACCCCCAATATAAAACAATGGGATACCATTGTTATCTGTAACTTATTTGATCATACTATTGCAGAACAAATCCTTCAAGTGCCCTTATTTGAGGATGTTAAACAGGATAAGTTGATTTGGAAAGAGGAGCGGGATGGTAATTATAGTGTTTGCTCGGGTTATAAGATTTGGAGTAATGTTTATAGGAGGAAAGTGAAGGTAGTTGTGGCGGAGGATTGAAATAGTCTTTGGAATATAAAAGCGCTGCCTAGAGTGAAGCATTTGTTATGGAGAATTTGTAGAGATTGTTTACCCACCTGTTTGAGGCTTAGACAACATTTTGTTTAGTGTCATTTATAGTGTCAGTTATGTAATCACCATACCGAGGATGCTTGGCACCTGTTTTTGGTCTGTAGAGAGATTCAGCAGTGTTGGCAGGTAGTTGGTTCGCATGATATTATAGCTTCTCAAATGCACTTGTTCCAGGATTTCAAATCTATTGTTTTGGATATTTGTAAGAAGGAAAGTAGTATAGTAACTGGTAAATTTGTTGTTATGTTAGATATCCTGTGGAAAAATCGGAATAACTTTATTTGGCATAATGAGAAAGTTGAGGCTACTAAGCTAGGTTTATGTGGTGTCTATAGAGGAATGATTGGTCCCTTGCCCAAGATGAGTCGGTAACTGATACTCCTCTTCATCATGATCTAGAGTGGCACCCACCTACTGAGGGGCGATTGAAATGTAATGTTAACGCAACTTTTAATAATAATAATAATAATAATGGTACTATCAACAGAGGATGGTGCATCCGGGATCATCTTGGTCAATTTGTTTCTGCAGGTATAGCTTGGGATCCAGGATTTCTCCCAGTCATTGAAGCTGAAGCCCTTGCTCTTAAGGAAGCAATCCTTACAACTATCTCGTCTCAATTGAAATTTGTTACCTTTGGGAGTGACTATCAAAGAGTGGTCCAAGCTATCAACCCATCTCCTAAGGGTGATTCTTAGTTTAGACGTATAGAACTAAATATGTCTCCTTCTTATATTGAACACTTTCTTATTAATGAATTCCGAGTGTGTTGTTTTCAACACAAAAAAAAGAGTACATTAACTTTATGTACCCTCGTAACTTTTTTTTCTTCTAGCGGTGCATTTACTATTGTGTCAATTTATTTTAAGAGTGATTTGATTTTTCAATATAATAATAATAATAATTAATAACTAAAATATTTTGAATAGGTTAATAATTATCTGATAGTACATATTTTATGATGCAAATATTTATTATAATATTAACGTGGATAATAAAAGATGAAACATGTTTACACTCTTATGATTTTATCAAACATAACTTTTCAAGATATCTCTTTTTGTTCTCAATCTCATATTTATTCTCCCTGTTACTTCCGTTCTCTTTAGAACAACCATGACATAGAGCTATTAGAATACAATAATCCTACTATACTGTCATGGTTATTAATATAAACTTGTACTATTAATATCATATTTCTTAATATTAATTTGAACTATGTCACTTGATTTTGTTTTTTTTTAATGAATAATATTAAAAAAAACACTAACCAATTTTGTTAAAATATTCAATAATTCAAGGATGTAAAAAAAAAGTCAAAACAATAAGAACCATTTGAAATTAAATTCACCAAAGTTATTGAGAGAAATTCATTAGAATATATTAACATCTTGACGGTATAATAACACAACATAAAACACAAATGATAACAATAAAATTATTTTTCATAGAATTTTTTTTATTTTTCTTGATCAGTATTCTCTCTTCAACCTTCTGCGTGAAAAGCCATTAAGAACCCTCAAACTTCAAGATAGGTTTGTCCTTCAGCTACTTAAATCCAGCATGTTCATGAAATAAATTTAGATATGAAAAGATAGATGTGCTCTATGTAAAACAAAAAACAAAACTTATTAAGAATGAACCATAAACAATAATTCACATTAATGTTTTATCATTATTATAAACTACTTCTTTATAAATTGTTAATCTATTTGAAGAATACAAACTTGAAAAATAATTGTAAATTATAAGAATTTGACATTAAATGACCATGATTTGAAAACCATGACTATGTGATGAGAGTAGAATTTAACGTTCACGATACATTCATAGCAAAGACATGCAAGTGGTGAACATACATGAAAATATGAGATTTAACTTTTGGTAGTGTAGATACATTTGGTAGATCATTTAACTTTTTTATAGTGTAGATTTGATGCTATTCTTATATATGCAGTACAATATTATAATACTACTGTACTCAATATTTATATACATTGTGAAAGCAACAATGGCTTTATCAACAACAACAAAAAAAGTCCATTCACATAATATAATTATTTTCTATATTAACAATTATTTATTATATAAAATATTGTTAGCTGGTAAAATAAACAACCCAATTGCACATTAATAACCAATAAGCAATATTCACACAATTTATATAACATATCGTTATCGAAAGTGTCCAAGATCAGATTTTCTCAAATATTATTATTATTATTATTGATTCGGTATTCATAACGAAATAAATGATCAAACAAAAACTCAAAACCACGTGATTAATTGTTGGAATAATATAACAAATATAAGTAAGTGGAGAAATAATCTCACATTAGATATGAATATGGGTACTTGATAATATAGAAGCGAAAGAACTCACTTACCTAACACCTTAAGATTTTAGGTGGACAAGTGTTGTTGAGCAGTGTGAGAAAGAAGTCTCACTAGAAAAAGAAAGATTGAACACTATATATATAAGTGAGAGAACCCACACACCTATCACCTTAAGGTTTTTAGGTGGAGATATGATGTTCTCTCACAAAAGGTGTGTCTCATGCAACATGCTCCCTCCTCAGAATTTTCCCCCTAACAAGTATTGTGTCTCTCACATGTAACTCCCTCAACATGATATCATGAGCCTTTGGTTCGAGAAATAGATGATGTCTCGTTGTAAGATATCATCAGCAATCCAAATGAGAGACTCTCCAACATCAACGAGTATCATGAGCCTTTTTTTTCCGAAAAAGAGACCGGTGTGGTGTACGGCAGAATAATCTCTCTCCAACATGAACATATTAATTTAATTGATTTACATTAATCCCTCCCCAACATGAACATATTAATTTAATTGATTTATATAATTGTAAGATAAAGGACTTACTTAAAAAATAGCACTTGAATTTTTTTTTTTCTAAAAAAAAGACTGGTGTACAGGAGAATAATCCCTATCCAACATGAACACACTGATTTACTTTATTTATATAATTGTAAGATTAAAAAATTATTCAAAATCAAAATAAATCTGTTAAGTTCATATCTGAAAATAATTGAGAATAAAAACGAAAAAGTAACCAAAATTATAAATTGTGAACATATATTCAATTTTAAACTAATAATAATTATTACAAAATTAACTAGTTGACTAAATACTATTGAATATTACTCTATTTATTTATTTGAAAAATAGCACTTGAATTTATTTAATTATGAGAAAGAGACCGGTGTACGGCGGAATAATCACCCTCTAAGTACCTTAAATCCTTAATAAAATAGTAGAGCACAAAAATTTAATGTCTATTTTCTCCCGTCTTGCATTGCAATTTGCAAGTGACGATAAAATAAAATAAAAAACATGTGTTTTTGGGACAAGTTGCATGTTGCAACAAACATTTATGTTTCATCCTCAAAAAATAAAAACAACTTGTGGTCAATCATGGATTTAAACTTGTTAATGTCACACTCAATGTTTGGTAATAATAAGATTCATGTCTTTGGATTGGACTCATCTATGAATGTACTCAAACACGGACACGGCTACATAAGACACATACAAACACTTCGACGTTGATATGTTAAAAATCTGACACTATTATATGTCATAGTATTTAAATTTTATTTATTTATCTAATATCAAAATAGTTAAAAATATTCTAATCAAAATTAACATAATTATTTTTTAAAAAAAATTATCTGAATTATCGGACACATATTGTATGAGTGTTATATGAGTATTAGATTCAAAGCATCTTGAAGCAAAGAAAAAAAATCATTTTTTATTGATATTTGTCTTATTTTTTAACACTTATTTGACTTTTCTGACATTGTGTGTCATTTAAGTGTCAGACATCGCGACACGCCTAGTTCTAGTTCTAGTTCTAGTTTTAGAAGTGCATGTGTTTGATATTTAACGTTACTAGGTTGTTTATATAGTATATAGTACAGTACTTGCTTGAATCAAACAGTACCTTAATTTCCAGTTACTACTATAGAATCAATCATGGTGAATGAGCATCTGGAGTATGTGTTTGTGCCGTTGGGACTATTGGTGTTCTTTTTGTACCATACCTGGCTTCTCTTCACCATTCTCCGTGAGCCTCATCGAACTGTCATTGGCTTAAACGCTGAGTCTCGTCATCAATGGGTTTATGCCATGATGAGTGTCAGTCAATTCTTAATTTACAGCTTTTCTATTGTAATTCATGCTAACAAATAGTTTTTGATTTCCCACACCAGCTGTTTGATTATCTCATTTCTAAGGGATTCTCTTTTTGGTTAACTGAACATGGCCACTATTATAGTTTTTGTGCTACATTGTTTTTGCTTTTGTTAACTTTGTTCTTTGGAGTTATAAGTCAAACTCTTACTACTGAGCGATCGTCTCATAGATGATTAGTCCTTTTGATCATGCTCACAAACTGTTTGATGATCTCGCTTCTAAGGATTTTTATCCGCTTTTGTTTTGGATATGAAATTGTTACCAGAATTTTAGTAAATTTTATATTTTTTGGTTAACTGGACACTGCCATTATTTTGGTTGTTTGAGGACACAGCCAACATTGAATCTAAAACACCAGGTTTTCATTGTCCATGATTTTATGTTAGACAAGACGATGATATGATACAGTATTGATAGCATGTTCACTAGATTAAGTAGTAATGTAGTATGTTCTGCTATTTTCAAGTTCTCTTGTGTTTAAGTCTGTAGGAAATGCTGTGTTAAAAAGGGGTTTCTGAACTTTAGGTAGCTAGTAATGTTTCATGGTTGTGTTAATAAGAATTCCTTAGAACATGGCATTTACTCTTATTGATATGAGTTTGATACAGGCATTGTCTTTGATCATGGAATGATCTTGCTGAATGTGTTATCTATATCGGTCACTCGTGCAGTCACTGTTATTGTTTATTTGATCAACCTATTTGGCCTTTTCAGCATTTAATTTTGTGTAATGTTGTTTTTGTTAATTTTTTTTTTTACATTTCCAGGATCCCTTCAAGAATGGTGTTTTGGCGGTCCAAACAATCCGCAACAATATCATGGCATCGACTCTTCTTGCTACAACAGCGATCACATTAAGTTCACTGATCGGTATTTTCGCTAGCAGTTCGTGGAGTTCTGATGACACGTCTTCCATACTTCACAGTACTTCTTCAATCAAACGTATTTCGATTACTATCTGCTTTCTTGTGGCATTTTTATGCAATATTCAGTCTATTAGATGTTACTGTCATGTCAGCTTTTTAATCACCGCGCCTACACTTCGAGATAAAAAGGCGTATATGGAATATATTGCTAAGACATTGAATCGCGCAAGTCACTCTTGGTCACTCGGATTGCGAGCATTTTACTTGTCTTTTCCTCTCTTCCTATGGATTTATGGACCTATACCTATGTTAGCCTGTTCCTGCTTGACATCATTCAGTTTGTACTTTTTGGACACTACAGCTAGAATCACAAGGAATCTTCACAGTAATTCCTTCACAAAGGAGAGTAATGATGTAGAATCTGCAGTGGAGCCTGGTTACCATCCTTTAGCTGGTAACGACTTGGATCAAAATGCAGCTGTAGATAATGTGTAATTGATGTGTACTCGTAGCAGTTACAGTTTTAGCAATCTTTTTGTGTATGATTCTGTTAATAAGTATGAACATGTGCATTGGATGTTAGATGGATTCAGAGAGTAGAGTTGTAGGTAGTGAATTCTTGTTTCATGTTCATTGCTGTAGAATTCATTTAAAGTACATTTGTATCTGTTACTTCTCATGATTTGCGCCTCTTCTAGCATAAACTGTGACAAGGCACCAACAAATTAGTCGGTCGTGATACATACGTTGGCTTGCGTTGCATCATCCTGTCTAGCTAACTACATAAACAACATTGGTGTTTGATTCTGTCATGATGTCTAGGTTCAGCACAGGCTCTTCATAATGCTAAAATAAAATTGGCTTGATCTGTAATTGTACCTATAGAGCATCTTTTAAAAAAATCAGACTAACTGGTATTGGAGGTTTTGTACAAGATAAACTACAAAGTGATCTAAACATCAGTGGCAGCACTCTTACTACATAAACTGATAAAAATGTGATTTTTTATATTGGTGACAAGGTGCTAGTTTATTTGTGATTTTTTTTATGCTTGGATTATAATGAACAAAAACAGCTAAATATTATTCAATTGGCAGAGTACAGTATCATGACTCGGATGTTATCCTGCTGATAATGTCTCGAGTGCAGTTGATGCCCAAGTTGTTCAGTGGATCTTGCACAATGCCATTCTTAGTCTTCTTATGAATGGAGGAACCAGATTCTGTGTAGCCACAACATTCAGGTTAAGAATCACATGCATGTGTAAGAAAAATAGAAGTCATGGAAAGTGGTGGAAAAGAGAAAGATGAGAATCACAAAATAATAAAGATAATTTTTTTAGAGAAAAAAGTTATGTTGTTTCTCATTTCATAAAGATGAAAAATATTACATAATATATAGGGTGAATCACTAAGCTTGCTTGTTGGAATGGAAATAAAATCCAAAACAACATTATTCTAAATAATAGACTAACTAGTAGACATCATTAGTTTTTGTCTACTTTTACTATCTTGACAAGCAAAAATCTAATTATTATAGTAACTAAAACAAGAAGTGACACAACAAACAAAGTGACACAACAAGTAAAGTGACACAACAACAGCAACCAAAGTGACACAACAAGTAAAATGACATGTTAGAAAAATATCAATTTCTAACACTCTTCATTGAGATTTTTCTTGAATACTCCAAACATTGATCTCAATTCTTCAAACTTTCCCTTAGAAAAAGCTTTTGCCATTATCTTTGCAATCTGATTTTATGAATTGCAATACTCCAAAAGGATTTCCTTTGTCTACAAGATGTCATATTTGATTTTTCTCTATCATCTTGATCTTCTCCGGCATGACAACTTTCCATTCCTCAACATTAGCATCTTCAGCATACCGTGTAGGCTCTAATGTAGCTATATTGCACCTGACATAAATATCATTCAAGGATCTAGTACATCGGGTTGGAAAATCAGCATAACTATAATAATTTTCTCCTCCATCTTCTGAATTTTGATCTTCCAAACTATCCTCCATATGCAATACTTTACTTGGACCTCCAGCTTGACTTTTCTCCTAATTCCATTTAGAGAACTCATCAAACTTCACATCTCTTCTAACAAAAAAAAAATTGGTCTCCAAACTCTTTCTTTCATTCACTCCATTTTGTTTAGGAGTGTAAGGAACAATAAATTGATGGCAGACTCTAGCTTACTCACAAAAATTTAAAACTCATTTGTTTTAAGGTTGAGTAACTAAAGTGACCCAATCTTTTATGCCACAAGGAGGAGTCACGAACAGTACTTGGAAATGCATGCACGGTTGTTTGCTTCCATTCTACTGGAAAACTTTTACCTCTCATTTCAACCGTCATTAACTTAGATCAGAAGGATCTAGAATAGTACATTTCATATCTTTGAAATGCAATGAATAGTTCTTTTCCATCATTTGCCCCACACTTAAAAGACTATGATTTATTTCAGGTACAAATAAAACATCTGAAATATATTTGACACCTGAGAGAGTTTCAACAGCTACAACACTTTTTCCTTTGACATCGACATGTTCTCCATTGCCATAATAACTTTGGTGTTGAATGACTTATCAAGTTCTTTAAAAATGCCAACATTGTGAGTCATGTGATTAGTGCACCCACTATCTATTAGCCATGTTTCTTTGCTACTATTTACTGAATAGCGATAAGCCATGAATAATTGCTCCTCTTGTTGGTGGTGTTCAACAACTTGAGCCTGTTGTTTTGTTGGTTTACTTGTTTTTGCAAACCTTCTCCACATGACCAAGTTGATTGCATATTGTACATTTAACTCCTAGTCTATACCAACAATACTTTTCTAAATGAGTATCTTTTTTGCAATATTGACAAAGTGGAAATTTCTTTTTCCAACTCTCTCCTTTTTTGTTGAATTCCTCCCTTTTTCTTTTCCTTTCTTCTCATCAAAATACTTTTCTCAAAACGGTTGTAGTTTTGGTTTTTGCTTTTGGTATTGGCCACAAAAGCACCTTCAACATTTTCTTCCATCCTTAAAGATGTTCTTTGCTCAATAGCTTGCAAGCATTAAAAAGCTCTGCAAATGTTATTTGAGAAAAGTCCTTAGTTTCTTCAAGAGAGGATATTTTTGCTTCAAACCTCTTTGGAAGACACACCATAATTTTTTCCACAAATCTTTGATCACTGGGTTGCTCTCCCAGCAACCTAATTTGTGAAACAACCTTCGAAACTCTATCAAAACATTCTCTAACAGTTTCAGTTTCTTTCATTTTTAGTGCTTCAAACTCTCTTCTCAAGTTCAACACTTTCATCTTTTTTGTTCTTTCACTCCCTTGGAACTCCTCTTTCAGCTTGTCCCAAGCTTCTTTTGCAATCTCAAGATTCAAGATCTTGATAAATATATCATCATGTAGTGCTGCATGTATAATGGAAAGTGCTCTTCCATCTTTTGCCACTTCCTCGTTGTGATTTTTTATTTGAGCTACTGTTGGGTTATTTGGAAGAGGTGGTGGATTGCTTCCATTTTCCACAACATCCCATAAAATTTGAGCTCTCGAATAAACTTTCATTTTTGCAGCCCACAAATGATAGTTTTCTCCTACAAACATAGGAGGTGGAGGTAAAGAAGTTTTGTTGGAAGCCCTTTTTGGTGTTTAAAGGTTTTTTGTAAATATTTTTCTTGTTGATTTTTTTTTTCACAGACCCGTTAAGATCAATGAAGCTCTAGATACCATGTAAAAAAAATTGAAGTGATGGAAAATGGTGGAAAAGAGAAGGATAGGAATCACAAAATAATAAAGATAATTTTTTTAGAGAAAAAGGTTATGTTGTTTCTCATTTCATAAAGATGAAAAATATTACATAATATATAGGGTGAAACACTAAGCTTGCTTGTTGGAATGGAAATAAAATCCAAAACAATACTATTCTAAATAGTAGACTAACTAGTAGACATCATTAGCTTTTGTCTACTTTTACTATCTTGACAAGCAAGAATTTCATTATTATAGTAAATAAAACAAGTAAAGTGACACAAGAAGCAAAGTGGCACAACAAGTAAAGTAAAACAACAATAACAAGCAAAGTGACACAACAAGTAAAGTAACACACAAGTAAAGTGACATGTTAGAAAAATATCAATTTCTAACAGCATGACTGCAGTTGAATAGAAGGAAGCTATGGCACGAATGGTAAGTAGTTTACTTTTTTATTTTATTTTTATGAAGAGTTTGTGTTGTTTCAGGTTTTGAAACACAAAGAAAATTATCGGGACGAATCGTGTACTAGGTTGCTTTCTTTAAGACGTTTCGTCATACTGCCAATAATTATGCAAAGCAATCAAGTTTTGACGACGTCTCCAAAATAAAGTAGCTCGTTCATAATTACGATTATCACTTGCACTGTAATGAATCGTTCGAAGAATTACACCTTCTGATGGTATGAAACCAGTCATAGTATCTGGAAAATCCAATCATTAATGGTGCGGTAAGTCACTCAAAAAACAAAGAAAAAAATAATTTAGACGAAGCAGAGTAGAGAGAAAGAGAGAAGAGAATTTGAATGTGGGATTCTGTAGTAAATTGTAAGTGTTGGGAAGGTCACTATTTATAGCTGATGATCTGACCTAAATGAAGAAAAAATCATAGGGGAAGTAGAGCGGTTCAGTCCAAGAATGTAGCTGTTATGGAATTTGGTCAGCAAGAAAAACAAAATCGTGGAAGGCAAGACAAGTCTTTGTCAAGGATTATGCTACCGAGTTTATTAATTAATTAATAATTATGTAATTACAACACACCATTATTAATTAATAATAACTAATATTTATTACACTTATTTAGTAAATTAAATAATATCCAGTAATAATATTAGTTAATTTTTTTTATTATTTCAGATACCAAAAATTTGGATCAAAGCCCAAGCACAAGACCAGACCGAACCGAGTCGGCCAAATGGTGGCGGACATGTGTGTGTAATGTTTCATGGTTGTGTGTTCTCATCTATCCACAAAATTGGTTACACTATGAGTTACACTCGCTCAAAAATGTCACTTCGAATTAATATTTTTTAAAATCAACCGTTAGATTGAAACATACCATCATATAAATCATACATATAAAGTTTGAGATTAATCTGTAATGATTTACTATACGATAAAGATATCCAAAGATTAACGTCAAAATGGACTTTCATATAACGTTAATTTTGATGTAGTTCAATGACATAGTAAATCATTATAGATTAATCTCAAACTTTATAGGTATGATCTATATGATGGTATGTTTCAATCCAACGGTTGATTTTAAAAAATATTAATTTGAAGTAACATTTTTGAGCGAGTATAACTCATGGTATAACTCTTCGGGTGTAATTTGATCCCTCATAATATATATATATATATATATATATATATATATATATATATATATATATATATAAGCACTATTAAAATGTGTTATCCTTCCTATGTGGGACTTTAATGAACCTTTTCAAATTCACTCACACACTCTAGTTCATACTTGTGTTCATTTATTGTCAACTTAAGGACATTAACTTCTTCCAACTCCCCACTCCAATTAAACATCATATCAAAATTTCCAACAATTCCCCACTTGAATTTAAAAGGTAATTTTTAAAGTACGTCAAAACGTATCTAAGATGTGCATAAGCAAATGTGTCTACATCCTCTTTTAGAAGCACTCCCTCATACAGAGTATAGATCTCATTGAGAGCTTCTATTATCTCATCATTTTATTACTTCAAGATTCATGCTTCAGTAGCATGATCATCTCATATTACTCACAACTTGTTATTACCCATTGAACCTACTTCTGGGAATCTCCAGTCATCTAGGTCGGGTTACCATCATGAGCAACTCATTTCTTTATAAGCATTAGTCTCATCTTCTTGGATGTATTATGGACTTTATCTCTAGCCAATTCTTTCGTCAAGGGATATGCTAAGCTTTCATCAGTGCGTACATGATCCACTCTTACAGCTCCTTTAGATATACAATCACTAACGGTGTCGTACTTTCTTCTTATTTGATGTCTTTTACCATTAAAATAACAATTATAATTTTTATAATAGTCGCGATACTATCACAGTGGATCAACACAACTGATATAGGTTTTTCCCATAAAGGAATCTCAGCTAGCAAGCATCTTAATCAACTTGCTTCTTCACTAGTTATGGCTAGTGCTGTCATCTCAAATTCCATTGTGGGATGAGCCAGGATAGTCTATTTCTTTGATTTCCAACATACAACTCCTCTAGCTATACTAAACATATAGCCACTAATATCTTTGGAATCATTCGATAAGGTGTTCCAATCAGCATCATTGTACCCTACCAGTTGCCTGCAGGCAATTACCATGAAGGGAATTGATCAAGTTGTTATTCATTTTCCACTTTTACTAAAACATTGAGGATAATGTTTGGTTTAAGTGTAGGGGAGGCGGTTTACTGTTTTCACTTTATCGTTTTCTAGATAGATTTATTGTTTTCTTTAGTATTTCATGTTGTTAATATTTTTACTTGTTTTTAGTGTTTAGTTGAGTCTTTTTTATGTGTTGTCGAGTCTTTATGCATAGTTTTATGTTTGTTATCGATTCTACCATTTCTTGAGTCATACTGAGGAAATTTGAAATTTTTTATTAAGAGAAATAAGTGTTTTTTCTTAAAATTTTTAGGCTAATAGACAAGTTAAGGTTAGATTGTAGAGACTTGGGAAAATTACTAAAGATGGTATCGGTTTAACACCGTAAGTCTCCTAATTATAGAAACCAATATTAATACATGTTATGCTACGGCCTTGAGATCTCATCCCTAAGTAGTCCTAAAGTAGTTTATCTTAGAAGTCGGCACCATCTCACGCACATTATATGTAGGGAAACCGATGAAAATAAATGAATGATCCTAGTTTTAATGAATTAATTGAAAATAGGGAAAATTCCTTTTAAGTTACGTGACCCTTGTGACACCCCAAATAAATCGATTATTAAATAATTACGATTTTTAATTATTAATTTAATTAGGAATGTAATATTTAATATTTTGGATTATTGGAGGTCAATTAAATTAAATGGAAGTGGGTTTATTGGTGGTGTGATGAATACAGTGAGGGTGTGAGGAGTAAAAGACTCTACTCACACTAATTATGTTATTTTTATTATGTTAGAATAATAAAAGAAATAAAAGAAGGAAAAGAGGAAAAAAGATCTTTTGGAAAAACTCACCACGTGGAATTGAGAAGAGGAGAAAAGGAGGAAGAAGACCTAAGGTGTCGGAAGTCGAAGAACCCACAAGGTAAGGGGTGATTTCGATTGATTATGGTTTATTATAGGTTTTGATTTTAATATTATAGATCATAGCATGTTAGGAAATCTATGTTTAGGGATTTCTAAGTTTCCATGGATGTATACCTAATGGTGTCAGATGATGTCAGATTGTGTCAGAATGCATAGATTAATGGATCTGTATAATATAGGATCGTTACTGACGAATAAAACATGTTATATTGTATGTTATTGATGATGAATGAGTGAAACTATGGTGTCGGAATGTGTAGCATGTTTTGGAATAAAGAGGAAATTGTATTTGTGAATTTATAGGGTTCCATGAATGTGTCCCTATAGGTGTCAGATCGTGTCAGTTGATGGGTATGAATTGATTAGGGTGTCAGATACCAATTATAACTGATAGGAGATGATAATGGATGTGATAAATGATGCAAATTGATGTACTTTGGTGTTTCCAATGATGGGATTCGTATGGGTATGTGTGGATTGAGTTGTAATGGAAGCAATGCTGTCAAAACTAAATTTTTGGGTCTGATGGTCGTGGGAACCGGTTCCCCAGTGGGAGAACCCGGGTTCCAGCTTTTAAAATGAAGAAAAATAACATTTTTGAACTCAGGAACCGGTTCCTGTGTGGGAGGAACCGGGTTCCACGTTGATTTTTCCAGAAATAAGAAATTTGATTTTTCTGGGAACCGGTTCCCTACCTGGAGGAACCGGGTTCCCCATACATTTTTCCAGGGGGCGTGTATTTTTGAGTTGTGGGAACCGGTTACTCGTGGAGGAACCGGGTTCCAGCTTTGAAAATTTTCCAAACTTTAAAAATTCATAACTTTCAAACCGTAAGTCCGTTTTGAGCGCCGTTTTGGACGTTGTTTCTTAAATTTAATGCTCTACCTTATAAAATGGAAAGATTTTCTAAAAGTTGAAATTATTTTGAAAAAGAGGTAAATTTCGAAACAAACAATGATTGGTACTTTGAGGTGCATGTAATGATGTGGTGGTGATATTATCTTGAGTGAATGTAAAGCGTGTTATGCTGTGGGTATTTGTATGCATGATGATTGGAGTATCATGTTTTTGAGTTTGATTCGGTTTATGATAATTGGTGTATTCATGATTGTATTGATATATGTGTTTGTTGGTGTTGTATATGCCTGATGGTGGTTGACCTTAGTTGACATTGTTGTGATATATATTGGTGGTAGTCTTACCAAGTGAAGGGTAAGTGGTTGGCATATTTATGCTTGGTGATGAATTATTTCATGATAGGTGATTATACCATGTTGATTGGTTTGCATGTTTATGCTGATGTTAGATGTATGCATGATTGGTTGATATATCATGTTGATTGTTGTGATTCAGTTATGTTAAATGAATGTATACATAGACTGATTAATGTTGCATGCTGGTGATGTGCGTGCATATGCATTGTTTTGGTGAAGTTAATTCCCATTGTGCGGAATTTGACTTGGATTGCCGATAACCGATGAGTGAGGATGGGTGGTTAGCCGGATTCGTGTCCGGGTGTTTATGGACGAATCGATGGTACTGTATCCGGTTGGTGATGGATCAGTGTTGGGTGACTTTGAGTCACGAGTCGGTACCGCATGCATTGAGTCTGCATTTTGATTGTACGGGATAGTAACATGTTAGGATGTCTTCCAGTGTTACTATTCTCTGATTGATGGTTGTTGTGCATGATGATTATATGGTTGTAACTGTGTATTGAATCTGGAGTTATGTTGAAATGGGTGGATTAATATGCTTGAAATATATTGTTAATTGAGAAGCTTATAATATGCTTTAATTATGAGAAGTCTCACCCTTACTTACCATTTCAGATTAAAGTTAGCAGCTGAGGAGTCGGTGAGGATGGCTCTAGAGCTTATCGTCTAGTACGCGAGTCAGTGTCATGCTCTGATTAGATTGTAACACTGGGGAATGTTAGATGAGGAATTAGATATTGGTTTATTAATCATTTAAAACTTTGTTGGGAATAATAATGATGGAATTATTCCGTGTTTGGTTATGATGTTTTCCGCTGTGTAAGACATGGTCTTATCTATATTGAATTATTTTAAAGGTGTTGATCCTCAGTGTAGCATGGCTACTGTTTGAATGAAGTTTTATTATATCTATTAATTGTGACATCCCGCATTTGCCGTGTTAACTCTGATTAAAGATGATTTAGATATTAATTTAATTAATATATTCGGGGTATTTAGTTGGGGTGTTACAACCCTCACCCAGTCACTTAACCCAATGATTACGGAACCTGCAAAAACAGAATAATAACACCCGTTATTGGTTGGTTCAGATGTATCTGGTGCTGAATTTGGTTGGGCGGATTACGGTTCGATCCACCATAACTATAATTGGGTGAATAAGGGGTTATGCCACTAAATTACCATAACCACATGCAAAAGGAATAATAATCACTAATCGGTCGCCTTACTATGATTGTGTAGAGATAATATGCTTAATGTGATTGCGCCTGAATGAAAAAGGATGAAATTGAGATGAGTAGATTAGGCCTAAGCATAATAACATGATTGCGATTGGTTTATATAGGAGGGAGATTTATGATCGCAAATACGGAATGTGTTGTTACGATACCCTTGGTTTTTGAGTTAGTACCTATCGATACGACCATTACCAAAGTAAAGTCTATGGCCTAAGAAAATGTTGCTGCTATTTTTCTCTTATGAGTAGAGGTTTTGCTTGAGGACAAACAAAGGTTTAAGTATGGGGGAGTTGGATAACACGAAAATACATAGTATATTTCGACTCGATTTACGTACATTTTAGTGTCAATCTTATATGCTTTTGTAGTGTTATGTCGGTATTGTTGTTTGTTTCAGGGAAATTATTGAAGAAAACCTTCTGTGCGAGAAACCCAAGTACAAGAAATGAAGAGAAAAAGGATAGAAATGCAAGTTCGACAACATATAAGCTATTTACAAGCTCTCCAAGCTATTTCCAATTACCATCAAGTCATCAACATATAAGTAGATGATTGTTATATCCCGTGATAAAACCTGAACACAGACACCATACCCAGACTTGCATTTTACAAATCCCAATTCGACTAAGTATGAGCCGATCTTATTATTTCGTGCCCTAGGTACCTTCTTGAGGCCATAGAGCACTTTGTACAACTTATATACTTTACTTGCTTCCTTATGAATCACATACCCTGGAGGTTGTGTGACATAGACCTCTTTTTCTAAAGAACCATTCATAAATGTTGATTTCACTTACAAATGAAATGTCGACCAACCTTTTTTGCATGTCAAGGTTACCACTAGTCAAACAATCTCCAATCTTGCTACTGGAGAAAATACTTCAGAGTAGTTGAGTTCTGCTCTCTGAATAAATCCTCAAGCTACCAATGTTGCCTTATGTCATGCCATCTACCCATCAACATTGCATTTCAACTTGAACACCCACTTCACTTTGATAGCTTTTGCGTGTGCTGGAAATTGGACTAACTCCTATGTATTATTTCTTTTGACTGCCTATAACTCTTTGACCATATATGACTTTTGTTGTTTAGTCTTTACAACCTCTCTATAGTGTAAAATCAAGCTTCTCCAAATACTCTATGTTTTTATGAGGACAAAATGCATTAGATCAAAGAAGGATGAGCAAAAGATCTCTAAGGCATTGGATCAAGATTACACTTTCAAAGGCTATGGATAATCTTCATAATTTATGGTATAAGCTTCCAACTCATTCCTTAGTATATGTTGGTGGTCAAGAAGTGCATTTATTTTCATACATATGCATAACTAAGTTTTAAAAATGATTGGCATTGGTTACATAAAGTTTTATAAAGTTTTTAGACAAAATTTTCTTAGTGTAACATGTTATTTCATGAAGTAACCGGTTACCTCAACTTTTCTAGAATCAAAATTAAATATTTTTGGCAAACTTTCAGTAAAGTAACCAGTTACTTCAGCCAAGTAACCGGTTACCTGAACAAAATTTTTGAAATTTTTTTAACGTTACAACAATATAACCGGTTACCACATTGAAGTAACCAGTTACATCACTGGACCAGTGCCAAAATGCTTTGAAAACTTACATGCACGAATTTGAACTTGCACCTTTTTATCATGGCATCTTTTCATCATTGTATACATTTTCAAAGAGGCATTAAGGTGCTATATAAACCATATATTTTCAGAATTCAAATTCACCTCTTTCATTACAATTTTCAAATCATTCATTCTCTAAATTTCAAGCAAGTTTTCCTACTTGATATCATAATTTTATTGAAAATTTTCTGCATTCTTTATCAAAGATATTCAGAAAATTTTAGCATCATAAACATTCCTTTGAGCACTTCTATATTATTGAGAATTGTCTTTTTGAAAGAGAAGATCAATCAAGTGATTGATTCATTATTCAACTTTATTCAAACTCTTGTAAAAAGCAAATATACTTGTTGTAACATTGTTGTCCAAGATTGTTGGAAACAAGTTGTGCAATGAAGATGATTGTTCTTCTTGCACTTAGTGTTTTAGATCTTAAAGGTTTTAAGAGCCTTTGATATCCCTATAAGTTATATAGTAAGTATCACCATTGGTGTGAATAAGCTGTACAATAATTCTAACTATAGTGAAATCTCTTTCGTGTTGAAAGGGGACTGGAGTACTCTCGATCTGTGAGGGGAACCATAATACATTCTTGTGTTCTTTACTTTCCCGCACTTACTGCTTTTATCAAAACCTTAACCAGAAAAGAAAGAACTCTCATATATTTTCATAAACAAACCAGAAAATATTGTAACAAGTATTCATAAATCTGATAAAAAATTTATAGTCCTAATTCACCCCCTCTTAGGCGCATTTCATACTTACAATTGGCATTAGAGCAAGTTATAGCTAACTTGTTCGTAAAGATCCAGAATGGCTTCCGCAAATCAAAATCCAATTTTCAAAGATGGTGGTAGTAACAACAAGCCTCCATTGTTTTGTGGTGAATACTTTGACTTTTGGAAAATTCGCATGAAGGCTCATCTTGAAGCGCAAGGAGAAGAAATATGGGATGCGGTTAAAAATGGTCCATTTTCTCTGGTATGTGTTGTCAATAGTGTTGGATCATCAAATCCTAAAGCATCATGGAATGAAGATGACAAGAAAAAAGTTCTCTATGACAAAAAGGCAATCAATCTCCTCCAAGGTGCTCTTAGTATGGATGATTTCTTTCGAGTATCGACATGTACAACGACAAAGGAAATATGGGATACTTTAGTAAAAACTCATGAAGGAACCCATGAAGTTAAAAGATCAAGATTGAATACCTTAAGTCAAGAGTACGAGTTATTTAGAATGAAGCTCGGAGAAACCATTCTTGAATTGCAAAAAAGATTCGTTCACTTGAAAAATCATTTAAAAGAACTTGGTAAGACTATTACTACTGAAGAAATTAATCTTAAAGTGCTTAGATCTTTAACAAGGAAATGGCAATCAAAAGTGACAGAGATATCCGAAAAGAAAAATTTGTCAAATTTGACTTCCGCAACATTATTTGGAAAACTTCAAGAATATGAGACGAAACTTGGAAGATTAGAAAAGCATGAGAACTTAGAGAAGAAATCCAAAGGCATCGCATTGAAAGTAGATTCAAAAGAAAGTCAAGACAAAGATGCATCGGAGGAAGATGAAAACTTCTTACTTCTTGTAACAAGGTTAGGAAAATATTTTGGCCATAAAAATAATCTTGGTAATGCTAACTTTGTCAAAAGGATGAAATTCTCAAACCATAAAGATAAAGAAGTCTCTACATCAACACAAGACGTCACATGTTATGAATGTGGCAAGCAAGATCATATAAAGTCGGATTGTCCGAAACTCTCCAAGAAAAATGGATTCAAAGGCAAAAAGAAGTTCAAAAATAAAAAAAGGCCTATGTTGTATGAGAAGATAATGAGATAAGCTCTTCATCCGATTCAAATAGTGACGAAAGTGAAAATCTAGCATTGATGGCTTCACACCAGTCCGATGATGAAGATGGTGAGGTTAGTTATGACAATTCTCTTTATGATAATGGTGCACAAGGTGCAATAGATGAACTCTTAAATGAATGCAAAATTCTATATAGAACTATTTCATCTCAAAATAAAATAATTTCATCTTTAGAAGAAAAAGTTGAAACAATTGAAAAAGAATATAAAGATGAAAAAGAAAAGATGATTAGTGATCAAAAATAGAATTATGTATGCAATAATTGTGAATCACTTTCTTTCCAAATTTTTCAATTATAAAGAGTCCTAGAAAGATATGAAAAATGACAAGTTGGATTGGAAAATGTTCTTAGCAAACAAATGTATCCTAAAGATAAAAGTGGACTTGGTTTTTCAAAATTTTCCCAACCAAGTCTCAAAAAAACTATCTTTGTTAAGGCTAGTAACCAATCAATCCAAAAGAAAGTGAACAAGCCTAAAGTAGTTCATCATTATCCTAAAAATAAAAGATTTGTTAAGAATAAATCTTATCATCCTAGATATATAACTAATTTTGAACCTACTTATTTCTATTGTGGTATTAAAGGCCATACACCTAATGCTTGCTATGTTAGAAACTTTAGTGTGGCAAGTGAGCATTATGTGTGGGTAAAGAAAGTTACTGATTATGAAGGATCCAAAGCAATTTGGGTACATAACAAAACTTAATTTGTTTTGTAGGTTTGCTTGAAAACCACTTCAAACTTATGGTATCTTGATAGTGGTTGTTCCAAGCATATGACGGGAGACATAAATCAATTTTCAAATCTAGTCTTAAAGGTCAAGGATTATGTCACTTATAGAGATGATAATAAGGGAATAATTCTTGGCAAAGGCAAAGTTGGTGCACCATCTTTCACATACATTGAAGATGTTATTTATGTTGAAGGACTAAAGCACAATCTTCTTAGTATTATCCAACTTTGTGAGAAAGGATTCAAGATCAAGTTTACTAAAGATGAATGCTTGATTACTGATGAAGTCACTAATGAGGTAAAACTCAAAGGTAAAAGAATTAACAATATTTTTATAACTTATTTAGATGATTTATCTTTGAAAGTAAAATGTCTTATGGTAAACAATAATGAATCATGGATATGGCATAAAAGGGAAGCCCATATTCATATGGATCACTTAAATAAATTAACCAAACATGATCTTGTTATTGGCTTACCAAAGATAAAGTTTGTCAAAGATAAATTTGTGATGCGTGTCAAAAGGGAAATCAAACTAAATTAACTTTCAAATCTAAGAATGTGGTGTCCACTACAAGGCCACTACAATTGTTACAGATGGATTTATTTGGTCCATCAAGAACAAAAAGCTTTGGAGGTAATGTATACGCTTTAGTTATTGTCGTTGATTTTTCTAGATATTCTTGGACTTTTTTTCTTGTGCAGAAAAGTGATGCTTTCAAAGCCTTTAAGAAGTATGCAAAGCAAATCTAAAATGAAAAATCACTAAAGATTGTATACATAAGAAGTGACCATGGTGGAGAATTTCAAAATGCATCATTTGAAGATTTTTGTGAAGAACATGGTATATCTCATAATTTTTCAGCACCAAGAACTCTACAACAAAATGGAGTAGTTGAAAGAAAGAATAGGCTTCTAGTGGAACTTGCAAGAACAATGCTTAGTGATGCAAATCTACCAAAATATTTTTGGGCGGATGCGGTTAGTACGGCATGCTATGTTGGAAATCGAGTTATCATTAGACCTATCTTGTAAAAGACTCCATATGAACTCTTCAAAGGAAGAAAGACAAACATTGCTCATTTTCATATATTTGGATGCAAGTGCTTTGTCCTTAACAATGACAAAGACAATCTCGGTAAGTTTGACGAGAAATCCGACGAAGGTATATTTCTTGGTTATTCTCTTTCTAGTAAAGCTTATAGAATTTATAATAAAAGAACTTTAACTATTGAAGAATCTATGCATGTTTTCTTTGATGAAACTAACACCTCTAAGGAGAACATAGTTGTTTGTGATGATGATGATATTATAGATTTACCCTAGGAAGAAATTTCAAATGATCAAAATATGAATCCACCAGAACATCAACAAGAATTTTTACAACAAGATACAAACATCAATGATCTACCCAAAGAATGGAGAACTCATAGAGACCATCCTATTGATAAAGTCATTGGTGATATTAGTCAAGGAGTTACAACAAGATTAAATCTCAAATATGCTTGCTTAAACATGGCGTTTGTTTCTCAAATTGAACCCTCCAAAGTTGATGAAGCCTTAGGATACGATCAATGGATAATTGTTATGCAAGAAGAATTAAATCAATTCGAGAGAAATCAAGTTTGGCAACTTGTTCCGAGACCAAGTGGTAAACACATCATAGGTACCCGATGGGTGTTTAAAAAAAACTTGATGAGAATAATATAATTGTTCGAAACAAAGCAAGGTTGGTGGCCCAATATTATAATCAAGAAGAAGGAATCGACTTTGAAGAAACATTTGTTCCGGTTGCAAGGTTAGAAGTTATTCGTCTTTTACTTGCTTATGCTTGTTCATTAAATTTTCAGCTTTACTTTGTTGGAACCACTGTTATTTTTCCATGAGTAATCCGGCAGTGCTTGCATCGAGTCTTGAACTCTTTTCCTTTCGACAATCCTAATCTCACGCGCTTCCAATGAACCATCTGAACTATCATTTTATTTGTTAGGATTTGGCCACAACCCTTTAAGAGATGGACGAGTTTCTGAATCTTCCACACATAGTGAGTTTTATCTGTGTGATTCTTGAAAACACCATTAAGAATCTAACCGGAGCTCTGATACCAATATTTTAGTGCGTGAGACACTTTTAATGAGAACAAAAAGAGAGAATAAGGAAATAAGGATTGTATTATTGAATTGTTACAAATAATGATATAAACTATGACTATTTATATACACATAACTTATACACTAAGTGCATGTTGAGTTTGGCTTTTACAAACTCCAAAATCAATTCTAGAGATATAGAATTGATTCTGGGTGATTTCGAGGTGTTTGGTATATCAAAAGTAAAATTGATTCTGTCTCCAGTATTAATTCTACTTGAAGTTAGAATTTGTAGCTTATATCTCAAGAATGATTATGAGTAATTTTTACACTGAAATTTGTTGGTCAACTCAAATTTAAATAAATGTATCTAAAAATAAATTAATTCTCCTAAATTCAATTTTGTTATAATCAATTCTACCAAACTCAATTCTGTTAAAATTAATTATGTCCAACGCTAATCCAAACATCTAACAAACCCTAATTAAACTTGAGTTAAATTACACAACTTGGATTAATTCTAATATCTCAAATACTTACCTTATTTAAATTATACCTTTCCTCTTCTTTTAGTTTTTTCAAAACCATACCATTAATTTGAATATATATAACATTGACATATAGAACATAATATTTGGCCTTCAACTTTGAAAGGATACCAACTGGACATCATGTTAGGAGACAAAATATATTGTCACTCGCTATCGATTAGTCAACAAGTAATAATATATTTCAAACGCATCTCATTCATCTCTTAAAATAATCATCACTATTACCAGATTAAGTAATTGACATAAATTAATTATTAAATACCACTCCATCAATTATCAAAGAATATACTCTAATATTTATTTTTTTAAATATCACCCCCCTCTTAACTACAATAATAAATATATTAGTTGACAATATATAATAAAAAAATTAATGCCTCCCCACTTGGGGTGCACAAGTGTTATTAACAAAAGTTAGACAAGTGTATTTTGCTAACGCCACTTCTCACACATCTTGGTTTTGAATGAAATTTATTAATATATTTTAATATTTAAAAAAAATTAAGTTACAACTTGAAGTTGCATTAATATTTTATAAGTTTACTTTATTCTACTTATAGTTGTACAGAGATATTTAATTCGGATTCGAATTTACAACATTTCACTTATTTATTTTTGACAAATGAAATTCCAACAACTTGTGATGAATCTTTGATTTAAACTGGAAAAGTGATTAATGTCACTGTCATGTTTGTTAATAGGTTGGTGTCTTTGGATTTGGTCTGATTACTAGGTAGTTATAAATATGATACTTGAATGAAACACTACCTCAATTTTCTCTTACATAGAAACATTACCTTAATTTTAAGACATGGTTAATGATCATCTGGAGTTTGTGTTTGTTCCATTAGGACTATTGGTGTTCTTTTTGTACCATACCTGGCTTCTCTTCACCATTCTCCGTGAGCCTCATCGAACTGTCATTGGCTTAAACGCTGAGTCTCGTCATCAATGGGTTTATGCCATGATGAGTGTCAGTTCCTTCTTGCAATCAAAGATTTCATATTTTCAAATTTCATGTTGCACACGAGCTGTTTGATTATTTTCCCAATTCCATGAATCTGATTTTGTGTGATATTGTCTACTGTATTTTCAGGATCCCTGCAAGAATGGTGTTTTGGCGATCCAAACAATCCGCAACAATATCATGGCATCGACGCTTCTTGCTACAACCGCGATCACACTAAGTTCACTGATCGGTATTTTCACTAGCAATGGGTGGAATTCTGATGACACGTCTTCGATATTTCACAGCACGGCTGCAATCAAACGTATTTCGATTACAGTTTGTTTCCTTGTTGCGTTTTTATGCAATATTCAGTCTATTAGATGCTACTGTCATGTCAGCTTTTTAATCAACGCGCCTACACTTAGAGATAAAAAGGCGTTTATGGAATACATTGCTAAGACTTTGAACCGGGGTAGTCATTCGTGGTCGATTGGATTGCGAGCGTTTTACTTGTCGTTTACTTTCTTCCTCTGGATTTATGGACCTATACCAATGTTTGTTTGTTGCTGCTTGACATCATTTTGTTTGTACTTTTTGGATACAACAACTAGAATCACAAGGGATCTTCACAGTGATTCGTTCACGAAGGAGAGTGATGATGTAGAATCTGCAATGGAGCCTGATTATCATCCTTTAGCCGGGAACGATTTAGCTGAAAATGAAGTTGTTAATAATGTGTAACTGATGTATATTTGTAGCAGTTACAATTTTGGAGATTTTTTTGTGAATGATTATGTTAATAAGTATGAACATGTTCCTTGTATGTTGGAAGGATTCAGTTAGAGTAGAGATGTAAGTAGTGAGTTTTGGCTTCTTGTTGATGGCTGCAGATTTAAGTTGTGATATGCGTGATAAATATGTATTACTGATTTGAGATATTGTCTACCTCATTTACATTTAAAACAGTTATTAAGGCTGAAAATCCGGTTGTTAGATTCAAAACTGTGGATGAATTAGTAGTGAAAAACCGGATTTTAAAATAGGCCGAATCGAATTAGATTTTCTCGTGTCCGAACATGGCCCGTTAAAAATATTAAAGCTTAAGTTTGTTCTGTGACCTAATTTTAAAATATGACAAAGTTCTTAAAGTGTTTTTAGTCTATTCTAGTAAGTTTTTCAAGATTTTTTATTTTTATTTATGTATTTTATTCAAAGTACAACATATAATATAATTATAATCATGAAATTATTCATATTTATTTATATAAACTGACTTAAACTTAAAAGAATTTTTTTTTGGCCTCAAACTTAGTCTTTTTAACTAAATAGACTTATTAAGAAGTCTACACTTTTTCTATTTAAAAAAGTTTCGTCTGACTTGGATTTGTGTAAGTTAGGCAGTAGACTCTTGTTAGTTTGTCTGAACTATTCTCACCCCAATTGTATATTACATATTTATATATAAATATACAATATGTATGATCACAATCACAACGGATACTTCTATATATCTAAATATTAAAACGCTACTTGATCAAGGGGAGTCGTCTTTCGATCTACGACAGTACACGATGTTAGTTTGGAAGTTGAATTATTTGACCATGACTAGACCAAATATTTCATATGCAGTCAATGTTGTTATTAATTCTTAAATTCCTGTTGAGATATTCATTGGTATGTTGTGAATAGAATTATGAGATAGCCCTCTTGAAAAAGGTCTTGTTTATAGAGATATTGTTGCATATACAGATGCAAATTGAGCTCATATGAATCATCCATCTTCTTCAGAAGTTACTCTATTGTATAATAGACACTTTGAGTCTATTGTGACAACCATGTTGCCATGTTGCCCTACACATTGTTTCTAATCTAGTCTTTCAAAAACATATTAATATTTTGACAGAAGAGAGTGAGAGAGTCAGTAACAGAAGATGACACCATTACAAACATCATTATTTAACTGAAACCTAAGGTTGTCTTTGCTTTTAAAAACAAAAAAAGCAAGAAAAAAACAGTGGTTATCATGAAACAAAATTAGGTACACCAAACATGAAATGGACACTTGTTTAATTTTGATATGCTAATGTCACTTCCATTTTGCAACGTGGTTTACTGCATAGATGTACCACTTTTTCCACTTTTTGTTCTCTTTTGACATAAGATGGATTTAAGATAAGTAACTATTATTGTAGACAGCTTTTCTATTTCAAAGAACAAAGAATAAAGAGAATAGCATCTTTACTTGTTTTGTGTGAGTGGTAAAAGTGTATAGTAAGAATAGTTTCTTGAATTTCAACACATTTTTGGAGTGTTATGTTGTGGGGTATAGCAATAGCATAGCTGATAGCACTACACTAATAATAACAATGTGAGTGAGTTAGTGAATGAATAGTGAAAGATTAAGAAAGGTAAAGTTTGATTTGAACTTTGAAGAAGAAAAAGAAAGAAGATGGAAATAGAGGAGCTGGATTATGTGATGGTGCCTGTTGGTATATTGGTGTTGTTAATGTATCATGTTTGGCTTCTCTATACTATAATCCGCCAGCCATCTAGCACTGTTATTGGTTTGAATGCTCAAACTCGATACCAATGGATTCTTTTCATGATGTCTGTCAGTAATCCTTCTCTCTTTTTTTCTCTGATTGCTTATATTTGTAAGATGGCATGTTGTGAAGCCTTTAG
Source organism: Vicia sativa (assembly GCA_021764765.1). Taxonomy (NCBI): domain Eukaryota; kingdom Viridiplantae; phylum Streptophyta; class Magnoliopsida; order Fabales; family Fabaceae; genus Vicia; species Vicia sativa. The sequence continues at coordinate 3,402,178 of CM038795.1, forward strand.
GTATCTTGCACGTTCATGCAGTCAGCACATCAGTATTCGTTGGATCGAGATCAGATCTAAACTGCCTGATCTCAATTCAACGGCCACTAATGTGATGACTATGCAAGACTGTTGAGTTTGAGTTTGAGTTTCATTTTGTTAGACATATATAATTTCTAAGTGCGTGTTTGAATTGACAGTGAATTTGACATAATTACAATGTATGCTTTGAATTAGTTTATGCCTTTATGGCAACAAAATCGCGGTGTTAAGGTTGTTGTGGATCCAAATATGCACTAATGAAGTTGTTTTCATGATAATTTCTATTGTTTGCATATGTTGTTTTGATCATAACAAGCTCTCTTGTTTGGTTTCATATAATGTCTGTTTTCAGGATCCACTGAAAAATGGTGTTTTGGCGGTTCAAACGATTCGCAACAATATAATGGCGTCTACTCTTCTAGCTACAACAGCAATCACACTAAGTTCACTCATTGGAGTTTTTGCAAGCAACATTTCAGAAACCAAACTAGTTTATGGCAACAAAACTTCTCTAAACTCATCGATAAAACGTCTTTCGATCTCCCTATGTTTCCTCGTCGCATTTCTATGTAATATGCAATCTATAAGATACTATGCACATGTGAGTTTCTTAATCACTACACCTGCAATCAAAGGCAAAAAGGAGTTCATTGAATACGTTGCGAGAACATTGAACCGCGGAAGCTATTCTTGGTCTCTTGGCTTAAGAGCTTTCTACTTGTCAATTCCTCTTGTCCTATGGATTTATGGTCCTATACCTATGTTTGTTTGCTCTTGCTTCACATCATTTCTTTTGTACTTTTTGGATACAACTACTCAGATCACAAGAGATCTTCACAATAAGTCGTTTAGAGAGAAGGAAAGTACTACTCAGGAAGTGGATGCAGCAGCATAGGTTCATATTTATATATATGTAACTGTTTTTCAACATGATAGTAACTATTAACTATGATACTTTTCATCTGTATTGTTAGAATTATGATAATGTGAAGTGTTAAATGTGTTTGAACACCTTCATCGTCGTATAAGTTAGCATTTTGGAATTTAGAATCAAAGTTATATAAAATTTGCAACTAATACTGGAATTGGATTAAGGCACAATATACTGAAGTAGCAGATGTATGTTCAGGTACCCTCATTCCTTATATATTTATTGACAATACATTGTTGTATAATATATATTGATAACATGCCATATATATTAGGGGTGTTTTCTTAACCTGTTACTGATTTATTTGGAGTAGGGGTGGCAAAAAGTCATATCTTCTCTGATAAAACTTGCCAAAAATCGGAACGGACCAAAACCATTGATTCGGTCTGTCAAAAAAGAAAATCGGGCCTGACCTTTGGCGGTCCCTGTCACCCATGAAACTTAAGAGTGCAAAAGTCATGTATGTTCCGTTTAGCCTCACTCCCGTCAAAAAATTGGGTGGGACGGATAAAGTAGAGGTGGCGGGCTTTGCCTCACCCCGCAAAAAAATGACGGGCTAAACAAGCGGACCTCCCTAATTTAGATGGATGTGATTTCAACAATATATTTTTAAAAAACATTACACAGTGGATCGGGGGGAAACGGGAAGACACGGGATGGGCAAAGTAATGGGTGGGTCATAAATCTTGACTCGGCCCACGAGAAAATAGAGTGGACCTGACGAGACTTGTCAATCATAAAACCTAAAAGCTATAAATAATTATGTTCATCCCATTTAGACTTGTGTCATAAAACGTGGTGGGACAAAGTAGAGGGGCAAGCTTGAAATCTTGGTTCGACTAGCTAAACGGTCAGACCCAATCTATTTTGTCACCCTTAATTTTGCGAGAGATGTTTTCAATAATAACTTTTTTAAAAAATCAAATATCTTTTATGCGCAACTAAGGACCATAGAATGTATGACTGCATCAATAACCTTTTATTTTGTAAATAGAGTATTTTCTACCTACAACTGTGAACTTGTAATGTGATAACTAAACATGGTGTTGAGCTTGCAGCAAAGTCTAGTGAAAAACGATAATGCAAAGCATGTGAAAAAGAAGAATGAAACTTAAAATCTTATTTCTTTATCTCAAGGAGTTACAATACAACATAATATCTTATATAGAGTATTAGACTGAGTTAACTGTAATAACTGCTCTAACTGTTATTCTAACAAACTTTCTAACTAACTCTCTAAGTTAGTTAGTTATTACATCATCATCATTATTCACATCCCCCCGTAAGCTGGAATGAATATCAATCATGCCAAGCTTGGCCTGAAGCGTGTTAAATGGACCGGGATGTAGAGATTTGGTGAAGATATCTGACACTTGTTCTTTTGAGGTGACTGGCATTAGATGAATAATACCTGCCAGCACCTTTTCACGTACAATATGGTAATCGATTTCAATATGTTTGGTATGTTCATGGAACACATGGTTGGCAGCAATGTGCCTAGCAGATTTGTTGTCACAGAAAAGAACGATGGGTGCAGTATGAGGAACACGAAAATCTGTAAGAAGGGAAAGAAGTCAAACACCTTAACATGTGGCATGTGCAAGGGTACGATATTCATCTTCAGAGGACGATCTATAAATAATTGTCTGCTTCTTACTCTTCCAGCTAATAAGAGAGTCACCAAGAAAGAAACATGTGCCTGAGGTAGACCTTCGAGTATTCGAGCAAGCTCTCCAATCGGAATCTGAAAATCCTTTGAGACATAACAGTGAAGAAGAACCAAACAAAAGACCTTGACCAGGGTTATTTTTTAGGTACTTCAAGACATGAAGGCCAACTAACATGTGCGTGTCTGTGGGACTGTCAAGGAATTGGCTCAGTTTACTCACTGCATAGGCAATCTCAGGTCTGGTGTGAGTGAGATAGTTGTGCCCAGAGATTTATGCAGTTGTAAATGAGGTTGCATAGGAGTAGGACATGGTTTGGCTCCCATAAGTCCTGCATCATGAAGCAAGTCAAGGACATATTTGCACTAGAAGAGAGATATACCTTGTGCACTGCGCGCCACTTCAAAACCAAGAAAATATTTTAGCATCCCCAAATCTTTGATGTTGAATTTAGCAACCAACAATGCTTTAATATGGTGAATCTCATGAAGGTTAGTTCCATCAAGAACCAGATCGTCCACATAAACTAAAATGACTGTGAAACCTTGGGGAGAATGCTTGGTGAAGAGAGAATAATCAGCCTTGGACTGAACATAACCTGATGCAGTAAGTGTTTCAGATGATTTTGTGTTCCATTGATGAATTTCTTGCTTTAATCCATAAAGGGAGCGTTGCAACTTGAATATCAGGTTCTGTTGAGGCAATGGAAGACCATGTGGAGCTTTCATGTATACTTCTTCATGGATATCTCCATGGAGGAAGACAGTGTTAACATCAAGCTGAAAAAGAGGCCAATGATGAGAGGTTGCAATAGCAAGGAGGACACGAATGGTTGTCATTTTGACAACAGGACTGAATGTGTCAGTGTAATCCAAACCTTTAGTTTGGATGAACCCTTTTGCTACAAGACGTGCTTTATACCATTCAATCATGCCATTAGCATGCAGTTTCACTTTGAAAACCCATTTACACCCTATGGCTCGCTTTTGTGCAGGAAAGGGCACAAGTTCCCATGTATTGTTTTTCAACAAAGCATTCAACTTAGCATTGATGGCATCCCTCCAATGTGCATCACAAATAGCATCCTCATAGGTTTGAGGCTCATGAATGGATGATAAATTAAAAATGAAATGCTTATGAGTGGGAGATAACAAGTCATATGTAAGAACTGATGAAAGAGGATACTTACAGTTAGAAGAAGAATGGGAGACAGCTGAGTCGTGAGTTGTGGTTATACCTTGCAAAATATTGCAGTGATAATTCTTAAGGTAAGTTGGAGGGTGCATGTTCCTTGTAGATTTACGTAGAGGAGGATTATCAAGGTTTATATGAGACTGATCAGAGTCAGGAACAGGTTGAGTTGATATTAGAACATATGTTGTTTGGGAGGGTAAGGAAGGTGGAGTATAATTGGATATGTTTGATGAGTCTGACAGGAAATGATAATCAAATAGATCATCAATTGATTTATTGGTTGCTAAGGTAGCAGAGGTAAGTGATTGAGGTGTGGATTTGCTCTTGTTGTAAGGAAAAATGGACTCAAAGAAAATAACATCTCTAGAGACAAACAATTCCTTGCAATGCAAGTCAAAGAGGATAAATCACGTAAGTTTGATAGGTCAGGCATTTTAATATACAACACTTGATGAGGAGATTTGTGTTTTAAGAAAATAGTAGGTAGTCTATTAATGATACGCACAGCATACCCAGCAGCATGTGCCCAAAACATTGAGGGTAAGTGAGCCTGAAAAAGAAGAGCTCGAGTAATGCCTAATATATGTTGGTGTTTCCTCTCAACAATTCCATTTTGTTGAGGGGTACTGACACGTGATGTTTGGTGTATAATACTAGTCTTCTGATAGAAATCAGTCAATAAGAATTCATTCCCATTATCAAACCTAATACATTTGACCTGATAGTTGAATTGAGTTTTAACCATGGCTACAAAAGATTTTATAAGGGATGAGGTTTCTGATTTCAATTTCATGAAGAAGAGCCATGTAAACCTACTTTTATCATCAACTATTGTCAGAAAATGTCTATATCCCATCATGGAGGGAGTGTCCAAAGGACCCCATATATCCATGTGTAGTATGTCAAAACAAGATTGCGAAACATGAGAACTATGTGAAAAAGGAAATCTTTTTTGTTTTGTATAGAAACATACATCACAAGGTAAATCATTATTTACAGGTTTGATGAAAGGAAAACTTATTGAGTTCAATGAGTTTGGCATGAGAATCATGACCAAGCCTCATATGCCATCCACTACATTTGGTGGACTGTTCTAAAGGTTTAGCAGTGGCAGAATTGATGAGATGTTTAGAAGGAATACTAGGCAAGGTAACTGATGGAGATTTTAGCAGGTACAAACCACCATTCAACTCAGTTGTGCCAATCATCTTCAAGGAAGAAATGTCTTGTATGATACAATCATGAGTAGTGAAAACAAGTTGACAATTAAGAGTTTTTGTTAGTTTGGGAACATGAATGAGGTTAAAAGTAAAATCAGGCATGTAGAGAACATAAGTAATGTAGAATGCATGATTAAACTTGATGGTGCCTGAAAATTGAGTAGTGACAAGGCTACCATTAGGTAATTTTATGGTTATGGGTGGTATTCTTTTTATGCATTGAAAATAGGAGTTGGTGACGCATACATGATCTGTAGCACCTGTGTCTAGAATGAATGTTTCAGGTGGAAAAAATGCAGGAAATGTGCAAACAATTCCTGAAGCTGTATCAGCTTGAGATGTCAAATGGTTAATGTTATGAGGCTGGGACTGTGATGCACCATGTAGTAATGCCGGCAATGCTTTATGCTGCTCAGGAGTAAAAGCTAACCCATGAGAAACTTGTACACTAGCCTCAGTATCTTCACCTGACTATTCTTCAGTTTTGTCAGTTATGGCAGTGCATTGATTAACCATTCCATCTTGTTTCCAATGAGGTCGGTAGCCAGGCTTATTGGAGCATCAACAGTGTGGTTAGTCATGCCACAGTATGTGCACACACGATTTCCCTTGCCTCTACCACCAGGTTTACCATATTTATTGCTGCTTTTGCCCCGAGGGATAGTGGACTTGTATTGAGCATCTCAAGCATTATGCTGATTTGTGCCATTGGCAGCCAAGATTTTTGACTCATCAAGAGGAATGTTATTTTGTCTTTCTTGTTGAACAATTAGAGAATACACTTTGCAAAGATTTGGGATAGGATCCATGAGCATAATCTGAGAGCGAATAGCTGAGTATTGCTCATTCAACCCTTTCAAGAAACGGATAACTTGGTCACTATCCTTATAAGCACGGATCTTAGTGATGGCCAAGCATGTGGAATCACAATCACACTCCGGAATTGGACGAAAATTGTCCAATTCATGCCATAGATTTTTCAGCTTTGTATAGTAGTGTCGCACCCCAAATTTTTCCCCTTTGTTTCACCTTGGTGATTCATTTTTCATCATAGATGTTCAATCATGGTGGCTTCAGAAAAATTCTATAGGGGAAATTTTCATGAAAAAATTATGCTAGATTTCTAGAGAGAACTTTCGTTTTGCTATTAATTCAGTATAATTCGAATTTCAAAAAGGGTCATTTGCTTTTGGAATTGGCATTCAAAAATAATTATTTGTTTTGTTTTCGGAATTTAATTTTTTAAAGGATTTATTTGTTCTTGGAATTTAAATTCATCGGAAGGAATGATGTTTGTTTTAGAGTGCAAATTCATTAGCGAAAGTATCAAGAAGATTCAAGCTAAGGTTAATTCATCTTTTGAGTACAGTGCAATATTCTTTCAGATGAGATGCTACGGATGTCATTCAAATTTGTATTCATTTGTCAAGTTCTAAAGATTACAATACCTTTTGGCGAGAGGAAAATGGAATTAAGTTTGAAATTGAAGAAACAAGTTGTTTTATTAATTTGATTAAATGTGAGTTACAAAATTTACAAAGTATTCAAATCCTATCATGGAAATTACAAGTTTGTTACAAAGGATTCGTAAATTACAATTCTAAATCCTAAAAGGTAAACTTTCGTAGCATCTTCAAAGTCTTCATGTCTTCAAGTCCATCCGCGATCCTTTCTTCTACTTTGCTTTACTTTCTCCATGCCACCATTGCCATCATCCAATGTTACATGAAACAAAAGAAAGAGAAATGTGGTTAGCAACATAATTCAAGCACATACGATTTTCAAGCAAAAGTTTCTATTCGGACTCATCATGAGGGTTGCTTTAGGGAATCAGGTTTTGAAAGGTTATTTGTTTCAAGCGAACAAAGCCTCAGAACTAAAGTTCTTTCATCGGCCACGACTTCCTATTGCAAATCACAACAACCTTTGTTGTTGGTTCACAAAAGGAGGTGTGAAGTGGAAAATCAGAAAACATCATGTTTTCCCAAAGCAATCAAAAGAATCCAGCCCAACAGTATCACAGTTCCAAAATAAGTTCAGCCCAAATGTAAAGTCAATATAATATCAGCAAGCAAAACAGGCAGCAAGGGAGAGGGACAACTTTTTACCCAACAGGCCATGATTATCAGCAAAAAGTGAAAAGTATTTAACCCAGCAATGGCAAGCGTAGGTAGTGGCCGATATGTCAAGGCAGCAAAGTCATTTGGAAAACATAGCAACATTATAATTCAAAGTGGCAACAAAAGGTAGCATCAGCAGGGTTGGTATCAAAGATGCAGATGCTAGTTCCAAGATTTGATGCTAAGAACAAAAGTATAATGAGCAGAAGCAAATTCAAAGGGATAATATCAGAGAAATTCCCAACTGATAGTTCCAAGGAATTTTTTTTTACCAAGGGTAAAAAGTAACAGATAGCAACATAACAGAAATTTTTTCCCAATAAGCAACACACAGCCCTTTCAATGAGGACAAAGAGATCAGAAATCAATGAAGAAAATAGCATAGTATCTGTTCAAAGATAACCAAAGGGACAAGCATAATATCTGATCAGAAGATAGCAAAAGGACCAAGGATAATCTGTTCAAAAGACAAGTTCCAGCCACAATTCAAACACAACAGGAAAAATATACCAGAACACCAAAGATACAAACATAACATTTGTTCTACCAAACCAACCATAACCAAGACCAAAGACCAAGCAATATCTGTTCACAGAAAATACCAATACTTGTCCTAACGTTCAAAAATATGAATCAGAAAAACCACACAAACATGTATCTGTTCTAACAACAAGCAAGCAGTCCTAACCAATACCAGATAGCAAAGACCAAACAGATATCTATTATAACATTCAAACACAGAAACACAAACTCAACGCATTCATCATTTCCCCCAACACAAACCCTTCAGAATCTTTTGTTTCAGAAATCAAGTTTCTGAATAGAGAAAGAAGAGAGGAAAAGACATAAAGCAAGGAACGATCTCACCCGAAGTACAACTCGAAGCCATTCCAAACGTGTCTCCAAGGCCCAGGTACCTTCACCTTTGCCGAAATCGTGTCGGAAGTCTAGGGTTTCAGCAACCCCTGGATTTTCGGCCAAAATTTGTTATACATCTGCAGAATCAACATCATCAAGCGTTAGAAAACGAAAGAAATAAGCCAAACAGAATCGATAGAGATAGGGTTCCATCAGAGGGAAATCGAGAGAGATAACGAGTGTGAGAACCGCGAGAGAGAGAGTTAAGGTTTTTTGGGTAAAACAGCGAGAGAGATAAAGTTTTGTTGTTCCGTTCGCGTCTTGAGAGAAGGAGAGGGTTTGGGATTCTGGGTGCACATATCGTGTTTGAGAAGAGAAGATTGAGTTGGGATTTTCTGAACACATGCATCGTGAGAGAGAGGAGGCAGATGAGTGTTGGCTTCTTTTAATTTTTGTTTTGTTAATAACATTAGGATTAGCTTATTATTAATATTAATTAACTATTATTATTATTATTTTTAATTAATAAAACAATGACTAATATACTCTCTTTTTTTAAAAACGAAAAATATAATGATAATAATAATTGAATAATTAGATCAGGTTGCTTGGTGGTGACATTTGTCACCATCTCTATTTAGGAAATTTTTAGTATTTTCTTTTCTTTTTTTTATTTGTACTATGTTGTTTTCTTGGTATACCCGTACCATCTTGCTTCCCGTTTGCCTCGAATTTTCGGTTTTTTTTATCAACGATGCATCATATTCTGATACTCCACATGAGATTTTCTGAAGGCTCATTGGGCCCTTTATTTGGGCTCAAGAGTGTTATCTCTGGATTTCTTTCCAAACTTGCTTCATACAGGCTAACTGTAATACGGTGAATTGACTTTGAGATTTTTGTATCGCAAATGTGCGGATAGCAAGAGTCGCCACCGACTTTTCTTTTATCCAATTAAGGGAAGGTGAAAAGAACAGGAAAAGACCTTCATTAGATTCTGAGTAAGGGAGAAGGTTATGAAAAGGGAAGGTATTTGCACCCCTTTTCATCCGTAGTTATCTACGGGCTCTTAGTTGCTCTTAGATCATTTTCAAAAAGTGCTTTCTGTGTGTTTGAAAAAAATGTTTTGAAAAGGCATTTCGCTTTGACTTTGTAATGATTCATGTAGGAATGTATACAAAGTGTTTGGAAATGTTTTGTTTTGAAAAAAGTTTGAACTTTGACAAAAGTGTGTGGTGTGAAAAAGTATTTGATTTGAGCAAGCAACTAAAAGTCTTATTACCTACTCAGAATTGGTCGTTTTCGTGTTGTTTTACTTTCCTTTAGAATAGCGCTATCCATACCATTAGTTGGTAGGTAACCCTATTCGTTGGATGCAGAAGGGACATTCGAAGGGACATCGGATGGTCATAGAAGGCAACTTGTAGGAAGTATCCTAGCACATTCGAAGGGACTATCATCATTTTTCGTAGGCGACAATCGAGGGTCAAGATCATGTATTCGTAGGCGACATCGTGGGTCTATGATCTTTGTATCAAAGGGACTGTGATGATTTGTTTTGAAGGCAACGGTGCTAAGATACCTCTACGTTCGAGGGACATGACCATTTGTATTCGTAAAGGCAACGAGAAAGAATTACCCTAAGGGGTGCATGTGTGAAGAGAGTGTGTCAAATTCAGTTATGTTATCTTGAAATTATGAGTGATCTATGTCCAATTTTATCTTGCCATACACGCCTAATTACTAGCAGTTTATAAGGCACAAAAAATAAATTGCGGGAATATAAAGTGCGGAAAGATAAAGTCCTACGCTATTACATGGCTTTGGGGCAGATACATAATGAGAGTGCGGAAAATAAAAGTCCTAATTAAATTATTACATCCCATAGGCAATTACATAATTGAAAAAAAAACAAGAAAAAATCGTCTGAAACGGTATAACCTGCAAACAGATACATAATCGGAAAACGGAAGAAAAGTGCATAAGAGGAAAATGTTAGTAAAAACAAATATTTTTGAATGAGGGAAAAGGTTTTATGTTAGTAATGACATTAATATGATAAGATAAATTTTTGGTAATTTTTGGAATTGATTTGATAATTTAAAAACAATTAAAAGTCATTTAAATGATTAATTAGTAATTAAATAAAATATGCATGCAAAAATATTTATTTTAATATTAAAAATTAAATAAACATTTTCTGATGATAATGCAAAAAGAAAAATATTTTTTGTGATTTTTAAATGCATGATAAATTTTTTTGACTTTAGGTTAGGGTTCTTTGAGGCAATTTTTCTGTTCTTGTTCATGTGGTATGCGTTCTACATTTATAGTAGATGGATTTTGGGTTGATTTGAGGAACAAATAATGATCAATCAATGCAAAAATTATTTGATTTTGTACAAAATCAAATCTTCCTTATTTGATCCAATTTCTTCTATTTCTTGCCAAATCAATGCAAATTTCGAAATTTTCCAGCTTGTCTGAGTTACTTGGATCTTAAGAATGAGAGAAAAATCAATTTTGCAATTAATTTTGATTTTATACCTTATTTTTTAATTTAATTTGTTTTTAAATGAATAAAATCCAAATTAAATAGAAAAATAAAGACAAAATTCGTGGCATTGGGCTTGAAGGTTCCAAATAAGATAAGGAACAAGTTTAAACCAAGAAAAACTAGGCCCATTTGCAAAATTTTGGATTTTTACAAGTATTTCTCTTTGTGCACTTCTTCAAAAATGCCTAAATTGGACAAGGTGCATTTTGCTCAATTTTCCACATTTTTGAGTGTTCTTGGACTTTTTAGAAAGCTCTAAGTGTCCTTTAACCAACCTCTTTGGTTTCATCTCAATTGGAGTTTCCATGCTCAATAAATCTTCAAAACAAAAAGTTGACTTTTTGTTGACTTTGAAAAGGACCTGTAATGTTTTGATCCATACCTTCCAAATGAAGCATTTTTTGAACATTCTTGTGAGACATGAAGTTGTAGAGAATTGAATTTCCTTCAAAATGAGAGGTGGTGGAAAAATTTGTGAGGAAGTATGAAGAAGTTATGCTCAGTCAAAGTTCAGTTGACTTTTCACTGAAAAACCCTAATTTGGAAAGTTTGACTTTTGAGCAAATCTTGAGTTTTCTTGATGAATCATGATCAACCCTTGATCAAATGATGAATGTGACTTCAAAAATGAGAATGTTGACCAAAAATCAGGAAGTTTGACTGTATGTTGACCACAGTTGACTTTTTGTTCAATACAACTGATTTTCAACCACCTGAGCAATTGTCTGAGGAAATTTGGCTTTTGAGGCTTGAAACTTGGCATGGAGAGTCTTTGAAGCATATGAGGAGGCATGATGACCATTGGAGATGTTGGAAGTCCATCTGGATCTGAGAATTGCCAAACCCTAGTTTGGGTTGATTGTCTAGGAGAGGGTTTGTATGGTCAACCCTTGAGGAATCCTTGAGTATGGATGTATGAAATGTTTTGAGAAGTAGGAGGGCAAATTTTGGGGTATGACAGCTGCCCCTGTTCAATCTGCTTATACTGGAAGGGTTAGATTGGCATGCTTGCCTTTTGTGACCTGGAGGTAGAAGATGATTGAACACTCGAGTACACCTAAAAATTTGCACTCGCTGTTGACTGATGATGCGGGAATGGGCTTACAGATGCCATTTGGAGAAGGTGGAGACTTCGTTGGGGAATGGGCTTAAGATGGGCTTAAGATGCGGGATTACGCTAGACTCGAGATCGTTGTCAGGATAGGAGAATTGTCGGAGATGGACTTAAGATGCCATCTGAAAAGATTGATGCTGGGGAGTGAGCCGTACGCTAGGCTCTGTAGATGAAAGGGGGCACGGAGATGGGCTTAAGATGCCATCCAGAGAGGGTCGTACGTTAGACTTCGTGCTCATCTTTGAATGAAGTTATTAGTTTGTATTGGTTTTTAACCAAATATGCAGCATTCTGAAAGTGGAGAAATGTTGATAAGTAGTCGAAGATGGGCTTAAGATGCCATCCAAGGAAACTGAGTCGTACGCTAGACTCTGTAGTTGCTGTTGATAATAAGAGAGAGTCAGAATAATCCTTCGTGTCGATTACTCTGAGAGGATAATAGGTAGCAAAATATGGATAGCTTCCCCTGTTGTGCTTCGGGTATTGATCCAATGCCTGTTATCGGAGGATAACTTGTGTGATCGTTCAGATAGTTTTCCCGTCTGGCTTCGGGCATTAATCTTGGATCTTTTGTCGGAGGACAAGTAGGGCGGTCGTTCGGATAGTTTTCTCGTCTGGCTTCGGGCATTAATCCTGGACCAGTTGTCGGAGGACAACTAGGGCGGTCATTCAGATAGTTTTCCCGTTTGGCTTCGGGCATTAATCCCGGACCAGTTGTCGGAGGACAACTAGGGCGGTCGTTCAGATAGTTTTCCCGTCTGGCTTCGGGCATTAATACTGGACCTGTTTGTTTTAGAAGTGATTTTCACCTGTTTTGGGAAAAACAAAAGAAACTTTGATAGAATATCGTTAGTCTTATGCAAATTATGATGCATGACAATGTGTATGAATGACATATGCACAAATTATGATTTTCATGAATAATGTATGAATGATAGACGTTGTGGTATTTCAAAACATATCCATCTTGAGGAAGATGTGGATGCTCTGCTTGGAGATTTCTGACTTTTGTTTGGGGACAAAATGGATTGGAAACCCTGAGAAGAAAGATAACCTTGATTCCTCCGATGCACTATCTGACCAAGTCTTGAGCCTAGATATTGTTGAGGATGGTAGAGATCGAGAGATGCGCCGCTGAGGATCTTGTGCATAGACCTTGCTGGGGGGAAAAATTAGGAGGCGCTTTACTGGGGATGTTGCGCGTAGATCCTGTTGGAGAGCATTTGATAGTTGCTGGGAGACCGGGTTAGAAGAATCTGGAGCCCGTCGAAATCTCTGGCTGGGGAATAAAAGATGTAGGTTTCCTTCGATGCACTATCTGACCATGTCTCAAGTATGGATAATGCTGCTGTCGGGGAGGTGATGATTGCTGAGAGATATTTTGCTGGGGATACCTCTGCTGGTGATGAATCGTTACTGCTTGGAAATCTGTTGGGGAAATTTTGCGATGAGTGACATCTCTGTGGGGATCGTGCTCTGCAGGGGAACCGTATTGGTGACTTTCGTCGTCATCTCAATTCCTAGAGCCTGTAGTAATTACCCTTGTTCGTTCACTTTTCGCATGTTTGTAAATGGATTCTTATTGTCAGATGCATATAATCATTCAAAGCAAACGTTGGACTTTATGCAAACAACAACAGTGAAAATTGTAAAGAGAAAGAACTTGTATTAATTTTAAAATGCGGCGTATGGCCAAGTAGTTTGTACACAAGAAAAGGTAAAAAAGCTATGCGGAAACAATCTCGTTAAGTTTCAACTATGCTAGTACTCATATATTTCTACTATCTCATCTCCTTGCTGTCAGTAGAAAGTGAGTGAATTGATTTTTGCCATTTGAATCTTGAATGCTGATAGTAGTCTGTAGATAAGTGATCTGGACGAGACATAGTCGTACGCTTAAATCCCTAACTTTTGCCTAGACCGCCCTTTCGGGTTTTCAGCCTACCGGGATACCCTTTTTTGCCCAAGCCGCCTTTGCAGGTTTTCGACTTGCCGGGTGTACATGTTTTGTATATATCCTTAACTTTTGCCCAAACCCTTTTGGTTCGCCAGGATGCCCTTATTTTTGCCTAGGTCAGTCGACCTAGCGGGTCTCTTTTATGCGTAGTATTTTTTGACTATGTCTGCGTTCACAGGGTGTGGGAAGTCTTCACCATCCATAGTGCTAAGTATCATAGCTCCGCCAGAAAATACTATCTTGACCACAAATGGTCCCTCGTAGGTGGGAGTCCATTTGCCCCTGGGATCACCTTGTGGAAGGATGATGCGCTTGACTACTAGATCACCAACTTGGTAGACTCGGTGCTTGACCTTCTTGTTAAATGCTCTGATCATTCGCTTATGATAGATCTGTATGTGGCAGATGGATGCGAGTCGCTTCTCATCAATCAAGTTAATCTGGTCAAGGCGAGTCTGGACCCAATCGTCTTCGTCTAACTCTGCGTCTTGGAGGACTCTGGTAGAGGGTATCTGAACCTTAATTGGTAGGACTTCTTCCATACCGTATACCAGAGAGAAGGGGGTTGCCCCTGTTGATGTTCGTACTGTAGTGCGATAACCATGAAGAGCAAATGGCAACATCTCATGCCAATCTTTGTAAGTCAACATCTTACGTATAATCTTCTTAATGTTCTTGTTGGCGGCTTCTGCGCCATTCATCTTAGGCCGATAAGGAGAAGAGTGTGGTGCTTGATCTTGAGCGCGTGCGAGTTCGGTGATCATATTGTTGTTGAGATTAGAGCCATTATCTGTGATAATCCTTTCGGAGTGCCATACCGGCGGATAAGATTATGTTTGATGAATCGAGCCACATTCTTGGTAATCTGACGAAGCTTACCCACTTGGTGAAATAGTCAATTGCCATAAGGATGAAGCGGTGTCCGTTGGAAGCCGTGGGCTTGATTTCTCGATCATGTCAATGCCCCACATTGCAAAGGCCAAGGAGCTGTTAGAACATTCGAGTCGGAGGTACGTGCACTTTGTCTGCATAAATCTGGCATTTGTGACAAGATCGAGCATAGCGGTGACAATCAGCTTCCATTGTGGACCAATAATAACTTGTTCTCAAAATCTTCTTGGCCATGGTGTGTCCACTGGAGTGGGTACCAAATGCGCCTTCGTGTAACTCTTCCATGATACGTGCTGCTGTTTTCTGGTCCACACAGCGGAGTAAGCACAAGTCGTGATTGTGTTTGTATAAGATGTCGTTGCTGAGGAAGAATTTGGATGCAAACCTTCTTAAAAACTTACTATCGTTGACAGATGCCCCTGCGAGATATTCCTGAGTCTCAAGATACTTCTTCACGTCGTAGTACCAAGGTTTCTCTTCTGCATCAAGTTTATAACAGTACACTGGTTCGTCAAACTTTTCAATGATGATCTGGGGAGCCTCGTTATCCCATCTGACCTTGAACATAGACGACATAGTAGCCAATGCGTCTGCCAACTGATTCTCTTCTCGTGGAATGTGATTGAAAGTGATCTCTTCGAAGTAGGGGATCAAACTCAAAACATGCTCTCGATACGGAATGAGATTCGGATGCTTCGTATCCCACTCGCCCTTAATCTGACTGATCACTAAAGTTGAGTCTCCATACACTTGCAAGAACTTGATTCTTAGGTCAATAGCAGCTTTGATACCCATGATGCACGCTTCGTATTCGGCCATGTTGTTAGTGCAGCTAAAACATAATCTGGCGGTGAAAGGTGTATATCCGCCTTTAGGAGATGTAATGATGGCGCCAATGCCATTGCCAAGTGCGTTTGAGGCTCCATCAAAGACCATGGTCCATCGGGATCCTTGTTCAGGTCCTTAAATCCGGGCCAGTTC
The DNA here is from genome assembly GCA_021764765.1 of Vicia sativa. Classification (NCBI taxonomy): domain Eukaryota; kingdom Viridiplantae; phylum Streptophyta; class Magnoliopsida; order Fabales; family Fabaceae; genus Vicia; species Vicia sativa. The sequence continues at coordinate 3,417,689 of CM038795.1, forward strand.
TTCACAATCGATGACTAGTAAAATATCTTCATCGGAAATTGCATGAGTAGTCATCTACGACTTGATGAGCCAAATGATCGTACTACACTTCCTTTGATTGCTTTAGAAGTATCTTGGATGTCGTTCGGTCAAGATCATTTGCCATCTTGCTATTCTTCGGAGAGAGCGGGTTTCTCAAATATGTATTTTATCGGATCCATCTTGGAAATCAACAAGGTAGTGTGAGTCAACATATCTTCTTAGTCGTGACCGAGCAAAGCGCAAAGTTTTCTTTTGTGAGTATCTTGTTTCACGATCGATAAACTTTTGCTAAGGTAGTATATTGCATACTCTTTTCGACCGGACTCGTCATGTTTCCCCAACACACACCCATTGAGTTCTCTAACACCGCAAGTACATGATAAGAGGTCTTCCTTCGGCGGCATCGGGATATGAGGATTACATGGGGTACTCCTTGATTTTGTCAAAAGCGATCTGGCAATCTTCGTTCCATTCTACTACTTGATCTTTCTTCAGTAACTTAAAAATTGGCTCACAAGTAGCAGTTAGATGTGCAATGAATCTGGCAATGTAATTCAATCGGCCCAAGAAACCTCTGACTTCTTTCTCGGTGCGGGGAGCTGGCATCTCTTGAATAGCTTTAACCTTGGCGGGGTCAACTTCAATACCTTTACCACTGACAATAAACCCTAGGAGCTTACCGGATCTGACTCCAAAGGTGCACTTGTTGGGATTAAGTCTTAGTTTGTACTTCTTCAGTCTATCAAATAGTTTCCGCAAATGATCGAGATGTTCTTCTTCAGTCTGTGATCGAGCTATCATGTCGTCGACGTAGACCTCTATCTCGTGATGAATCATGTCATGAAATAACGTCACCATAGCACGCTAATAAGTGGCGCCCGCGTTCTTCAGTCCGAACGACATGACCTTGTAGTAGAAAGTGCCCCACTGTGTAACAAAAGTAGTCTTCTCCATGTCTTTGGGAGCCATTTTGATCTGATTGTAACCGGAGAAACCATCCATGAAGGAGAAAACCTTATCTTTGCGGTGTTGTCAACGAACATCAATATGAGGAAGTGGAAAATCGTCTTCGGACTCGCTTTGTTCAGATCTCTGTACTCCACACACATTCGTACTTTGCCATCCTTCTTGGGCACAGGCACCACATTAGCCACCCACTGTGGATAGGAAGTAACAGCTAGGAAACCGGCGTTGAACTGCTTCATAACTTTGGCTTTGATTTTCTCGGACATCTCGGGACGCATCACGACAGACCTTCATTTCTTTGGAGAAAACCTTCTTTTGTGAGTAACCGGTGTACCACAATATCAATGTCGGACCGGCATGTCTTCGTATGACCAAGCAAAACCTCAATATAGTCTCGTAGCATCGAATCAATCTTTCTTTGACACATTCTCAAGACCCGCTCCTATCGGATCTCTTTTACTCTTCATCGGTACCCAATTCACAACCTCAACTTGCTCTTTGTGTGGTTGTATAACTCGCTCTTCTTGCTATAGCGATCGACAAGTTCTCCGGCACTTCACAATCTTCCTCACTTTCGTCTTCGGCTTGGTAGATCGGATTATCGAAGTCATATTTAGCAATAGCATAGTTTATCAACGAGATTCGGAGTGATTACGTTATCACGTGGGTGTGTGTAAGAAACACATAGCTTTTGAAGGGGTGATAAAGTAAAGAAAAGCAATAATTAAATGCAAAAGTCCAACGATTTTATTGAATGAAAATATGCAAATGACAGATAATAACCCTCACAAACGAGCCATGATGCCCCGGGTAAGGCACTAGGCTTTAGAGTTTATTGTTCAAAATATAGAAAACGAAAAGCAAAACAAAAACAAAATTACTCTGTCTAAAGGAGATTGGTATGCGTCTTCAATCTTCCAATTCTTGAGTCCGTTGTCGAGTTGGGAGATCCACTTGCGATGTCGAAGTCGTGTCGTCTTCTATAGCATGGATTCCACTTTGGCTGATGGGGAAAGGAAGTTTCTCGGCACGTTCGCAGCGTATCATCTTCTGACCTTTGATGGTGAAGCCTAAACCAGTCTTGTCAGATTTGAAAGGAAGATCGGGGAGCCGACCCCAAATAGTACTACCTCCTTCTTCAACAGCAGCTTGAGCATCCTTCAACGAGACCATCCTAAGCGGAACTTGCGTAACCGGGAGTGAGGAGAGTCAACAGGCATGACTCTGGGGATTGTTTCAAAAGCTTGACAGGGAGTCTCAAAGAATTCGCCTTCCACCTCGAGATAACGGAATGACTGTAGATGACTGACCATATATTCCTCTTCACCACATACTGTAACAACCTTCCCTCTCCTGGGTATTTGGGTTTGATGGTAGAGTAACAAGGGCGTTCGAGGCGGTAGGCAAGACGGATGTCCATGACAAAGAAAGTGGAATCAAAAGTCTGGGAACCGACTTTAACAAACAGAAGGAGCTCTCCAAGTACTGTTCGCTTAGAACCATCAAAAGCTCTCACAATTATGTCACTGGGCTTCAAAACCAATCCTTCAACATCAAGTCGATCAAAAGCAGTCTTTGGTAGAATGTTCAGAGCAGAACCAGTATCCACCAAAACATGAGATAATGTAACGCCCTTGCATTCAACAGAGATGTGCAAGGCTTTGTTGTGTTTCTTTCCGGCAAGAGCCAAATCAGCATCAGAGAAGCCTAGGCCGTTGTTGGCAGCCAGGCTAGCAATACAAACTTCAAATTAATCAGTAGTAGTGTCTTGCGGTACGTGAGCATTCTTCAGAAACTTCACCAAGGCATTAGCATGAGCCTCGGAGCACAAGAGCAGAGCAAGCATGGAGATTTTGGACGGAGTCTGTCCCAATTGTTCCACAACATTGTAGTCACTTTTCTAGATGATCTTCAGAATTTCCTCCATTTCTTGTTTGGAGGTGTCTTCAGCAACTTCCTTTGGTACTTGGTGGCGGATGATTCTTGGTTCTTTCCTCTAGTCTGGGCCGGTTGAATAGCGGGAATGCGAGTGGAGTCGTAGTGTCTTTGGAGGAGAGATATCTAGAGAGAATACTCTTCCGGTTGGTCACCTTACTAGATCCGTGATGTTGTCAATGGCGGGAATGGCGGCTTCAATAAGATCTTCATTGGTCGGAGGGTCTTGCTTGGCCATGATAATAGACATCGGATCCGTAATTCCAAGGAATAGCTTTGTCGGAGGAATATGGAACGGTCTTGGAGAAGTAATAATGAGAGGTGCCACTCTACGAGGATCGAGAGGAAATCCTTATTGTGTTAACATCAGCATAGTCTTTTGAAATCATCCCCCATCCGGTTGCCTTAACATCTTGATAGGAATCTTGTAGCTCTCGGGGCGATGTACTTCACCATGTAATCAAACTTTCCACTTGGCTGCCCCGAGGTATCCCATGCGAGCATGGCTTCATTCACATCTTGATCTTGATTTCTTAGACATGTCTTCACACAAACTCTCCACAATTGGTTTCGGGAATAGTATTTCACGGTTATCCATCATGCCTTGAACACGTCTTCTCGACCAAGCACAACCATCGGTGCGGATGGGCTGCGACAATTCTCTGGGCATCACAGGTTGACATCGGCTTGCAGCAAATTCTTCTTGGCGGTCATCATGGAATGGTCAAGTCATCTATGTTGAAAACGTAAGAGTTCTCGCCAATAGCATTGGAACTTTTGTCATGGTTAGGCATAGGCGCGTTGATCACATTTGGAGTCTCAGCGGAGGATCAAACTCAATGCTTAGCTTGATCATATCTTGAATTTTGTTCTTGAGCCCAGCGGTTATCGGTGTCGTGCCAGGATGTTGGAGTGGTAAGCACACTTAGCATTAGGATCGTATCTCGGAGGAAGTGTTGACACTCGAGGAGGATCCTTCAATGTCGACTATGCTTTCAACATGTGTTGCAAGGCTTGCGACAATGGCATGTTGATCTTCGTAAATCTTCGTGGCGCGTTACAGTTCGCGCATTATCTCGAGATTGTGCTGATGTGGGATTGGAGATCACAAGCCCCGAGATGGGCCGGTCGGTCTTGGCTCGGCTTTTCGACCATACAGCATTGGCTTCTTTCTTACCACCAAAGATCTCTTTGCGCATTTGATGATGACTCTACATGAATCTTTCCGCTCTTGATACCAGCTTGCATTCTCCATCAATATCATTTCGGTGAATCCGGTGAAGAGTTTCTAATCAGATGATTGAAGAATGGGCCTATCAGTGTTCCCATAAACATATCAACCAACTCCCTATTGGACAAGGGTGGTTGAACTCGGCCTGCTAGATCTCTCCATTTCTGAGCATATTCTTTGAATTTTTCATCACGACCCATAGACATGCTTTGTAGTTGCATGCGAGTGGGTGTCAATTCAGCATTGTACTCATCATGCAGAAAGCACGCTAAGTCACTCCAAGTACGGATACGGTCATTCTCTAGCTGACAATACCATTCCAATTGAGTTCCGTACAAACTTTCTTGAAAATAATGCATCCACAACTTTCTGTCATCAGTGTGGGGGTTGATCTTTTGAACATAGGACTTCAAATGCAGCTTCGGACAAGAAATGCCATCATACTTGGCAAAAGTAGGAACTTTGAACTTGGGAGGAATCACCACACCAGGAACAAGACTCAGATCATCAAAATTCAGCCCGGACATCTTCAGGTTTTCCACAGCATTCAGACGGTCTTCAAGTTGCTTGTACTTGTCATCTTCCTCAGAGTACTGGTCATTGTCATAGTGATCTTCTCTGTCCTTCTCAGGCTCACGCTGACTGCCTTCTTCATTACCCTTGACACTTCCCTTAGTCTTGACACTCCCTTCTGAGAGCTCTATCCGGCTGACCACTTTAGGGCCACCTTTGTAACGTCTTCCCATGTTGAGAACACCAACGACCCTCTTCTTTACATGAGCTTCTTGGATCTTCTTGGCCTTGGACCAAGTGATGAATATTTCACAGGCCCGGGCATTACGAGCACGGAGATCTTTGTGATCTGTTCAAGAGCCATTTATGCTAAAATAAATAGCGAGAAAATGAGAAAACCAATCTTCAATGTACCTGTTATGAGATGTTATGCCATGATATGCGATGTTTATGCAGATGCAATGCAATGTTTTCAAGGACCTTAGAAATTTAAATTTGTTAAACAAGCACGAACAAACATTTATTAGTTCTTCTTTTATTCTTTTTCTTTTTAAGTACAAAAGATAGTTCGAAACAATAAAATAAAAGAACAAAAATCCTAGAGCTCTAAGTCTCCCAAGGGCGCTTCCTCTTGGTGCCGAGGTAGGCGTTGATGTTCCGCTCCTCGTGAAGTAGCTTTGTCAACTCTAGTACCTTCTTCTCGCTTGCATAACAGAGCTTGAATGTATCCCTTTCTTCTTTAAAGAATCCGGATCTCTTCAAGTCTTCAAAATCGGTAGGCATGTCGGGATGGAGAGCGATTATAGGGTATCACCTATAGCAACCGGTTCCATAATTCTTGGTAGAGCAGTGAATGGCATCATGAGGTTTTGAGCTCGAGCTCGCACCCATTTGAGGTAAGGTTCCCAAGGAATGGAGTTTTGGTGCCCCAAAGTCTTGGTATCGATCTTCTTTACCATGCCCCAGCGTGTATGAACCTTAAATAATTACGGAGATCGTGATTGTAATCGAACACAATATCTTGGAGAAGCATATCATGAGGACCATCTCTTGAGCAAAACCAAAGCGGCGTAGAGCTAGAAGGGTTGTAAGTAATACCTCCCCTTATACCAAGGAGTGGTACATTAGAATTCTCCTGGCCTCGATGAATGTGAAGTCCTTTTGAGAGAAAAGACTCCAACGGATATCTGAGTGAGAGAGTGACATTAGTCTTTGAGACCACTTCAACCTTTGCTCATTCTTCAAAACTAATGGAGGAAGGTGCGAAATAAACCACCTGGAAAGTAACGGTATACAACACATGAGATTTCCTTGTCTTTTGATAATCAGTGTAGAGAGAATGTAGAATATCTCCAAGTAAAGTAGGCACTGGATTACGGGTAAGGAATAACTTGATGGCGTTGACATCTATGAATTGATCCGAGTTAGGAAATAGAATCAAACCATAGATTAGCAAGGCCACAATGTCTTCGAATGCATGGAAACTCATAACTTTGAGGAATTCTCGGGCTTTCTTAATTAGGAACTTGGCAAGTAAACCCTTAACTCCGCTTCTTGTTTCCCAATTGGCTTCAATGTCTTTTAGATGTAATCTGATGCAATGTCTTCGTGCCAAGGACCTTTTCTAAACGGTGAATGGCATTTGATCAAGAATAGGTATCCCAAGTAGCTTAGAATTCTTCAAGGTAGGAACTAGCGATAATCAGGAATGTAAAGCAATGGTGTTTCGGATCAAGAAGCTGGAACAAGACATGCATCATATCTTCTTCAAAACAGGAGATAACCAAGTCAAGTAGATAACCATGTCTTTTGATGGCGGGCATGATCGGGAATTTAAAATCAATTCTTTGAGTTGAGAAGGTATACCCATGAAGTTGATTGGATAGTCTTTCTAGAAGCCATAATCCTACAAAGCAGCAAAGATAAATCCCTAGGTCCTTGAAATAGTTAGAAATGATATACAGCATAATGATGTCATGTTTAGCACAAACAATTCACACAATGAGCCTAGGTTTAAGGCTTGCATGAGGTATAGGTGATTACCCACAAAAAGTTTGAGTTGGTTCATCACATCCTATAATAGTAACGGGTTCTAGGAATCTCATATCATTGATCTTTCGTAGCGTTTATTTTAATCGACTACCAAGTGGTCGACCGAAAATATCCCAAAAGTCGATCTTAATGAGCGTAGCATCGTATCAAACCTTAGTTTGTACCAAAGCCGACCTCTAATGGCCAAGATGGGTCAATTAAGGTTCTAAAAGTTTAGTTAGTCTTGATGACACCAAGCCAAATACTATCCTCAACTTGAAGAGTATCGGGACATCCAAAGTCACACAATAGCCATCATGTTGTGATATGATATCGTCTAGCAGTCATGATTATTACTACTTACCTAAATGGAAACCGAATCCGGTGTAGGATCCCCAACAAATATAATACCCAAGCAACCCTTAAAGATAAAGCATATAAATCAAACAAAAGCGATAAAGTGATCTAGAAATCCTAAGGCATTCTCTCTTTAGGGTGTCTCCCGGTAGTCGGATTACAATACGGTGAACGGATTTTGAGATTTTATATGCGTATATGCGGATAGCAAGTCGCCACCGACTTTTCTTTTATCAATTAAGGAAGGTGAAAAAGAGCAGGAAAAGACCGTTAGATTACGAGTAAGGGAGAAGGTTATGAAAAGGAAGGTATTAGCACCCGCACTTTCAAGTGATTATCTACAGCTCTTAGTTGCTCTTAGATCATTTTCAAAAGTGCTTTCTGTGTTTGAAAAAAATGTTTTGAAAAGGCATTTCGCTTTGACTTTGTAATGATTCATGTAGGAATGTATACAAAGTGTTTGGAAATGTTTTGTTTTGAAAAAGTTTGAACTTTGACAAAAGTGTGTGGTGTGAAAAGTATTTGATTTGAGCAAGCAACTAAAAGTCTTATTACCTACTCAGAATTGGTCGTTTTCGTGTTGTTTTACTTTCCTTTAGAATAGCGCTATCCATACCATTAGTTGGTAGGTAACCCTATTCGTTGGATGCAGAAGGGACATTCGAAGGGACATCGGATGGTCATAGAAGGCAACTTGTGGGAAGTATCCTAGCATTCAGAGGACTATCATCATTTTCGTGGCGACAATCAAGGGTCAAGATCATGTATTCGTGGCGACATCGTGGGTCTATGATATTTGTATCGAAGGGCTGTGATGATTTGTTTGAAACAGCGGTGCTAGGATACCTCTACGTTCGAGGATATGACCATTTGTATTCGTAAAACAAACGAGAGAATTACCCTAAGGGTGCATGTGTGAAGAGTGTGTCAAATTCAGTTATGTTATCTTGAAATTATGAGTGATCTATGTCCAATTTTATCTTGCCATACACGCCTAATTACTAGCAGTTTATAAGGCACAAAAAATAAATTGCGGGAATATAAAGTGCGGAAAGATAAAGTCCTACGCTATTACATGGCTTTGGGGCAGATACATAATGAGAGTGCGGAAAATAAAAGTCCTAATTAAACTATTACATCCCATAGGCAATTACATAATTGAAAAAAAAAAACAAGAAAAAATCGTCTGAAACGGTATAACCTGCAAACAGATACATAATCGGAAAACGGAAGAAAAGTGCATAAGAGGAAAATGTTAGTAAAAACAAATATTTTTGAATGAGGGAAAAGGTTTTATGTTAGTAATGACATTAATATGATAAGATAAATTTTTGGTAATTTTTGGAATTGATTTGATAATTTAAAAACAATTAAAAGTCATTTAAATGATTAATTAGTAATTAAATAAAATATGCATGCAAAAATATTTATTTTAATATTAAAAATTAAATAAACATTTTCTGATGATAATGCAAAAAGAAAAATATTTTTTGTGATTTTTAAATGCATGATAAATTTTTTTGACTTTAGGTTAGGGTTCTTTGAGGCAATTTTTCTGTTCTTGTTCATGTGGTATGCATTGTACATTTATAGTAGATGGATTTTGGGTTTATTTGAGGAACAAATAATGATCAATCAATGCAAAAATTATTTGATTTTGTACAAAATCAAATCTTCCTTATTTGATCCAATTTCTTCAATTTCTTGCCAAATCAATGCAAATTTCGAAATTTGCCAGCTTGTGTGAGTTACTTGGATCTTAAGAATGAGACAAAAATCAATTTTGCAATTAATTTTGATTTTATACCTTATTTTTTAATTTAATTTGTTTTTAAATGAATAAAATCCAAATTAAATAGAAAAATAAAGACAAAATTCGTGGCATTGGGCTTGAAGGTTCCAAATAAGATAAGGAACAAGTTTAAACCAAGAAAAACTAGGCCCATTTGCAAAATTTTGGATTTTTACAAGTATTTCTCTTTGTGCACTTCTTCAAAAATGCCCAACTTGGACAAGGTGTATTTTGCTCAATTTTCCACATTTTTGAGTGTTATTGGACTTTTTAGAAAGCTATAAGTGTCCTCTAACCAACCTCTTTGGTTTCATCTCAATTGGAGTTTCCATGCTCAACAAATCTTTAAAACAAAAAGTTGACTTTTTGTTGACTTTGAAAACGACCTGTAATGTTTTGATCCATACCTTCCGAATGAAGCATTTTTTGAACATTCTTGTGAGACATGAAGTTGTAGAGAATTGAATTTCCTTCAAAATGAGAGGTGGTGGAAAAATTTGTGAGGAAGTATGAAGAAGTTATGCTCAGTCAAAGTTCAGTTGACTTTTCACTAAGAAACCCTAATTTGGAAAGTTTGACTTTTGAGCAAATCTTGAGTTTTCTTGATGAATCATGATCAACCCTTGATCAAATGATGAATGTGACTTCAAAATGAGAATGTTGACCAAAATCAGGAAGTTTGTTGTATGTTGACCACGTTGACTTTTTGTTCAATCTGATTGATTTTCAACCACGAGCAGTTAATAGGAAATTTGGCTTGTGAGGCTTGAAACTTGGCATGGAGAGTCTTTGAAGAATATGAGGAGGCATGATGACCATTGGAGATGTTGGAAGTCCATCTGGATCTGAGAAATGCCAAACCCTAGTTTGGGTTGATTGTCTAGGAGAGGGTTTGTCTGGTCAACCCTTGAGGAATCCTTGAGTATGGATGTATGTAATGTTTTGAGAAGTAGGAGGGAAAATTTTGGGGTATGACACTAACTCTAAACTTTTATCTTTTCAATTTATTTATTTTTATGTAAATGATATCTTTTTTTTGTGCGATGTAGGAATTAGCTCTGATAGTTTCTATTTGATGACTTATCGATTAAACTATTAGTTGATTTTTCATCAAACAGAAAAATCGTTTCTAATAATTATTTAAGTTTCCGCTTGTATTGTGTGGTAATTATCTATTTATTCGGTATTTATTCACCATTGTACACTTCGCACACGACCAACATTAAAATTAATCTGATTCCACATGTCATTTCAGCACGTATCTAAAAACACTTTCATAATTAAAATTCCAAACCTCGACCCAACGTCGAGTTGTTTTCAAATTTTTTTTTCATAATAAATTTAGATGGGGTTTGTTTAAATCGTTAGACGTTAGCTTGATGATTTAAACAAATTTGAAGTTTTTTAGGTTGTTAGGTGATAGCCTAATAAGTTAAAAAACTTCTACCCATGTTTTAACAAAAACTTAGTGTGTGACATTCGATTAAATTGTTGGATGATAGCCCGACGGTTTAATTAAATTTAAAGTATTCGGGTCGTTAGATGATAGCCTAATGATTTAAATACTTTTATTCGCACACTTAATAATTGGGAACTTTGTTTCACTTCATTTGTCTTCATAATAAGTATTTTGGATGAGAGATAATTGGTTGAACTTGCTCGCCAATTTCAAATATTTGAATCATTAGATGATAGCCTAATGTTTCAGTATTTGTCATCCACAACTTAAAATCAAATCAACTCACTCAAATTATTTCATCGCTCATATGCGATCATCGAACTCTTTTCCAACGGAAGAGTGTGCAATAGTCATTTCAAACGAATGAGGGCTTAAGCTTTTCAAACAAACTAAACAAGTCCAAGTTCAAGCATTTGAAATGTCTAAATGCACGATTTTTCTTATAAAATCAACACAACCAACTTAAAACCTTTTTAAGAGGAACTACGGAGTTTTGACTTTCCGATTGCACAAGGGAATACGTAGGCACACGGTTCCGAAACCGTGCCAAACTCAAAATAATAATAAACAAACCCTTTTCTCCTTTTTATTCATAACTTAGCGATAAACACACACCCAAAAACTTAGAACTAAAAGGGTCCCATCGAGTATGATGAATGTAAGGGGTGCTAATACCTTCCCCTTACATAACCTACTCCCGATTCCATATTTTTGGTCACGTAGACCGCCTTATCCGCATTTGTGGGGTTTTATCTATATTTTCCCGTTCCTTTTGGAAAATAAAATTAGGTGGCGATTTCATTAGTTTTCGGAATTTAAACGATTTTTGAAAATCGAGTTGCTTTAGTTGGGACTTCACTGGGGACTGATTTTAAAGTTATTTTTAACTAAGCGAGTCAACCCTAGTTTAGTTCTTCGCATGGGTGTTGTGTTTGTTTATTGCTCTGATGATTATTGCCTATTATTTCTTTATATTTTGTATGTTACCCTATTGACATATTGCAATATTGGGAAATTATTGGTTATGGTTTGTAGATAAGCCCAATACCCAGGCTTCTAGGTAACATTTAGGATAGAGGGGTTGCGTAGCCTAGGTCCCCCTAACTCTAATGTCTTGTGGATCGAAGCGAAGACTCCGGCTTAGAGTTGGTTGTTTTAAGGAAGTTTTTGCCCCGCACGATAGTGCAGGACATCAATTTCCGAACAAATGGCCTATAACTCTAAGTTGTTCTTTAAGGTATCCAAACCGAGATCGACCGCTCAAAAATAAAGGATTTTGAGTATCCCTTTAAGAGACGTTTCTTGGAGTATACTTTTGGAAATATTATCACCACGTAGGCCGTTCGCGTGATGATAATGTTTGTTAAAAAGGGATATGAGACTCCAAGAAACATTTAGCAAAAAAAAACTTTAGAACCAACCATGTATGGGGAATTGTTGGGTAGACGTCGAAACTAAGGCCGACCTTCCTTTTAAACCTTTGTCTGTTTAACTTTACCTGTAACTTTGCGCATAACATCAATATGTAATGCATCACTATACATTCTTACATGCATTGCCATTGCATTGCATTCACAAATAAATAAATAAATAAATAAATCATTTGCATTCAAAAATAGAAATAAAATAATGCATATGCATTCATCAACATCATGCACTCTCCTCAAAAAAGCTCATGTCACCTTTTGTTCGGCGGTTAGTGATTTCCTGCACTCATGGCAAGTCGATAGACCAATTGGAACATAATCAAGTTGTGATAAGAGACACGGAAGGCGTGAAAGACAAGGTGGATCAAATGTTGGAAGCCATGCTAGCTTCTTGAGGAGAATAATGTCGGGATGCTCTACTGAGATCATGTCGATTCCATGTGGGTTACCGTTATGTCTAATCCATATCGATTCTTCTCGCATGTGGATGATCCTATTCAACCTCAATTGGTGCTCAATGTTCTATCTAACGCAATCCTGCGGTCCAAGCAGTCAGTTGTTCAAGAAGATTGTATCCCACATCCTCAGGCTGCTAAGAAGCCTAGGGTTGACAACTACGTGCAAAATCCTCAAGGAACGAATTCAATGGTCAACACCATAGCTCCTCAAGATATTGAAGCCAGGCGAATGTGTTTTGATTTGAAAGAACAATTGAGGGTTTTGAATGGAAACGATACTATTGGTCTGGATGCTGCTGACCTTTGTTTAGTGTCAGACGTCGTGATTCCACCAAAGTTTAAAATGCCAAACTTTGAGAAGTACAAAGGTGTTAGTTGTCCAGAGACTCATTTGAAGATGTTTGTTCGCAAGATGTCTGCATATGCTCATGATGAAAAGTTTCTCATCCATTGTTTTCAAAAGCGGTCTTAGTGGGGCATCTACGGATTGGTATACAATTGGAGAAAAGGGCGTTCACAATTGGAAAGACTTATCTTCCTCATTCACGAAACAATCAAGTTCAACCTTTCCATAGCTCCACACGTATTCAATTCTGATCTTTCTCGAATATTAACGAGTCATTCAAGGAGTATGCTCAAAGATGGAGAGTTGGCTGCCCAGTTAAACCTCCATGCTCGATAGGGAGTTGGTTGACTTGTTTTGAATACCTTACCTAATTCATACTTCAAAGAATGATAGGTTGTACATCTTCAAGTTTCTACGATTTAGTGATGGTGGGAGGCATTGAGAGCAGTCGAAAGTGGGAAACTCAAGATGCCTCGGTAGCTGTGAGGAAGAATTCTTGAGAGGTTCTCAAATGGAAGAAGAGGATTATGAAACCAATGCAATTTGGGAAGCTCCGCAGCTCCCTCACATGCCTTATAATTAGACCTCCATGTATGCTTGTTTGATGTCAAGCACCCGATGTTTCTCGGTCCTGACGGCAACCATGGGGCACACTCATGCAAAAGAAACAATTCAAGGTCGTGGATATCAAAGTCAGCGTCGAATCACGCATACCTCGAAATGTCTGGAAAGAAGGAATGTTGCTCTTGATCGAATTCCGGTGACCTCTAGATCGACTTACGCCGTATAAGGTTCAAAATTCATTGGTGGTTCCCAGTTTCTTAATCCACCAAAGTTATTCCCTTGGTTATGATCATGCCATAGAGGTGGATACCATGATGATGGACGAGGCCACTCAGCGGTAGGGCTGCGCCTACAAAGCCAAAGTTCAGCAGTTGATTGACGAAGTACTTGACTCTTCAAGGAGGAAATATGTTTATGAATGGCACCCGTACTCAGTGAGCACCAAACCCACTTGAAATCCATCAGAATCGACAAGTCAAGATGGAGCTCGAAGTCTCCTCGATGATGACACTCTTGTTTCTTGTTGCATTTTCATGTGTATCTTGTTTAATTGTTTAAACTTTGTTTGCATGTAGAAACTTGTTTGTTTTTATCTTAATGCAATGAGTATGTTTTTCTTGAAGCAATCCATTCGTTATCACTCTTTATTTGATTTGAGGGCATTTTGATACCAACGTTACCAATCCTTTCGCCTAGGCAAAGATTGGAAGGAGGATGAAGATAATTGACAAATGCCAGGTCTCTAGTCGTATGCTTTCGAGTAAAAACCTTGATGATGATGTACAGGCCTTGTTTCAAATCCCCAAACATCGGAGTTATAAGGGAGATAGACCCTCGTTAACCCCTTTGAGCTTTGAAGTAGGAGTTCTTTTCTGTTCAAAAAACCCCTCATCATTTTTAACTTTGTGGCGGGTAGTGTTGATTAATCGATTGAACATTCAAAACTCATCAAGAAAGTGCGCGTCAAAGTATCGACAATGGTTATCCTTCAAAAGGTTGAGAAAGGTCATAACCTTCTATCAATAATGTGCATCAGAAGAGAATGATACCATGTTGGGTATCTCTCGCACATCAGAAGGTCAACAGATGACGATATAATAACAGTTATTCCTCATCTACCAAGGACTCAGATAGTCACAAATACTTCCAACAAATCGAAGACAGTGTAAATATTCACAACTTGTTCAAAAAAATAGAAAAGAAAAGAGTCCCGCTAAGTTGAAACTTGAAAATAAGTCGCTTAGGAAAAATTTAGGGAAATCAAAGAAAGGATTACCAACAAAGAACAAGTTGTGTGGACAAATACCAAAAGCAAAAGTTAGTGATTGTCGTGTCCAAGAAACCTCGTGTTGGTTCCATAACCATCATAGCGCCTCTCGAGAGATGAGTGCTCGTATCAGGTTAGTTGAACTTAGGACTGAAGGACATCATGGAGAATGGGCGGGCACCAAATATTTTGAGCCTAAAAATCTTTTTCTAAAAACCGTGAACCAGACCACGTTACAACCCTCAAAATTCCTAATTGAAGCATGGGTTAAAGCAAAGGCATACGACGAAGAGATCGCGTTTACCTGACTCCTACAGTGCGTGCTAAGTATCTGTGTTGGTATCATATGTTTGTCTTATCTTCCAAATTTTCAACGTTGCACTCTAAAAGTGTTTCACTCACAAAAAAGTCATGTTTTTCATACAAAACTTCAAGACGCATAAATGTTGCATTATAATTGTCACAATAAACATTCTTCTACATGTAAAACAATTATTTGACATTAAATAAGTTCTCATAATGAGCGCCCGATGAAAGTTTAACTTGTCCAAGAAGAAACTTGATTATTACTGTTGAGTTAGCGATTATTTGTATCGAGGCGGGGCGGCTTAAGGACTCAGTTGAGCATATCATAGGTTGCTTTCCAAGATTCCTTTGACTTAGGCATTGATTAAGTCAAATTGACTTCTCAATTTTTGCCAATGCAGGCGAGGTCCTACAGAGCAATCAGGCGGGTGATTTAGTCCTTCTCAAGAGCGGTTGTCTGGAGACAAATGTCGTTTCATGATTGATCAACTTGAAGAAATACTTGAGGCAGGGAAGTCTACAGGCTGTACACATGGGGGCATTTGTTCAATCGATTCGAGGCAAATACTTCGAGACGTCAAAGCCTTCAAAAAGCTCTCATTCCATCAAATTAATCGCTCACTTGTTGTTGATCTGAAGCAGTTGCTTCGTGACAATGAAGCTCTCTTAAATGGAGCAAGTGTTCGTTTCAAGAATCAATCAGTCAGAAGCAATAACTTCGAGACGTGGAGGTCTCTCTAAAGCTCATCCTGGGGCAGGTCTTCCTGATGTTTGCATAGCAATTATTCAGATACAGTGAATCTGAGGAAACAACTTGAGACGTAAAATTCTCTCCAATATTCTTTCTAAAGCAAGCATGCTGAAAAGATTTATTTTCTGAAGAAACTACTTCGAGACGTTGGAGTCTCTCCAATGTTCATCCTGGGGCATGTCTTCCATTTATGCAAAGTCCATCATTCTAAGATTTAATAGCTCCGAGGCATTTGTTGAAGTATCTTTAAAACTCCTATCGAGGCATGATATTCCCATATCAGAATATCCAGGTCCTTTGAGATGCTGATGATCAATAAAGTTTTGCTTCAGAACACAGGATACCGGGGCACTCCTTTTCAAGAAAGATTTCTAGAAGGTCTAACAGACCGGGGCAGGTTGAGATTCTGAAGTCGACATATCTCTTAAGTGAAAAATCTAATGCATCTGCAGTCCCACGCATGGGGCACGCCTGTAATCATCATTATCTGATCAATTCAGAAGTTGTGGTTCTTCTTTCAACAAGAATTAGCTTTGCAGCCTTTCCAACGACAATTCAACATTTGGAGCTTGGTCAATCATTTATTGTGCTATTTTCTTATCCTCCGAACAGTATGAGGATTCGGTTTGATAGCCATGCATCAACGGTATATTCACGCATCCGTTCATTCGTTCATTCATTATGTCGTATCATGATATACTCTTACTGCGAACCTTAGCGGGATGGGATCGTTAAAATAAAGTTGGCGAGACCTTTCGGATGACAATTTGATTTTTCTCCGGTGCAGGTGAGCGGCTTAGTTGAAAGATAATTGGCGGTGGTGTCGACTATCAAGTTAAGTCTCTTCCCCGGTGATTAATCATCCCCGTGAACTTTTGTACCAAAGTTGTCGTTTTGGATTCCCCAGTGATGTCTTCAGGCAGATATCGAGGAAACGCGTGCTCTTTGCATCAAAGCATAAAAAAAATCATGTATGTATATCATACTCTGCGTTAGCTTCGGCTATTTCTTTTGAGGACTTTTTAAATGAATGCAAATATCCTCGTAAGGATCAAATTGAAGGATTAGGCTCGGACGATATAATTTTTCTCTTCTCTCGACCTGAGTGTTATACTTGGGATCTTAATGATTTTGGTTTCTCGATCGATATTTCTTGTGAAATAGTTGTCTCTTTCGGATGGACTCTATGTTAGCAAAATTATCAATAGGGAATCCCGGTGAATTTTCCACACGGTTTTCTTCTGAGTTTCAGTGACTTAATTTACTCCAAGTAGGTCTCCTTGAGGAAAAGTTACTACATTATTCTTGTATTTTCAAGATTTCTTCGGATAAGAATCTTAATGATTCTATATTGACCCAAATTTTATTCTGACGTCCTCGAAAACTTTGAACCACGGTGTGTTTATTTCCCAGAAGGTTATCAAATACTCACCAATAAATATCCTGGTAGGGTGTTTATTGATCCGGATATTTTTCTCGACTCGGAAGTTGATCCACATATCCACTCTACAACGCATTGTCTATCAATGCCATCAAATTAAAGATCATTACAGAAGTTTTTCAATCGCGGGCAGATCGATTCTTATTCTTGGTAAAGCTATCAATACAAATTGAAGATCTTGTCCTCGAAGGGTTGTTCAACATGTCTGCCATGTTGATGGATCTCTCGTGACGTCGGAAAAAAGATTTCAAGCTTGTAAACATCTATATCACACGGTGTCTTTGGATATTATTTTGTTTATCCCCGAAGAATTGTATTCTCGATTATCTGGTTAGATTCTGCTAACTCGGAAGTTACATGGTCAAGACAGGCATGCCATGGTTCCTCTACCTTCGTGCACAATTACGATATTGTTCTAGCCATATATCTTCGTTGGTGCGGGTGTTCCTTAACTCTTTGGGATTTTCAGACAAATTCTCGATCATATCTTCGTTAAAGTTTGCGGGTATTCTTTAACTCTTTGGGATCTTCAGACAGTTTCTCAATTTCATCTTCGTTAAGGTCTGCGGGTATTCCTTAACTTCCTGGAATTTTCTGACAAATTCTCAATCATATCAAATTCTTAATTTACCTTTTTTTCTTTGTCGCTTGAGAAGTTCGGTTTTCTTCTCATAGCATTTTCGTTAAGACATCCTGAGATGACTTAATCCATTGTTTTTCTGTGTCGCTTGAGAAGTTCGGTTTTCTTCTCATGGCATTTTCATTAAAACTTGTTGTTTTATTTACTCATTTTTGTACTCGATTATCCCCAGTATTGTTGAGATTTCCTAATTCTTTCTCAATTGCTACTGATGTTGCTAATGCACTATGACGATGCATAACCAGATTTTACTGTTCAAGCGTTTTCTTGACTCTATAGTCGAGGTATTTGACCTGGTTTTGGTACCCCGTGTCGGGTAAAATTTTGGGGTTCTTTTAGTATTCAATCCTCTTCCACCTTGAACGTTCGAAAGCTGTCGCTTTTTCTCACTTATCAGGTTTAAGATGATTGAATAGGGGCAACTGTCGCACCCCAAAATTTTCCCCTTTGTTTCACCTTGGTGATTCATTTTTCATCATAGATGTTCAATCATGGTGGCTTCAGAAAAATTCTATAGGGGAAATTTTCATGAAAAAATTATGTTTGATTTCTAAAGAGAACTTTCGTTTTGCTATTAATTCAGTATAATTCGAATTTCAAAAAGGGTCATTTGCTTTTGGGATTGGCATTCAAAAATAATTATTTGTTTTGTTTTCGGAATTTAATTTTTTAAAGGATTTATTTGTTCTTGGAATTTAAATTCATCAAGAAGATTCAAGCTAAGGTTAATTCATCTTTTGAGTACAGTGCAATATTCTTTCAGATGAGATGTTACGGATGTCATTCAAATTTGTATTCATTTGTCAAGTTCTACAGATTACAATACCTTTTGGCGAGAGGAAAATGGAATTAAGTTTGAAATTGAAGAAACAAGTTGTTCTATTAATTTGATTAAATGTGAGTTACAAAATTTACAAAGTATTCAAATCCTATCATGGAAATTAC
The DNA here is from genome assembly GCA_021764765.1 of Vicia sativa. Classification (NCBI taxonomy): domain Eukaryota; kingdom Viridiplantae; phylum Streptophyta; class Magnoliopsida; order Fabales; family Fabaceae; genus Vicia; species Vicia sativa. Next base: position 3,436,139 of record CM038795.1, read on the forward strand.
AAGTTTGTTACAAAGGATTCGTAAATTACAATTCTAAATCCTAAAAGGTAAACTTTCGTAGCATCTTCAAAGTCTTCATGTCTTCAAGTCCATCGCGATCCTTTCTTCTACTTTGCTTTACTTTCTCCCTACCACCATTGCCATCATCCAATGTTACATGAAACAAAAGAAAGAAATGTGGTTAGCAACATAATTCACACATCCGATTTTCAAGCAAAAGTTTCTTCGGACTCATCATAAGGGTTGTGTTAGGGAATCGGGGTTTGAAAGGTTAATTGTTTCAGCGACGAAGCCTCGGAACTAAGTTCTTTCATCGGCCATGACTTCTTATTGCAAATCACAACACCTTTGTTGTTGGTTCCTGAGGAGGTGTGAAGTGGAAAATCGGAAAACATCATGTTTTCCCAAAGCAATCAAAGAATCCATGACGGTATCAGGTTCAAAATAAGTTCAGCCCAAATGTAAAGTCAATATAATATCGATAAGAAAACAGGCAGCAAGGAGAGGGACAACTTTTTACGAGCCCATGATTATCGGAAAAGTGAAAAGTATTTTACCAATATGAAGCAGCGAGCGGTAGCAACCCGGATATAAGGCAATGAAAGTCATTTGGAAAACATAGCATATGATTCAAAGTGGCAACAAAGGTAGCATCAGCGGGGTTGGTATCAAAGATCTGGATGCTAGTTCAAGATTTGATGCTAAGAACAAAAGTATAATGAGCAAAAGCAAATTCAAGGATAATATCGGAGAAATTCCCAGTGATAGTTCCAGGTTTTTTACCAAGGGTAAAAAGTAACGAGATAACAACATAACGAAAAAATTTCCCACGATAAGCAACACAGCCCTTTCAATGAGGACAAAGAGATCGAAATCAACGAAGAAAATAGCATAGTATCATTCAAAATAACCAAAGGAATGACATAATATCGATCGGGAAGATAGCAAAGGACCAAGGATAATCATTCGAAAAGACAAGTTCGACCACATTCAAACACAACGAAAAATATACGAACACGAAAGATGCAAACATAACATGTTCTACCAAACCAACCATAACCAGACGAGCAATATCATTCCACGGAAAATACCAATACACATCTAACATTCAAAACATGAATCGAGAAAAACCACACAAACATGTATCTATTCTAACAACAAGCGGTCTAACCAATACCGGATAGCAAAGACCAAGCGGATATTTGTTATAACATTCAAACACAAAACACAAACCCAACGCATTCATCATTTCCCCAAACAAACCCTTGAGAATCTTTGTTTGAAATCAGTTTCGAATAGAGAAGAAAGAGAGGAAAGACATAAAGCAAGGCGATCTCACCGAAGTACTTAGAAGCCATTCAAATCGTCTCAAGGCCAGGTACCTTCACGCTGTCGAAATCGTGTTCAGTCTAGGGTTTGAAACCTTTGGATTTTCAGCAAAATTTGTTATACATCTGCGAGAATCAACATCATCAAGCGTTGAAAGCGAAAGAAATAAGCCAAAGAATCGATAGAGATAGGGTTCCATCAGAGGGCAATCGAGAGAGATAACGAGTGTGAGAACCGCGCGAGAGAGAGAGAGAGTTAAGGTTTTCTGGGTAAAACAGCGAGAGAGATGATGTTTTGTTGTTCCGTTCGCGTCTTGAGACAAGGAGAGGGTTTGGGATTCTGGGTGCACATATCGTGTTTGAGAAGAGAAGATTGGGTTGGGATTTTCTGAACGCATGCATCGTGAGAGAGAGGAGGCAAATGAGTGTTGGCTTCTTTTAATTTTTGTTTTGTTAATAACATTAGGATTAGCTTATTATTAATATTAGTTAACTATTATTATTATTATTTTTAATTAATAAAACAATGACTAATATACTTTTTTTTTTAAAAAAAGAAAAATATAATGATAATAATAATAATTAAATAATTAGATCAGGTTGCTTGGTGGTGACATTCGTCACCATCTCTATTTAGGAAATTTTTAGTATTTTCTTTTCTTTTATTTATTTGTACTATGTTGTTTTCTTGGTATACCCGTACCATCTTGCTTCCTGTTTGCCTCGAATTTTCGGCTTTTTTTATCAACGATGCATCATATTACGATACTCGCATGGGATTTTAAAGGCTCATTGGGCCCTTTATTTGGGTTCAAGTGTTATCTCTGGATTTCTTTCCGCACCGAGACTTGCTTCATACAGGCTAACTCTAAACTTTTATCTTTTCAATTTATTTATTTTTATGTAAATGATATCTTCTTTTTTTTGTGCGATGTAAGAATTAGCTCTGATAGTTTCTATTTGATGACTTATCGATTAAACTATTAATTGATTTTTCATCAAATAGAAAAAATTGTTTCTAATAATTATTTAAGTTTCCGATTGTATTGTGTGGTAATTATCTGTTTATTCGGTATTTATTCACCATTGTACACTTCGCACACGACCAACATTAAAATTAATTTGATTCCACATGTCATTTCAGCACGTATCTAAAAACACTTTCATAATTAAAATTCCAAACCTCGATCCAACGTCGAGTTGTTTTCAAAAATGTTTTTCATAATAAATTTAGATGTTAGCCTGATGATTTAAACAGATTTGAAGTTTTTTAGGTTGTTAGGTGATAGCCTAATAAGTTAAAAAACTTCTACCCATGATTTAACAAAAGCTTAGTGTGTGACATTCGATTAAATTGTTGGATGATAATGACGGTTTAATTAAATTTAAAATATTTGGGTCGTTAGATGATAGCCTAATGATTTAAATACTTTTTATTCGCTTACATAATAATTGGGAACTTTGTTTCACTTCATTTGTCTTCATAATAAGTATTTTGGATGAGAGATAATTGGTTGAACTTGCTCAATTTGAATATTTGAATCATTAGATGATAGCCTAATGTTTGGGTATTTGTCATCCTGACTTAAAATCAACTCAACTCACTCAAATTCTTTCATCGCTCATATGCGATCATGAACTCTTTTCCAGCGGAAGGTGTGCAATAGTCGTTCAAGCGAGCAGGGCTTAAGCTTTTCAAACAAACTAAACAAGTCCAGTTCAAGTTTGAAATGTCTAAATGCTGCAATTTTTTATAAAATCAACCTTTGACTTAAAACCTTTTTAAGAGGCTGCGGAGTTTGACTTTCCGATTGCGCAAGGAATCGTGGGCACCGCGGTTCGAGAAACCGTGCAAACTCAAAAATAATAATAAACAAACCCTTTTCTCCTTTTATTCATAACAGCGATAAACACACACTCGAACACTTAGAACTAAAGGGTCCCATCGAGTATGATGGATGTAAGGGTCTTAATACCTTCCTTACATAACAGATCCGATTCCATATTTTTAGTCGTAGACCGCCTTATCCGCATTTGTGGGGTTTTATCTATATTTTCCCGTTCCTTTTGGAACAAATAAAATTAGGTGGAGATTTCACTAGTTTTCGAAATTTAAACGATTTTTGAAAATCGAGTTGCTTCAAGTAGGAAGAGATAGAAGCATGTCTTTGCTTGATAATGCAAATTCTTCTGAATATCGAGATTCAAAATATCACCTTGGTAAAAGCCTTCCTTGAGCTCGTTCATGCAATACTTGTGTCCAGTAAAATATAAGGCAATCTCCATTCCAGTTCCTTTAATTCTTGATCCATGACATGAACATGGTGTTGCATCTATCCCACGCAACAAAATTGAAATCAAGATCTGAAGGGCGAGGTAATGCACCAGTGACAAAATGGAGTTTATTCTTGGAACACAGTGCCATGGTCATGGAACGTGACCAAGAATGGTAGTTGTTACTCAAGAGAATATGAGTGACAAGGATCAATGCTGTATTTTCGTTGGGATGAAGAAAGTAAGGATTGAGGGTATCATTTTGATAACCCTTCTGATGGTTGCGAATTAAAGATTCACCATGGACTCTGCCTTCAGAATTGAGTGACGAGATGAAATAACCAACAGAAAAACAAGAAACGAATCAGCGGTGAGAAGAAAAGGGAAGAAGGAGATAGAAGGCTCGAAATATCGCAACGAAGAGAAAGAATCACAGGTCGATGATACCATGTGAACATGCAATATGATAACTAAACATGGTGCTGAGCTTGCAGCAAAGTCTAAGTTAGTTATTTATTACATCACCATCATTATTCACAACAACATTAAAGACAAATTATTTAAAATTAGCATCTATGATTAAGCTAAGAGAAACGTGAATTATCTCTTGTACACCTAGCATTATCATATTACTAGTACTTTTTTGCAAGGTTAATAGATAGGAATGACACATGAAAAAAAATCAAATATCATGTGATCAAGGCATATGTAATGAGGATAGTTGAATTTCAAAAACATGAGTCAGTGGTGAGGTGTATATTATAGTCTTCAAGTCAACGATTAGAGGAGGGATAAAAAAAACATTTACTAGTAGTGATTTTTTTTACTATTGTAACACACTTTTAGCAAATATATGCCACACTACCATTGCTTTCAACCATAATTCTCAATATACCACTCGTTCAAACAAAAAAATAGAAAAATAAGAACCTCTGCTCATTCAAAGGGCGGAGCCTTTAATGCGTGTAAAGCATCCGCCCATTGCCCTGGCGGTGCTGTGTATATATTATTTTTTTAATTATTAAATAAAAAATAAAAGGAAATTAAATATATATATATATATTAAAATATTTAAAATATTTAAAATAATATTTAAAAATATATAAGATAATATTTAAAAATATATAAAATAATACTTAAAAATATATAAGTATTTAAATGGATCCTTGTTGTGATGGTAGGAGATTTTTATTAATTATTATTTAAATACTGATTCGCCCTATGATGGGTGGAACTTTGATTATTTATTTTATACAGATTACGCTTTATGAAGGCGGAGACTCTCATTATTTTGTTATTTAATCATTTTTATCGTGATCTATAAATACCATTGATGTTGGATCACGCTTACATAACTCTTACTTCTCTCTCAAAAATGTCTTTGTGAGGAGAATTCCCAGGTTTCCATACATGAAAAGAGATCGCAACTTTGGTTTTCTCCTCAGTAAACCTCAGGTGATCAGCTCAACACTTGTAAGATTAGAGCGCTCAGCAGGCACTTGGCGGGATGGTTGGGGAAGAAATGGCGAAAGGTGAGAAGATCCAAAAGATTGTGAGGCTAGTTACGGAACCGGCTTAAGCGGACCAACTTGTTCTTGGAGACTTGTTCCTTTGTCGTACCCGATTTTGACCTAATATACCACGCTACATTGCATCATTGCATCACTGGATTCGAGAACAAAATAGATCGTGTGTGGCTTCTAGAAGTCAAAACCAGGGTTTCATCAAAATTTTATCTGTTCAAGATGTAATCAATTAGGGTTTGTGTTTCCACTCACCTCAATTGATCTATCTTAATCAATCATCAACAGTTGATCTTGATTCCCAACTTTTCATATCTCGAGAATCGACCCGATTAGGGTTTTTATCGAGGATAGGGAATCATTGACTTTCTGATCAATGAATGACCTATTTGATTGGAGATTGATCTTTATATCTTCAATTCAACATCTTGACCTAATTTCTTGATTCAAAACATCACAGAAGTTCATATTTTCATCGAAGACAAATCGAAATGCGATAAAAATTCATCTACACAGAAAAGTCAAACTTTGACTTTTGGTCAACTTTTTCAAGACCAAACTTTTTCAATCATCAAAACATTTCAAATGATCCATCATGATCATAAAAAATCAAGAAATTTGGAAAAGTCAACAAAAAGTCAAAATTTCCAACACTTAGAAAATTTTTAAGTGTTTAGAAAAACATGTTTTTCCTACTTTCATGGCAATTTTCACATAGTTCCATTTGGAATTAGAAAAAACTCAAAACATGAAAGTTTTAGCCATATTACAAGCTTTCAAAATGTCCAAAAACTTGCAAAACCATTTTCTAGCTATACTTTTGATTTTTGAAACATAGAGCTCAAAAAGCCATGAATTTCAAGTTCATACTTCAAAATTATAGGTCATTTTGCATTTTCTCCTTCTAGATGCCTTGTCATCACTTAGAGGCAGCTAGTAACTGATAAATATCGGTTTGAATGATTGAAGATGGATTGGATCAAAGAAGAAAACTTAACCATGGTTAAAGGAAGTAACTTTTGCATTAAATGCAAAGAGATTTCATTATGACCTCTTAACCAGAGTTGCAAGTTTCCTTCGATGATAACTTACCGAACCATTCAGTTTCCTTGGCCTATAAATGAGGTCATTTCCTCAAATTCAAACCACACCAAAGCTATGCAAATCAAGCTTTCACTCTTCTCTTGAATTCTAAGTTTCATAGTTCAAAGTGAGGAATTTTGCAATTTGTGATTCTTGCAAAATCACGAGAGAAACTTGGTGTCTAACATGTCTTAAACATCAATATAACTTGTTTGAAACTTAAAATCGACTTAAGAACAACTGAAAATCGAATTGCTTTTCAAAGTTTCAAAACTTGCATATGATGCCTTGTCAAGCGATAATTTGCTCGAGCTAGTCTTGATTTTATCATTTGAACATCATCTATACACTTCATATGAATGATCCAGTCATCATCACGACCTATAACCTCCCTAACCACAGATTCTAAGTTTACATCAACATATGAGGTTGGACTTGGGTAGAGTTCCAGGCCATTCGAGTGAGCATAGTGATCAAACACCTTCCGTAAGGCCATTGGTGCTCAGGCCATCATCAAACAACCAGCTGAAACACTCTGAGAGGATTTGATTCGGTTTGAGGTAACTCACTCGTACTTGAACTCTTTGATTTGAAT